>CM042437.1:25737636-26222636 GCA_023631565.1 Gymnocephalus cernua
TGTATTACTGTAAATTAAAAAAAATACTGTATGTCTATTCACAGTAAAATACCATACAATTTAAAAACAGTATGCTTACTGTAAATAAACAGTAGTTTACTAGCGAAACTGCTGCCAGTATATTACTGTAAATCTACGGTGAAAAGTTTTACAGTGTAGGATCTCAGTACAGTCGATGTCTCTTTAGTGCCAGCATCCAGTGGCCATAATAAGAAATTCAGCTTAAAGGTGCAGTAGGTTATAAAAGTAACTTTCTGTCATATTTGCTGAAACTGACCCTATGTTCCAGTAGAACTACATGAAGCAGGTCATTTAAAAAAAATCCAGCTCCTCTGGCACCACCTACCTCGTGTGATTTGCAAAAATCCACCGCTCCCTGTTCAGATGCACTAATCAGGGCCAGGGTGGGGGTGTCTAACTGCGTGCCAATCACTGCTCATGCACACACATTAATTCTCCCTTGTGGGGGGAGGGGCTTAGGAGACAGTTTTGGGCTTTAGCGGAAAGGGAGGAGGGACTGAGCAGTTGTTGATGTTCAAATGTTTTGGCTAAGTCCTGGATCTTCACAATCCTACCTACAAGTGGCAACATCACTGCTGACTATAAGCAGTCAGCAGTGATGTTGCCACTTGCAATGCTACTTAAGGGTTCTTTCTATAGCCTGTTGAACAAAACATGTATCCCCAGTCCTGACTGAATGTTTGTGTGCTCTTTCTTTTGTTGTGCTTCCAAGGAAAAGCGTCTCATCTTATGTTCCTCAATATAAAAGACAGATGGGATAGTTATACAGTATATAGGACACACAATCCACACATGCACACAACACAGATGTTCAGAAACATCTTATCTGCACATTTTTGGCCGCCTACTAGTTGCAATCCACCTCACACATCTCTGTTTTCTTCTTTCCATTCTTGTCTGCTCTAGGTGTGATGAAGGTGGAGTTAAACTCTGTGAATATGAAGGAAAGCCTCAGTAAACTGACAGATCACAGCAGCAGTAAACTTGCCTCGCAGGCCAGCTCCATACTGGCCACTCTCGGTGACACCAGCTAAACCAGCACAGTGGAGCAACAAAGGATCGCATCTGCTGTATGGATTTATCCAGCTCATTCAATGACATACTTTTAATTCAAATGATCTTACTGCACAGATTACTGATAAATATTGAAATGGATTCTAAAACATCACCTGTTGTGGCAATAATTACTAATTAGTACAAGCAAGACCATAGGCATACTTTACAGGGGGGGTTGGCGGGTTACAAAACCCCAATAATCAAAACTGGCCAGTGCAACCCCCCCAAAAGCTATAATAATTTCCTTTATTAAAATAAAGACATTTGCACCATAACTTAATGCAGAAAATGCACAAACTGTTGCAGAGAAATTCACCAGAATCCAGAAAATGATATTTGATATGCTCAAAACTTATATTTTTCTCAATGGTGGAGATCTTAACCCCCCCCCAATGTGCTCAATAAATGTCATGGTAACCTGTCCATCAGATTCTAAAGTAGGAAAGATGAGAAGGACTCATCTTCTGGCCATCATGAATATCCACAGAAAATGTTACTAAAAACCGGGTTCCACTAGTAGAGGGTCAGAAATATTAGGGTAAAAGATTTAATCTTATGGGATGCAAGCCCATGTTAAGTTATAACCTGAATTTAGGAACATTTTATTATAACCATTACTACTCATTGGTAAATTGATAGTTAAAGTGCTCATATTATGCTCATGCTCAGGTTCATAATTGTATTTAGAGGTTGTACTAGAATGGTTTAATTTTCAGAAAACACCATCTATTTGTTGTACTGCACATTGCTGCAGCTCCTCTTTTCACCCTGTGTGTTGAGCTCTCTGTTTTAGCTACAGAGTGAGACATCTCACTTCTGTACTATCTTTGTTGGGAGTCGCACATGCTCAGTAAGGACTACTAGCCAGTCAGAAGCAGAGCATGAAGGCGTGCCATGCTAGCAGCTAGGCGAGCATTATAACTTGTGTTCCAAAGTGACCACGTGTGTCTCTGAAGTAAAGGCTGGACTACAACAGAGCTGTTTGGAGCAGTTTGTGAACAGTGTTTTCTGTTGGAGATGGTAAGTCCCTTTGGGGGGGACTTTGGGCCTTTTCACTTTGTAAACCTATAACGTGCACAAAAAGATATATAACACAATAAAGGAAAGGGAAAAAGCCAAAAAGCATAATATGAGCACTTCAATTAAACTTTAGTTAACAATGAAATTACTAATTATTAGTAACAGTGTAATTTATCTTGTACTAACAGTTTATTGTTGCACACATACCATTTTATATATTATATTATTTGTGAATGATTACCAAATGATTTGTTAGAAAATGTAAAAGAAATAATTTGGATTCATTATTTGGATTGCTATTATGTAGTTGCAACTGATGATTCTAAAACCTTGGTAATGGTTAATAAACAATTTGTAAAGCATGTATAAACATTATTTAGATTATTATTATAAGTGCACAAATAACCATCTCTTTTATAGATCACCAAAAAAGACTTAATGGGGCCAAATTGATGTTACTTGATGCTTCATAAACCACTTATCGATCATTTACTGATTATTATAAGCATTAGTTACAACTTTATAATAGCCACCAAAATAATGTTTAACATAAATGACCAGCTAACATTTCCCATAATAAGTAAACATTATAGATCATCAATTCATGTTTGTCTTTTTCTAAAAGGTGAAATATGTGGCAAAAAGTGACAAGAAATGTATCTCATGACCTCCAACAGTGGATGGCCTTTGCTCTGTTGTCATGGCGATGGTTCAGCCGCCATCCCGTGACCAACACATTGAACTTAATTAAAGAAGGATTTATACAAAATACCTATGAATGTTTAAAAGGTCTGTGCAGGAATATAGTTTGAGTTGAAATATTTAATGATGACAAATCAAATCACTGTCTAAGATTGGCGATATCAAAGTGAATGCTTTGGGCATGCTTTCTCACTGTCTTTGCAAATCAGCGGTGTAAAATTGACTTTAAGACCGTGGCATTTTTTACAGGCTGAAACCTGGTCGAGATGACCAAAGACTTCCTCCATCACCATAATCTTCTTTACTACATAACCAACTCAACATTTTCCACTCTGTAAATCACAGCTGTCATCCTGAATAGCAAAGTTGAACAAAACTACGAATGGAGCCACATTAACTAGCAATGAATCTGCATGGCCTTTAGGCATAACACGGACTTAGTTAGTGGTGAAAGATCATCATTTGAGTTTTAAAAAAAAACAGCTTAGAGAAGCATTGTCATGTGGTTAAGGAAAGAACTACTTGGTCATGGTTACAAGAAGATCAACATAGCGTTCTGTCCCTTCTGATGCCTACTGCATAATGCCATGCGAAGGAATCATGCTCTGTCTAGCCTCAAGTCCTGTTCACAATATAGTAGAAAAACCTGGCTGCTGGGCTGTATATACGGGGTCAGCCCTATGTTCCCACAGCCCTATGTTCCCACAGCCCTATGGTCCCACAGCCCTATGTTCCCACAGCCCTATGGTCCCACAGCCCTATGTTCCTACAACCCTATGTTCCCACAGCCCTATGTTCCCACAGCCCTATGGTCCCACAGCCCTATGGTCCCACAGCCCTATGTTCCCACAGCCCTATGGTCCCACAGCCCTATGTTCCCACAGCTCTATGTTCCCACAGCCCTATGTTCCCACAGCCCTATGTTCCCACAGCCCTATGGTCCCACAGCCCTATGTTCCCACAGCCCTATGGTCCCACAGCCCTATGTTCCCACAGCCCTATGGTCCCACAGCCCTATGTTCCCACAGCCCTATGTTCCCACAGCCCTATGTTCCCACAGCCCTATGTTCCCACAGCCCTATGGTCCCACAGCCCTATGTTCCCACAGCCCTATGTTCCCACAGCCCTATGTTCCCACAGCCCTATGTTCCCACAGCCCAATGGTCCCACAGCCCTATGTTCCCACATTTCTGAAAAAATTTAGAAATTTATAATTAGGCCCTATGTTATAGGGTTAGGGTTACATTCCAACTGTAGTCCATTGCTACTGGATAATAGGTTGGGTGTAATTGGCTACCAACTTGGGAGAAAGAGTTATCAAATCTGATACAAATTTATGAAAAAGGAAATGTGGGAACTTAGGGCCTAATTTTGAAAAAATCTTAGAAATGTGGGAACATAGTAGCCTAACAAGCCAGACCCACATCAAGAAGTTGGGTCTGGACACTCACCATTGACAGGGCTCAATCCGAGGGGCGGGATAAACGTTTGTCTTTCAAACTCCCTCTGCACGCAATAGGATAGCACTACAACCAGGCAGAGCAACGAAGAAGATGGCGGAGCTAGTTGATAGATTCAACTTTTGCCGTATCCGGTCGGAAAAACTCTGAACACATCTTCCTTTTTTAAGAATGACTTCAGTGCCGTTCTTTTTTCTTTTCTCAAAGAAAAGCTAAACTCCAAGTCTTCCAGAAGACCACTGTTCGCCAGCAGCAGCAGCAGCCATAAGCCCCGCCCACCAACTCTATACACGATGTGATTGGCCAGACAATAATTTTGTTTTTCCAGCTCGCAAGCCAACGGAGTGCCTAGACTGACCCTAGCTGCAAATTACATTTCCTGCCGCTAGGGTGCGTCTAGATTTCTAGGCTAGGAACATAGGGCTGTGGGAACATAGACACGCTCCCATACAGGATTATTGGGAAGAGTGGAGGAGTCTGTGGGAGCTGATTTATTGGAACGAACCAATTTGCAAAGCATAGTTTCTACTTATTTGCTAATTTTATAACCTATCCTGATCTGCCAGGTGAAATGTCTTTTGCAAAGACCAACAAGCTACAATGTCACTGTTGCAACAGTTAGATTCTGAAGTCTGATTGTTTTTTTTGTTTCAGTGTGATGATGGTTTGTTATTGTATAGTTTAGTTACTTTAGCACATCTTTTCAAAGAGTATAGTAACAGTAGGGGGTTCACTTCTAACCTTGCTGCAGTGATGTAGAAATGTACTACGGTTAATATACGCTGGCAAACAGCTGGGTTGGTTTCAGAACATACTTCTGAGCCACTGATGCTGTGTGTGCTCAGAGGTCCAACATACCTGAAGCTTTTAACCACAAAGGACAATCACACGCTGCTTCTCAGCCTTATTTTAAGTTAACTTCCATTTTTAATCACAGCACATGTGCTCCCAAAGCCTCAGCAGTGCAGACTACATACACAATAGTGGAGTAATAGAAGAGCTGCACACAAAGGAATACAGTTTTTTCAGGGAATACAGTTTAGTAGGCTGTGTGGGTGGGGGCTCTCCATGATAACTACATCATGACATGACATGACATAACTCACAGGTGCCTCGGCATCTTCATTGCAACTGTGCTTCCACCAACGGTTAAAGGATACACTATCAAATGATGTAGCGGGATGATCAAAAGCATACATGTTTTTACAAACTTTTAAAGGTGCAGTAGGTAAGATTTATCAAATTAACTTTCTGTCATATTTGCTGAAACTGACCCTATGTTCCAGTAGAACTACATGAAGCAGTCACTTTAAAAAAATTAAAAATAAATCTGGCTCCTCTGGCACCACCTATATACCCTGTAGTGCGATTTGCAAAAATCCACAGCTCCCTGTTCAGATGCTCCAATCAGGGCCAAGGGGGGTGTCTAACTGCGTGTCAATTACTGCTCATGCACACACATTCATTCTCCCTTGTGGGGGGAGGGGCTTAGAGACTGTTTTGGGTTTTAGTGGAAAGGGGGGAGGGACTGAGTTGTCAATGTTAAATTTTTTTGGCTAAGTCCTGGATTTTCATAATCCTACCTACAGCACCTTTAACTCACCTTGCTTTAATTATTTTTGTTACAGACCCAATTGACCATTTAACAAATTGTCTGCACATGTGGCTACAGCGTAACAGCAATATCCATGGCTAACCCTTATCTAAAGATAGCTTCCTGTTTTATGTTATATAGCAAACATAACAGACAAAAAAGGAATCCTAGAAGCACAATGTAAAGAAGCCACATGCACAATGTATTTGAACAGCAACCATTCAACATTTGTGTGTACAGTATACTACGATTCTAATACAAAGTGTATAACAGTGCTCTAAGCAATTGTGTGCATTTATAGTTGGGTAACCATAGGAATGAGTGAGCATGTGTGTGTCTTATATACAACATAAAGTAAATAACCTGGAAATGAACATGAGGCAACAGTTTGGCTGTAATGTTTTATGTATTATCTGTATTGACATATATTCTGTATACATAACTAGATATTACTTAACATTTGTGAACAAATCTGTATATTTTTCAGGGAGGGCATGTTTGACATTTTCTGGGCTTTGTTCTAAAGAGAGCAGAATAAAGTTATGCAGTGTCTTCCCCAAAGTGGTGTCTTTTTATCTATTTTCTTTTTAATTCTTCAATTCTTCATCAATATATTGACATACATAATAGGGTAAGAGTGACTCATAGATGAGTAATAAGCTGATCATGATTGACATTTCTGCCGTAAATAAAGATCACATCAGGGATGAAGTCACTAACTTCAACTGCATGCAGTATGTATTTAAATTCAAAGGATGAAGCAGATTTCCCACCGTTTCTGGAATGATCCATTACATCAATAGCCTATATATATGCCTATCAATGTATGATGAAGCCTCTTGTGCTTTCACGTTTACAATCAACCAGTGCATTTATATGCACTTAAAGGTCCAATGTGTAGGAATTACTCCCATCTAGCGTTGAGATCATATATCGCAATCAATTCTCTCGTGCCACGCAGTTCAAAATACGTATTACAGCTACGGTAGCCTTCACGCTTAAAAAAGCAGGTCTCTTGCCCTTTTTTTCAATATCCTTTTTCTTTTTCTGGGCAAAGAAGAAGACTCCTGTTCCTGAAATTTGGATTTTGAATATGTGTGGTCCTCCATGTTTCCTTCTTCAAACTTGCCGGGCCCGGGAAGCTACGATACCCATTAGCAGCATTAGCAGCACCTGTGAGTTTATCATGTGACAGCGAAAACGCGAAAGGCGGAGCAGTATGTCCTGTATGTCCCTTACCGGCTAACGTATTTCAAGATGGCGCATGAATATGGAGCGTCTACCCCAGGTCATCTGAATGCAAATGTAAAATTTCAAGCCAAAAGGAATACTTGGAATTGATGGTGGTGGTAAATATTCATGAAAAAGGACAAGTTTGTGAACGGGCAACACAGATTTTGATCATGAACAACTAAACACGTCATACACTGGACCTTTAAGTTACCAGGTTACAGTAATAAACAAGAATAACTTGTATGCACTAGGGATGTAACGGTATGAAAATTTAACCTCATGGTTATAGTGACCAAAATGATCACGGTTTTCGGTATTATCGCAGTATTTTTAAAAGTGTGTTCAATATGTTCAGAAAGCACTGATAGGCCTACACAAGATGAAATAGTTTCAAAAAGTGTAACAGTGTTTATTATATTACAAAAATATAGACAAAACCGTATCAAAAGTGCAACTTCTAACATCAAAGGAACAAGGGTTCAGCATGTAAACAGTTTATTTGCTACGCAGTGTGCCTGCGCGCCACCTTCAGGAGACTCGGATGAAGCTGGGAAGGACTAAACACAGGGTTTCCACCATGGTTTCCACACCGTGGTAATCCAACACGATAATAATGATATTTTAAATGAAAACGGTAATTGTTATCGTCCACATTTTTTGTCATGGTTTACCAATCGTTACATCCTTATATTATGCACTAACATGATTTCTTCAACATCTTGTGAAATAGGGACGCCGTTTCGATCATAATTTCTTCTAGGGAACGCCAATATGTTGGCCATGTATGCACATAAGCAATTTTTTTCCAATCTGCACACAACTCATGAAAGCAGCCTCTTGTTTCCTGAACTTGACGAATCTACACATCCGATACAGTAGGTGGCGGTAAGCCACTTACGTTGGTTTGCGGTCCGCCAACAAAGACGAAGAAGCCGGATGTAAACACTGTGCCTGTGCCATGGTCATGATTCGATAAAGTGAACTTTGTCCTGAACATATTAACAGTCTATGGTCCTGAGGCGAGAGACTGAGGTGAGAGCTAGCTAGGTGTTGCAGCTAGCTATCGATACGTTTTTGTATATTCACTAATTGCAGAGAAATGTTAGCTAGTTGTCAAGAGTTCACACTGTTTAGTTAGCATGCAGCTAGCATACTTTCAAAGTGTGTGTGTGTGTGCGTGTGTGTGCGTGTGTGTGTGTGTGTGTGTGTGTGTGTGTGTGTGTGTGTGTGTGTGTGTGTGTGTGTGTGCGCGCGTGCGTGCGTGAGCGAGTGAGTGAGTGCGTGTTTTCCCTGTTGGCTTTAAAAAGGCATGCTAACTCTTCCAGTTTGGATGATTCAGAATATGTTACTGTATGTGCCTGTGATATATTATATTACAGACACGTGCAGAGAAAACACACAGAAGTTTATACAGCCACAATAAAGCCACAATAAAAAACACTGTAGCTTTACAGTGATATAAGATTTAGATAAAAGTTGTCTAATAACCCTGTTGGCTAATGCAGCTGTAACTTGAGCTGAAGGATGGTATGTGAGAACATGATGTCAGGGTGATGCCCTGTTGCGGTTGTTGTCAGGTCCAAGATGACTCAGGTGAGCCGTCAGCAGTGGGGAGAGGCGGTCGGCCTGGGCCCCGTGGACCTGTGGGTCCTCCAGTCCTCCCAGGTGCGGGTGGAGGTTCTCACCCTGGGCGCCATCATCAGGTCTGTGTGTAGCAGAGGGAAGGATGGCCAGATGGAAGACGTAGTCCTGGGCTACGATGACCTGGAAGGTAGGAAGGGAAATCATTGTTTTCTTCCACATAGACTGCATTAAAACAATTAAAGTGAAGTGAAATGCTTGTATTTCAGAATGTGATGATAATTTAAAAATGCTTTTTGTTTTGCACTCTCTGGTCAGGCATTCTAAACAGAGTTTGTTGGGCTACCCCGCACATAAAAGATTTCCCTGATTTGAAGAACTGTAATATAGAAATGAAGTAATCTCTGTATTAAAGGCTTTTGGAATTTAAATAGAAAACGTTTGCATCATGGGAGTCCTGGCCGAGACGGCAGCATAAAAAGTTTCATAAAAACAAACAAAGACGGACTTAAAACAAACAGAAAAATTACATCCAACAGTCAATGGTCAGTGTTCAGTAACAGGACATGTGCATTCAGTGGTCAGAACGTCTTTAATCCTGTTTTTAAAACCATCCATGCTAATCAAATAATCTAGTTTAAGGTGACTTTGACGGAGCAAAAAATGTAAAAGCACTTTCACCAAACACAGTACAGGTTTGAGGAATGACGTACATAATCTGTCCGTGTGACCAAACGTTGCAGCTACCAATAGTTTTAGGCCTCATTTTGGAAGGAGGTAGCTACCAGTTTTCATTCAGCCCCAGGTTGTTTCTCATATTTATAATTTTTGCATTTAATTTGCTTTGATGATCAAGGCATTGCTTAGTTAGTTGTTAGTTCTATTTTTCTGGTAGTGGAGTTTCTGCTGCATTATGTCATGCAGGAGCAACAGTGTTTGTTTGGTTGTCTTAGTAAAAACATGCTAAGGAACATTTATATGCATTTATAGTAACACTATATTAACTTGCATTTGATAAAACAATAGTGAAAGATGTTTTCTTGAAAGAGCTCATCGACTCATTTCAACTGCAGGAACTTGTTCCGGAACTAGCAACCTTCTGAGGAACTTGTTGCGTTTTGACCACAGGGACCAGGATCTACATTTAGTTCTGGGGACATTTTCTGGGGCCTTTTAACCCTCTAAAAAAATCCCTGGTCAGAGGGTAGTACTTTCTGGGAGTACAGGAACCCTTGGGGTGGTGTTTGCAGGATGGACCGTCGCTGACTGGTCAAACACACGAAGCACAGCTGCTTCAATTCAAAAACAAGGAAGTACTCTTATATCGCTTTTTGACCATTTTAGGATGAGGGGAGAACATTCCTCTTTGTTTGATAACATTAAAAGTGAAGTTAGTCTTTGCTGTTGGCTTCCCAACTCAAAAAGACAGAGAAAATGGAGAGAGCCAGCACTACACTCTACTGCAGGTGAGAGAGAGAGAGAGAGAGAGAGAGAGAGAGAGAGAGAGAGAGAGAGAGAGAGAGAGAGAGAGAGAGAGAGAGAGAGAGAGAGAGAGAGAGAGAGAGAGAGAGAGAGAGAGAGAGAGAGAGAGAGAGAGAGAGAAAATCTTATTTTCTGATGCTTTCTAAAGCACAATGAGACAAAATAGGTGTTTGTCAGCGGACTAATTCCCCTAAATTTCACAGGACCCCGGTATAAGGATGCTAATTTGGATTTTTTTTTCTGACCGATAGCATAAAATAACAGAAAAAAACAGGCAGAGAACAATGGGCAGAAGGAACCTTCTAGGTCCTTCAAAATAGTTCTGGGAACTTAAAAGACTCAAATTCCTTGTGTCGAAACGTGGCTTAAGTGAGGTGAAGGTAATCTGTAGTGAAGAGGACTAACCTGTGTTGTGTTGTCAGGTTATGTGTCAGATAAGCGGTATCTGGGAGCTGTTGTGGGCCGCGTGGCCAACAGGATCGCACGGGGACGCTTTGTCTTGGAGGGGAAAGAGTACCAACTAGATATCAAT
Source organism: Gymnocephalus cernua (assembly GCA_023631565.1). NCBI lineage: Eukaryota > Metazoa > Chordata > Actinopteri > Perciformes > Percidae > Gymnocephalus > Gymnocephalus cernua. The sequence continues at coordinate 25,748,318 of CM042437.1, forward strand.
AATGGACCCAATGCACTGCACGGAGGGCTGCGGGGCTTCAATAAGGTAAGACTAAGTTAATATGTGGTTGTGTTTCATCAACTTGAGTGAGTTTGTAGAAAGTGATTTCTGTAGAACCTCGGTGGGTAAATACCACCTTTCTTTGGACTTGTTGCACATAGGGTTTCCCACACAGTTGCAGGCACATGAGGGTATGTAATAAGAGTAGTAATATGAGTAACATTAATTGCTGCAGAATCAAAGAACCCTATCTTGCACCCGGTGCAACACAAAGCCCGATGCAAGTGTCTTTGCTAGTTTAAGACCGACACAGTTTTCCGTCCAGCGCCCACGTTGTTTAAATAACAAATGCACCTTGAGGGTGTTCCAGGGGGTCTCCAGCAAAAAGGGGAATACATATTTCATTAAAATTTTAACTATAATACTATCCAGAAGTAACACAATGACAGAATGTATGAATGTATGACTATTCTTGTTGATGGTTTACAGGTAAAGGTACTTTATTGTCACATACACATAAATGTAGCGAAATTCATTCTCTGCATTTAACCCATCCCTCAAGGGAGCAGTGGGCAGCCATTTATAGCACCCGGGGACCAATTCCAGATCTGAGTCAGTGCCTTGATCAAGGGCACTGACTGGAGAATCTAGTACAGGTTGTTTTTTGATACATACACAGATTACATACACTTTCTGTAATAAAACACCCAAAAGCAAAACTTCTATCAGATGGGGGACCCTGGGGAGAAATCTTGTGGGGCTCTGTGGTCTAATTTGTGTCAGTTTACGGGTCCTTCATGTGAAACACTTTGGGAACCACTGACCTACAGTATAGCATATCTGACTGAAAATCAATCTCTGTGAGGCTGTATTTAGGCATAGCGGTGCTTTGGGCAATCCATCCAACAGTTGTCAAGACTTTTCACTCAAAACCTCAAATGTCATACATGGTGGCACAAGAGGAATATAATCATTACATTAATTTATCATGTGGGAACCACGAATGCATATACCAATCGCATGGCAATCCGTCCAATAGATGTTGATGATGATATTTCAGTCCGGGCCAAAGTACAAAACACAGGGTTAATAATTGCCAGTTTTTGCCATTGTACATACATGTTTACAAGCGCCACAGTGACATATGCTGCAGGTGTCTGATGTCTGTAAGCAACACGCAGGTTTAATGGTTAGAACAAACTGTGATTATTTGTTTGTGTTGTTGTTAAAGGCAGCAGTCTGCTCATTAGACCTGCGGGCTAAACTTTACACATAATTGGCTAATTACGGCGAATTAAATTAGCTGCTTCATCAAATAAAACACACACACACACACACACACACACACACACAGAGAGAGAGAGAGACTCTACACCTAGTAAACTGTATTACGAGGACTGTGTGTCTTTGTGCCACACATCAAGCTGTGTGACTGAAGGTCCTGGGGCTTCTGTTAATCATGAGGCCAAAACAAACACTTTCATCATTGCACTGCCTGAGGGGATTTAGTGCACATTAAAGGTAATGATGTTTAAGCAGAAGTTTAAAATGGAGAGAAAAGGGACAGCATCAGCAACTGACAGCAGACATAAAGTAGTTTCCATGCTGCCGGGGAGGCTGGTTTGACTTTATTAGGGAGACTTGCAGTAGAGGAAGAAAACTAGGAACTAAAAGAAATAGGAGCTATCTAAGGGGTACTATCCTACTGTACAGTCCCTGTTCAGACATGGAACTATAATGTACACTAGCAACCGACTATACAGAATTTTTGAGGCCAACATCAATATTGATATACGAGAGTTTGAAATCCAATGACGATATATTGACTTTACTAAACACGTAACATGAAGAAATATTTGTGATAATGATCCCTTAAAGCTATAGTGCGTAGTTTATGTCTCCTCCATGAGGAATACTAAGTAATGACAACAGCACTGTCGGTGCGTCCACATGATACAAGCCTTCTGTGATTGTGCACCCCCTCTCCTCCACACAGTTGCTAGTAGCCAAGGAGGACATGGAGGATTAAAAAAACACAACGGACTCTTCAGAAGAGGTCATTATCTATTATTATTATTATATATTCTATTAAAGATTTGTGACAAAGATATGAACTGATGTTGAAATATTACTGTTAACTTGTCAAATATAATATAAGGATGCATATAAATACAACCGTAAATCTTAAACCGCTAACTTCATTGGAATTCAAAATAGTATCAATACCAACTTATATACAACAACACGGATACATGAAATGAGCAATGAAGAATTATTACTAATATTTCAGCAACTAGAAATTCAAATTTCAAAATATATAACAAATGTATTTATTTAAAGGAATACAATATGTGTTCACATTATCTCCGGTCTAGGGCTGGGCGATAAAACGATAACGATATATATCGCGATAGACATGTAATCAATATCAATAAAAAATGCGCTCGATAAAAGTTCGATAATTCTTTTTTTTTTTTTTTCTTCGTCGGAAGAAACCAGAGGTTTCAAAGCAAGTTTGGTTGCATGAACAAAGGCACTCGCTCTCTGGTAGCCTAGCAACGTAGGGAGTGACACGCTAACAGCCAATCATGTAACAGTATTGTGTTTGGTTGCGCCATATCGTTGTCTCGTGTTGGATTCTTCAATAACAGAAGCGGCGTGGAGTGATAAGCATAGACAGTATATAAATGATGGAGTGATAAGTGGAAAATGCGTGAAGCAGCGAGCGCGGAAGTTCTTGATGAAACGGGAAACGTCAGTTCGCCAATATGGCAGTTTTTTGGATTTTATAAGTCTGACCGTATAGTCAGACCAATGTCGTCTGCAAATTATGCAAGACCATCGTCCGCACCGCAAACCTGTTTTACCACTTTAGCCGCGCTCACCCTTTGGAGCACAACCGTATTCGCCAGCAACGTCCAACAACATCTGCAGCTGGAACCCCGCACAAGCAGCAGAGCACCACGGAGAGGTACTCTCAGTGCCTTATGACGGTAAAAGCTAAACGGTACAAATAAATAACGGAGGCAGTGGCATATCATAGCCTATAGCCAAAGACGTGCTTCCGCTGAGCACTGTTGAGAAGCCAGGTTACCACCCCCCCCCCACCATGTACGGTTTAGGCTGTACCGTGACTGTTAGACGGAGAAAAATAATAACTGTTACTGTGCTGTATCAGGTTTGTTTTTTATGTTACTGATGTAAAGTCTACCTCAGTTTTATTTCAATTTCTCCTACGTTTACAAAACACTGCACATATTTTAAAACACTTCATTCACCAGAAGTGTTCATTGTGATTTTAGACTTATGTTTCCATTTGAATTATTTGAGTGTTTTCCATGGTTGTGTTGACATTTCTGCTTTTATAACTGAGAGGATTATAATCGGAGGAAGGTTAAGCTTAAAATAAAAACGTTAAAATTGAATAAATTTTTTTCTCCTGGTCCTTATTTTAAATAGGTCATAAAAAATATCAATAATTATCGATATCGACTGATATGAAACACTTATATCGTGATACAGTTTTCAGCCATATCGCCCAGCCCTACTCCGGTCTATCTTACAACACTATCATGCCCATAAGTACATTCAAACTGTGTTTGGCCTCCTGTCCATACTGGCTGTGAAGTGATCCTTCTTAAAGGGTAATTTCATTTTTTTCCAACCTGGACTCTATTTTCCTATGTTTTTTGTGTCTAAGTGACTGATGGCAGCAACAATCTTAAAAAATTGGTCCAGTATTAAGTGAGATCTCTGTGACCCTATAGGACAAATGTGTATCTTCAATTTGGTCCGCTAAAAGCTGTTTTTGCCACTTAAAGTGTCTGACAACATTAGGAACATAGGCCATGTTAAGACATTTAACCAGAAACAGCTCTGCGATTGCTAGCACTAAACCCACCAGACTCCATTTAAAAAAACAATACTTTTAGCGTGTATAGAGCCAACATGTGTACAACATGTAAATCAGTAAAATATGTGTTTGTTTCAACTAAAACTAGAGTTGTGATGGTTGGAAAAGTGGAAAGACCCAAAACGGCTTTTCATAGTTTCATTTTGTTTCTGTCGACTTTGAATGAAGTGTATTTTATGATGCTAAAATTGCTGTTTATTTACATGGAGTCTGGTGGGTTTAGCGAACACAATTTCGCCGATGATTTTATGTTTATAAAAGGATCTTACTCTTTAACAGAAAGGTCGACCTCCTTAGAAATCCTTTCCATAATGTTGTCAGACATGATGGAAAGGAAAGCTGTCAGCGGCAAAACGAGCACTTTTGTGAACGTAAATACTAACTTACGAACTGACTCCAGACTGCAGCGATCTCGCTTAATACCAATGTCAAAGAGTGTTGTTCCCATCAGTCACTTAGACACAAAAACATAGGTTAAGAAAAACAGTTACCCATTAATGCTTTTCCAATGTAACTGATGGGGGACAAAACCCACACTCCTTTTTCTGTGCATAAATGCATTCTAAAGTTCAGTTAAAGCTCAAAGCTGTCCCGGTCCCCCTCCACTGCAGCTCAGCAAGAAGACGCTGTCCTGAGAAACAGAGAGTACTAAAAACACTCTTAGGTGTTGAAATATTTTTTTTTCATATGATCAATCATCAATCTTTTTAATTTAAATTCATCTGAAAAGATTAGAGACTAGAGGTGAATCAGTCACACCACAAACACAGGTCAAGTTGGCAACAACAGTGCTGTCCTTCTGAAGAAGTTGGCCCTTTTTGGGCTAGAAATGGCCCTGCTAGCTGCTGATTTTTGAGACATCTCTTTGCAGCCTTATGTCCCACAGGGGATGAAGAGGAGTAAGTTAGTAACGTCTAGTGGTAACATCAGTGACATGTTTGAGCGGTTGCGGAGTTTTGGCTCGTACGGACGTAACGTTGTCATCAGTGCACTCACTGTAAATGCAGCGGTCGGCTCCTGGCGGAGCCTTTACGATTAATTAACCGTGGCGTTTTCAAGCGCGTTAATTGGGAAATCGGTTAACCGCTGCATCCCTACACTGAACATACACAGGTATTTTTTTCTATGCCATCACTCCCATGAGATGATGCTTCCTGGAAATATTTTATTTGACCTTACCTGTTATTCTTGTAACACTTTATAATCCTATATGTATACTGTATAATACTGTACGTATGTGTTTGCCTCTTTAGGCTATCTGGCATGGGACAGCAGTGGAAGGTGGTGTACAGCTGAGTCTTACCAGTCCAGATGGAGACCAGGGTTATCCTGGGGAGGTTCAGGTCTCTGTCTCCTACACCCTACAGGTAAGCACACCGCTCTGTAGCTCATCACCCTCCAAGCATCCCAAACATTTTGCCTATTCCTTAACCAACGTTGGTTATTGGCTGGGATGATCTGACTGAAGAGGTTTGGCTCCTGAATGATCCTATTTCGTCTGGGAAACAAACAGCTTTTGGTAAAACTAAACAACCTTGGGTGAAAAAGATGTTGAGTTATTAAAGTAGAAGTCATGAAGTCTTATTTCCCTCAAGAAGTCTGTTATTCATTGCAGAATGCCATATTGACTTTTTCATGTACAGTAAGTCAATGGTTTGTACTGGTCAGTAAGATCTGAGTTGTGTGTTCAGGGGGAAACACTAACTGCTGAATACCAAGCCAGGTCTACTAAAGCCACCCCCATCAACCTCACCAACCACTCCTACTTCAACCTGGCTGGACAGGTAAGAGCACACCATCAGCTGTTTGATCATTAGGAAATATTAATAAGGGCTATTGTTTCACGATTTGAAAGAATGTGAGGTTACACTTTAATTGAAGGTATCTACATAAGAGTCATGAACACATGACACTGTCATGAACACATGACACTGTCATGAACGTGTCATAAACATTATAAACAGTCATAAACGTTTATTTTTTTTTCTTACTTTTTTTAGTAAGTGTCATTCGGTTTTTGTCATGACAAGTTATGGTTAGAGTTAGGGTTCATGTGTCATGACAGTGTCATGTCACTCTTATGTAGATACCTTTTAAGTAAAGTGTTACCGAATGCGATTGGCTAATCATGAAGACCGCGTTTAATCGAATGTGAAGTCTTTAGTTTGATTTAACATTTTTTATTCCTCTTTTCATTATCATATTTACTGTTTTTTCATAAGATAAATGCTGGAATAATGTTACATATTGCAGTGGATCTTTCATTTATTTTTTATTACTTTGGTTAACATAGTCGTAGAAGGTGTAATATTGTAGCTAAAAAAAAATTGAGAATCGCAATGTCTGTCAGGAAAATCACCCAAAATCGTTAAGCCCTAGTTTCAACTCTCCATTCATACGGATCATTTTTAATGTAGAATGAAAGAGGTTAAGCTAGAGAAAGGCAATACTAAAGCAGGAAATGCTGAGAGAGAGAGAGAGAGAGAGAGAGAGAGGAGGGAACACAAGGGGAAAGATGAGGTTAGCAGTTAGTTCAGATTTATTTCTGTTTGAGATCAAGATCTCCTCACACACACTAATTCAAACAATAACAAATCGGATTCAAATTGTGAGCTAGTGCCTCAGGACTATGAGTGTCTCTAACTTCAAACTGTGCTGCATATCAAATCTGTGGTTCCCCAGTTAAGTTTAGTCCCCAGCCATAAGCCAACCTCTCCTGTGATCTGGTGTCATGGTTATCAGCTCTAAACTCAACTCATGATGTTCAACATCTCAGCAAATTCTAGACATGCTTCAAGTTGAGTATTATCTGTGAAGCTACAGCCTGATAACGCTAATGCCTTCATGCCACCGAACTACAAAAACAATTAAAGCGCTTCTCGGGGGTGAACGGACACTCACCACACATCAGCTCGGTACAGATGGAGGGGAACATGTTTTAGTGGGGGGGGGGGGGGGTGGGGACAGACACAGGGAGTGTGTTTCCCCCTTTCTGGTCTACATATCCCTGCCTCTGCTGAATTATTTGTGTCACCGGTGGGGACAAAACTACAGACCGTATAGTATACACGTAAAATAGAAAGGTGCTGTAAAGTAAACAGTCTATAGTGTCACAGAATAATGTGTGTGTGTGTGTGTGTGTGTGTGTGTGTGTGTGTGTGTGTGTGTGTGTGTGTGTGTGTGTGTGTGTGTGTGTGTGTGTGTGTGTGTGTGTGTGTGTGTGTGTGTGTGTGTGTGTGTAGGGTGCAGCAGATATCTATGACCATGCAGTGTCCATCAGCGCTCAGTCCTACCTGCCTGTGGATGACTCATCGATTCCTACAGGTAAAAGATTTCTGTGTTCGTTCCCAACAGAATGAACCCAACAATGAGAAAGTGATTCATTTAAATGAAGTGTGAGAGTATGGGTATGTACAGTATGTGATAATTTGTCAGCAGTCTGATGCATTTTTAACGATGTCAGACATTAATAAAGTGCAGGATGTGCAGAATGGTAATAAATAAATTCTCACATTTGCTCAAACTGCCACTATAGCATGACTGAAACCAATGCCTGCGCTGCCCTCTGGTGCTCTGCAACGGACATTACAGGCAACAGAAGCATCACTGCACGTTAGAGCTGTCAATCTTCCTCTATAGTACCATCATTTTTTTTTTTTTTATAGTGCCAGGGCTATTTTCACGTGAGCCGCAGGGAGTTCAGACAGTTGGGCAGGAAGTGAAACAGTGAGAGAATCCAGTCAGTTTACCAAAAGACACCCCCCACTATCGTTTATGTCTCCTTTTACAATACCATGGCTATTTCTGCGGACTCGAAGAAGAAGAAAAAGGTAAACAATGGCGAAGAGAAGCACTTTGAATACTTCAGAACGTCAGCACAACAACTTGGTGACCTACTTGGTCGGATCAAGCCTTTCATTCACCATAAAATAACTCATCTTAACCCAGTAAGTTTACAAGAGAGACTTGCAGTCACTCTGAGAGGCCTGGCATCCGGTTGCCCTCGAACTCTCCCATGCTTCCTGTTTCCGCATTGTCGTGCGCCGCTGAAAGAAATAGAGTGGTGCACGACCTCTGGTCGCTCACTTAAAATCCTGGCGCGCCAGCGAGATCTACGTCATTTTGACGTCACATTGGCGATGTCGGTTTTGGTAGCCCAAATGTTACACAGATTTTAGGGCTGTACGATATGAGGAAAATATCTAATTGCAATTATTTTGACCGATATTGCGATTGCAATGTGATTCACGACATTGGAGGGAATGATCATTATTGTATCATTATTCTCATTTTCATTGAAGAATATACAAAATTTAAAAAATGAAAATGATTATAGTGTGGTTTTTGCAAGGATCTGTACCAAGGAAAGATGTTTTTCTTTATTCTGTAGGGTATGATTTGTAGGCCGGGACATGTCTGCAGCACCATAATATTTAATTCAGAATGATTGACACATATTTTGACTTTAACAAATATTGCGCCCCCCCTGCGATTTGGATATTGCATTAGTCCATGTTGTGATTTCGATAAAATTGCGTTTAATTGTGCAGCCCTACAGGATATCAAATGTCCATCTATGTTCAGTTGTGGTCCGGTAATATTTGTTCTCAAGTAGCAACTTGACACGGTGTAACTGACAGACTGTCTGAGGACGTTTTAGAGGACTGTTATTATTATTATTATTATTATTATTATAATTATTATTATAACCTTTATTTATTCAGGGAGGGCCATTGAGAGCAAGCTCTCTTTTCCAATGACACCCTGATTATAGCACGAATACAAATAAATAAAAAAATTATTTCAATTACAGTACAAATAAATAATCTGATCATAAAAATTATCTGATCATAAAACCAGAGATGGGAGTAAGTCACACATGGGCAAGTCACAAGCAAGTCTCAAGTCTTAACCTTCAAGTCTCAAGTAAGTCTAAGTCATTTTGTGTGACAATCAAGCAAGTCAAGTCAAGTCATATCTTGGGTCAAGCAAGTCACAAGTCAAGTCATACAAAAGTTTCCATTTTTAAACAAGCTAAAGACAGTGGTTATAACTGCTGAAGTTTTATTTGCATTTTTTCCTACTCAATATTCAAAAGACATTGCGTCCAAGCCACATATATCTGAACAGTTTAAATGTATAAAGATTTAAAAAAGCACAGCCTAAAACTGATATTAGGCCAACAACAAAAATCAACATACATATTTGTTCAATATGCCTCAAACATGACATCAAATCATGAAATTCATTCAAACAATTCAAGTACGTATAATGGTTTCTAAGTCAAATAATATTCTTCAAACATGCCTCACTTTTATGGGACAGAAACACATTTAACCTAAAAAACAACATATTCTTTAAGAGTAGCTGAATCCCACCACCTTTGCATAATTTGGAGAGATTGAATAGTAGGCTATATGTTAATATTTGTCAGTGTATTTGTGAGTGAATGTGTGCGTGTTTGAGAGAGAGAGAATGAAAAGTTATTAATATTGGTGAGTGAATGTGTGCATGTGGTGTGTGTGAGAGTGCAGTGTGTTGTGTGTGTATGTGTGCCTAGCTTTATTCACATACCTCATCTGCGCAAGTGTGTGTGTATGTGTCTGCATGTGTGTGTGTGAGAGAGAGAGAGAGAGAGAGAGAGAGAGAGAGAGCAGTTTGTTGTGTGTATGTATACAGTGTGCCTAGTTGTATTCGTTCTTACCGCCACCTTGAACAAAGAGGGGAGGGTGTGCTTATTCATGGCCCAAAACTGAAGGGAGTTCTGTTCATCACAAGCGTCCAAATAGTGGTTCAGCTGAATATGGGGACTGGAACCTGAATCTCTCCCGATTTTAAGTGTTTGATGAAATTCGCCGCGGTGATGGTTGACGTCGGAATTTTTTGTACTGCAGACTTTGCAAAGTGCCGTTCGTTTCTTCTTTGCCCTGGTCAGATGTGTCATCCTTATAGCCAAACTTTATTATTTTCGGTGCAGAGGAATCCATGACGTTAAATAACAGCCGTAGCCAGTCTCGTTTACTGCAGGTCTGCCGCCGCGTGGCGCGTCATCATATCAACGGGTTCCCGCGCATGCAACGGCACTAAAATCGTAACATTAACTCCTCCTCAATATCAGAGGGGAAAAAATATATATTTATTAAACAGAAAATCAAGTCATTTCAAGTCATTTGACTCAAGTCTAAGTCAAGTCTCAAGTCATGAATATCAAGTCAAAGTCAAGTCGAGTCTTTTATGAATGTTTATCAAGCAAGTCTCAAGTCCTAAAATTTGCGACTCAAGTCTAACTCGAGTCCCCCATGTCTGCATAAAACAATACCTAAATTACAGTGAAATATTCATGAAGGAACAATCACAAAATGACTGTACATAAACAATAAAAACAAATAAGAATCCCTAATGTAAGCGAATAAGAGGGCTATTAAAAACAAGAGCAGTCCCTATGTAACACTTTTACAAGCGTCCCAGTGGAAACGAGTTGTTCTAATTTGAGAGAATCCTGAAACCAGTTCCATCTGTCAGAGCGTAAAAGTTAAAATGTTCCCACATTTCTAAGATTTCTTTCAAAATTAGGCCCTATGTTCCCACAGTTCCCACATTTCTAAGATTTCTTTTCCAAAATTAGGCCCTAAATTTGTATCAGATTTGATTCCCCTTTCTCCCAATTTGGTAGCCAATTACACCCAACCTATGATCCAGTAGCAATGGATTACAGATGGAATGTAACCCTAACCCTAAAATAGGGCCTAATTTTAAGACAAATCTTAGAAATGTGGGAACATAGGGCCTAATTTTCAGTGAAAAACATTTCTTACAGATGTGAGAACATAGGGCTGTGGGACCATTGGGCTGTAGGAACATTTACAATTGATGCGTGGCTTGATAAGTCTATTCTATTCATTTTGAGAGAGCAACAGACAATGAGGAAACTCCAACACTCACTCATACGGTTGGCCCAGCTTCTGCTTGTAAAGAAGCTGCTGTATAGTAGCTGCTGCTTGCTTACTTTGCACGGCAGCTGGATACTCACGATATCATGAGATCACGCGAGATTCGCAGGATCACATATCACATAAAAATCCATCTTGCCAGGATCCAACCTAATGCGTTTGTGTATAGGGCTAACGCATTAAATACTTTTTAGGCACCAACCGAATTGCCTCTAAAGTATTGAGTATCAAAAAATGCCTCGTCATTCAATACCCAATTTCACTACTAAAGAGTGACTCTTATAAGCATCAGTTAGCCAATAAGCATGCAGCAAGCTTCTGCCAAGATCTAATAATGTTTGTGACTGGCTGTCTAACGTTAGACGTCGCAGAGACACGCAGTTAAAAATTCTACACTACACATAGACGGCTCACGTAGTAGGAGCTGAAAATGATTTGTGCCGTAATGTGTAATGGTGTAATATCTTGTTGTTCTTCGTTAAAAATGGATTCTCTAAAATTGGAATTGAAAAAAGTATCGTTCAGGAACCGGTATCTAAGTTGCGGTATTGGTATCAGTACCGGTATTGAAAATATTTGAATACCCAGCCTTATTTGTGTATGAACTGCACCAATCGGCGTCCGGTGAGGAGCTACTGGCTGCTACGGGCGTGGTTTAGTGATGTGTGGCGGATGTGATAGACAGACGGTTCATCCAATCATCTGCCGGGTATTTTTTGTCTTTTATTTCCGAAACTGTTTCCAATGACAGCTTCTCAGATGGTTCTGTGTAACAAACCACCTGGTGCGTCTGGTTAGCTGCTGACTAGTTTTACAGCAACAGCTTTATTTGTGATGCTGGCAGCTGGGGGACCAGCTACAAAGAGCTGAAACATATATATATATATATATATATATATATATATATATATATATATATATCCTCTTCATCGTTAAGGCCCTATCTTGCACCCTGCGCAGCACAAAGCCCGACGCAAGTGTCTTTGCTAGTTTAAAAGCAACGCAGTTGTCAGTTTCCCGTCCAGCACCCACATCGTTTAAATAGCAAACAGGGAGGTGTGTTCAGGTGCATTCTGGGCGTGCTGGTCTTACAGGGAGGTGTGTTCAGGTGCATTCTGGGCGTGCTGGTCTTACAGGGAGGTGTGTTCAGGTGCATTCTGGGCATGCTAGTCTTTCAGGGAGGTGTGTTCAGGTGCATTCTGGGCATATTGCTATCTTGACACAGCGGGAAGTGACCAACAAAAACCTGGTCTAAAGTCAGTAACGGAGCATTTCATTGTTATTTTAACAGCAAATTAGTAAAATGCTCCTAGGCTCGTGCACGGCGCGTGCACACTATGCTTGTTACACACAGGGACGCACAGCAGCACACAAACATGCAAAAGATTACAAATAAAAATATTACGGTACAAATCCTCCATCATAACAGCAATGCTCCAAGGTCCAAATGCGCCTGGCTTTTAAAGGGAATGGGAGATGACACTCTGATTGGTTTATTGCATGTTACGCCCAAAACACACCTATGATTAATGAAGGCACTAAGTACAACCCTTCTGAACCATGCGCCCGGCGCATGGACCCTTTTTTCCGCCATTAAACTAGCAAGAGTGGATTTGTACACACCCTTAACGCACCTGCGCCAGGCGCTTCACGGTGTGCGCTTACGTTAAAATAGGGCCCTATGTCTTCTTTGCTCTTTTTCCGTCTTTGTGTCTCTGTGGGTGTTTTAAGAGGTCAGGTCCTGTTGGTCGAGATAACTGTTAGTTTAGTCCTCATGTTGAATCCCTCTTTACCATGTGGTTTGTACAGTATAAACGTTAATTATGGTGTTTTTGCCACTGTTATACAGAAGTGTGAGCCTGAACACTTGTGTGGGGGTGTGTTCCTTCATGCCCTGTCAGACAGTCATGCTCATTACTCTGCAATTACCTCTGGTTTCCCCCGAAGACAGAGGAGATAATGACTGTTTATTTATATCCCAGAATCTGTGTTAGAATGGAAATCCAGCTCAAGGACCGAATAAGAACAAGACTTAAAAATAATGAATCAGTTCTGAGAGTTAAAAGTAGAGGGCTGAACTGAAGTCTTGTAAAGTTGGGCCTGTCTAATTCCTGTGCCTGCTGAGATTTCTCACAACATTTTTCCTCCTTCGTTTACTAGAGAAAAGACTGTGTCTCATCACCTAAACGTTATTCAGTGATACACAATCACCAATCAATTACCTCTTCTATTTGCAGGAGAGATCAGACGAGTGGATGGCACGCCCTTTGACCTCAGAAAGCCTCTTCTGATTGGCCCTCAGCTGAAGGAAGTTCCAGGTCCAGGGTTTGACCATAATTTCTGTCTGTCGTCACCCGGAGACACCTGGACTGAAAGACATGCTGCCAGGTCTGCTGCAGAGGACAACACACGCTACACACACAACAACACACATACCTTTTGTCTTTGATAAAATCTAGCAGGAAAACTTGTCTTTTCGTCTCAGAGTGTGTCACCCAGCCAGCGGGCGGGTCCTGGAGGTTTCCACCAGCCAACCAGGAGTCCAGTTCTACACTGCCAACTTCCTGGATGGTTCTATGATAGGAAAGGGCGGGGTTAGGTACGGGAAGCACAGCTCCTTCTGTCTGGAGACACAGAATTGGCCTGATGCTGTCAACCAGGTATGATGATGACGATGTTACAAAGCTGTCATGTGAAGTGATCTATTGGTAAAACTAACTATTGTTGGCTACTATTGAGAAGGTTGAAATTGCAATTTTATTTGTGACTTTAAAGGAACATGCCGACTATTTGGGACTTATTCAGCGTGTCCCCCAGAGTTAGATGAGTCCATACATACCCTTCTCATCTCCGTGTGTGTCCTAACTCTGTCTGACGCACCCACCGCTAGCCTAGCTTAGCACAGATCCTGGAGGTAACCGGCTCCAACTAGCCTACTGCTCTGAATAAGTGACAAAATAATGCCAACATTTTTTATTTACATGTTGTGATTTGTATAGTCACAGCATGTACAAATAACAAGGTCACATGAGACACAGCCATCTTCTAACTGTATATAAACTGGGAACTATATTCTCAGAAGGCGAAGCACTGCTACTTGGGCGGAGTGATTAGCGCAACACCTGGAAAAACACCGTTGTTACTCTCTGCTCCTCACCACGGCGCTTCTCAGGTGCTGCGAGCAAATCACTCCACCCAAGTAGCAGAAGTAGCACTGCTTCACCTTTCTGAGAATATAGTTCCCAGTATGTATACAGTTAGAAGATGGCTGTCTCATGTGACCTTGTTATTTGTACAGGCTGTGACTATACAAATCACAACATGTAAATAGGAAAATGTTGGCATTATTTTGTCACTTATTGGGAGCAGTAGGCTATTGGAGCCGGTTACCTCCAGGATCTGTGCTAAGCTAGGCTAGCGGTGGGGGTGTCAGACAGAGTTATGACACGCACGGAGATGAGAAGGGTATGTATGGACTCATCTAACTCTGGGGGATACGCAGAATAAGACAAAGTCCCAATAAGTCGGTGTGTTCCTTTAACTCAAAATCTAAATGTATTGACCATTAATGAAGCTATTAGTACAACTTTGCCTTGTTAGAAAGTGGTACTTTGGTACAGGTGATGTGTTTCAATCATCACGATGCGCCACCTCCTCATCATTATTATATATTGCTACACGGTTTTCATCGACAAATTCAAGCAGTCAGATATATATATGAACTTCCCTTTTCATTGTATCTGCTCTTAAAAAAGACATTTCCTCATAACCTCCCACTTTCACTATGTTGATCAAAGATGTTCTGCAGCACCTAAAACTGGAAGAACTCAAATATACATTGCGTGGTTCCGTTGACTTAGCAACCCTTCACTGATATTGTAGAAGCTATAAGCAATAAATATCCCCTTGGCTCTTACCTTAACTCTTAGCTATGATAACTTCCTAAGTATGTGGAGTAGCTTTGTACATTTGATTATGATCTAATCTGATTACAGGACCTATTGTGTTCGCGTCTGTGTATGTCATTGTTTTAGTAAAACTATTTCTGTAATATTTTTTTAGAATTTGTAAACAATGTTTGCTTTCTAAAATACCAACAAATAGACATTAAAAAAAAGAAAGACATTTCCTGAATGTAGCTGAGTCTGAACACAGCAGACAACAGACAAATGGCAAAAAAACAAGCGACCAAAAAAATCAGATTTAGAAACTGTGTGTGTGTGTGTGTGTGTGTGTGTGTGTGTGTGTGTGTGTGTGTGTGTGTGTGTCCAGGTTTCATTTCCTGACTGTATTCTGCGTCCTGGTGAGGACTACAAACATGTCACTCGCTTCACCTTCACCACCGTCTAATCATGTGACCTCTACTAACAGTAGGACAGAGAGGAAGAAAACTGGGTGCTTCTATATACAGAAGGATGTCCACTAATTGATTGTACATATACTTTTTCGCAGTCAAGTCATGCACTATACTGTTCAGCAGGCAGTGCCTTTTCAGTGCAACCTCAGTGCATCTCTGTATAAGTGTAATTTGATGCCTATCTTTTTAATTTTGAAAAATGCTACTATACTAACTTAGTGGCAGAGTAATTCCAGCCTGTGCATGTCAGATGTGGAGCAGAAGACATGATGTGTATAGTCCAACCTGACCAAACTGTTTGTGATCTGTGATCCATTATTACAATAAAATAAAGAGCTTTCTGACTCAATCTGGTTATTGTCATTTGTTCCAATGTGGTTTTTCAGATCAGATTGGTCCCTGTCCATTGATTGGTTGTAGTCCATCTGTCCTATTTATGCAGAATTAACAATTAGAGAGCACCTGGTGGAGCATTCGCTCCATGTACAAAGGCTCAGTCCTTGACGCAGCAGCTGCAGGTACAACTCTGACCTACAGCCCTTTGCTGCATGTCATTCCCTCTCTCTCTCTCTCTCTCTCTCTCTCCCTCCCTTTTCACATCTTTAGCTGTCTTATTTAATAAAAGCTCAAAAAACATTTAGAGAGCAGTCAGACTGAGGCTGTTCACATTATTTATGTTATGTGACGTATGTGTGTTCAACATCTTTACAAAGGTGGAACTATTCATGTAACATAATGTGAGGAGGCGGATTTTGGCGAGAGGGCACTCTGCCAAGAGACATGTTGTGTTGCTATGGCAACCTCTTATCTATCACTCAAATAGGCTTTTAACAGCTGAGATTTCATAAAACGTGAACGGTTGCAAGCCTCACTGCAAAGGAGCTGGAGACAAAAACAAAAGTGATCTCCATCAAGCGCTGGCTGTGGAGCATCCTGACGTCCCTGTTTGACTGTAGGGGGGGGGGCAGAGGGAGAGACAGCCTACAGTCAGCATCATCAAAGAGTGAGGGCTCCGATTCAACTCTAACCTCTCACCTAGTTCAATTTAGCTGCTTTATTTTCTCCATAAACTCTCAAAGAACTCATTCATTCATTTCTTAATCCTGGAATTTGATTGATATTTTACCACAATTTACTCAGCAAAATATTAACAGCTCTACCATGTCAGTGTTATTTCTAACTGTAAATCACTTCTACCACATTTGCCTCTAAGGATAACTTGACTGTTAAAACAGTAGTCAGCTGCCCATATGAACATTGAAACAGGTTTTGCCTGTTCCAATGTTCATATTTGAATGAATCATAATGAAAAAGCCCAAGCAGGATTTTAAAAAGAAAATAACTGAACAACAAAAGTTCCCACCTGGACCTCACTCTGTAGGAGACTTACAAGGCAGGCAAGGCAAGGCAGCTTTATTTGTATAGCACTTTTCAGCAACAGTGCAATTCAAAGTGTTTTACATGAAGACAATTAAAATACAAGAATAAAAGTTACAGTGCAGTATAAGAAATTAAAGAGCAGTTAAAAACAGTTCTATAAAAGCAGATCAAATAAGCAACGAAAGTATAAGAAATGGATAGTTATTTAACGAAAGGCAGCATCAAAAAGAAAGGTCTTCAGCCGTGATTTAAAAGAACTGAGAGTCGCAGCGGACCTGCAATTCTCTGGAAGTTGGTTCCAGATATGTGGAGCATAGAAACTAAATGCTGCTTCTCCCTGTTTAGTTCTGACCCTGGGGACAGACAGCAGACCTGTCCCAGACCACCTGAGAGGTCTGGGTGGTTTGTAGTTTACTAGCAGGTCAGAAATGTATTTTGGACCTAAACCGTTTAATGATTTATAAACTAGCAGAAGGATTTTGAAATCAACTCTCTGAGGCACAGGAAGCCAGTGTAAAGACTTCAGAACTGGAGTGATGTGATCCACTTTCTTGGTCTTGGTGAGGACTCTAGCAGCAGCGTTCTGAATCAGCTGCAGCTGTCTGATTGATTTTTTAGGGAGTCCTGTAAAGACACCGTTACAGTAGTCAAGTCTACTGAAGATAAAAGCATGGACAAGTTTTTCCAAGTTCTGCTGAGACATAAGTCCCTTTACCCTTGATATATTCTTAAAGTGGTAATAGGATGACTTTGTAATTGTCTTAATGTGGCTGTTGAAATTCAGGTCTGAGTCCATAATTACACCAAGATTTCTGGCTTTGTCTGTTGTTTTTAAGACAAGAGTTATAGAAAAAAAAGGTCACTTTGGTTTCAATAATATTACTTAACCTATCTTACTGTCCTGACACTGCCACCATCTGCTCCTTATGGTTCAACTGCTGACATAATACATGATTATTTACAGTGTCACTCTAGAATAATGGGTTACACTTTACTTGAAGGTATCTACATAAGAGTGATATGACACTGTCATGAACATGTCATAAACTTAAACAAGTCTTAAACGTTTATGACATAACGCTTTTAGTAAGTGTCATTCAGTTTGTGTCATGACAAGTTATGGTTAGGGTTAGAGTTAGGGTTAGAGTTCATGTGTCATGACTATGTCATGACAATGACAGTGTCATGTCACTCTTATGTAGATACCTTCAAGTGAAGTGTTACCTAATGTGATCATGTGTAAAACTATCCAAGGACACGTGCCTTAATAAAGAGTGTTGGAAAAAAAGGAATGATGAGAGAGAGAGTGAGAGAGAAACTGCAGCAGGGAACAGAAAGCTGATGCTGGTGAGGGGGAGGGAAAACCTGTCTTTTATCTGGACAGTTAACAGTGGGTTTGTGCATGAATCATGTGATATGCTGCACTAGAAGCAAGATTTAGTAACATTATTTGAAGGGCTGGGCATAAGACTGACATGACACCGGCCATGAACATGAAGGAGTCTATATGAATGTTGATGACACTTTCAAGCAGAGTTGGCATTGTTCGGATCTCTGTAATGACAACTTGACATTAACTATAGGCAACATAACCTGTCATGAATACGTCATGGCAGGCCTAATTACCAAACTTTAAGAAACTATTTAGCTTTATACGTTGTCGTTAACATGACATCACACTGTCATAAGTGGTTGGTTTTTACATTGGCTGTCATGAGACTATTATAAGTGTGTAGTGTAGTGTGTAGGCTATTTGTTTCTAAACTAAAGGCCAGTTTATGCTTCTGCATTAAAGGAACACGCTGACTTATTGGGACTTTGTCTTATTCTGCGTATCCCCCAGAGTTAGATAAGTCCATACGTACCCTTCTCATCTCCGTGTGTGCTAGCCTAGCTTAGCACAGATCCTGGAGGTAACCGGCTCCATCTACCATACTGCTTCCAATAAGTGACAAAATAACGCGAACATTTTCCTATTTACTTGTTGTGATTTGTATAGTCACAGCGTGTACAAATTCCCAATAAGTCAGCGTGTTCCTTAGACTGTATATACAGTCTATGGGAGGTACTGACACTTCGCTGTAGCCTGACGTGCAGCTCTCAAAAAATGTAACTACGTTGTGGCAACGCACATTCTCCTTCTCCATAAACAGCATGAAATCAAGGAGAGGGTTAACATTTCCTGCTATATATTTCCCACCATGGTCAAAGAGCACAGGGGAGACACTTTGTTGCTCTCACTATACCTCTAGAGTCCTCGCTCCGAAGCTGATCACCGTCAAGGCTTATGGTTCTGCAGAGGCTCCATGCAGAGCTTTCACCGTAGCCACGTAAGTGGCCTGAGGTTTGTGCTTGCGTGCATTGGTGTGTGTGTTGATCTCTTAAGAGAATAGCAGGGCCGGTGGTTGTGTGTGGGGAGTGTGTGGTAGAGCGAGTGAGAGAGTGACAGTGATTAGCTTCGGAGCGAGGACTCTAGAGAGAAGAAACAAAGTGTCTCCCCTGTTCTTTCTGACCAAGGTGTGAAACCTGGAGCAGGAAAAGTTAACCCTCTCCTTGATTTCATGTTGTTTATGGAGAAGGAGAACCAGGAAATGAGTCGGGAGAAATGCAATGCTACCAAGCCACGGACGAGGCCATGCGTCTTATTTAGTATGCTTTAACATTTAGCCTAGTGTGATTCTTTTTTTTTTTTAATTGCTAGCCCATTCAAACTTACCTTGCATTTTCAATCTTCCATCTCCCTTTGTCATGAATCCAAAATCAGCTGTTCAGCAACATAATATAGGTATAATAGTTAACAGTAATGCAATAATTACAAAGCCTAAAAATGCTCAACCCATAAGGTTTGTTTTGTTTACTTTTATAAGTCTCAGACATGCAATCTTAATCCATATCAATAGCAATATATAACAAAAATAGATTTTATTAAGGCATAATAATGTTAGCTATAATATTAAGTTATAATATTAAACTAATATTAAACCACCTCCACCCGCCACTCTACAATCAATCACCCCAATGTTATAACTATCTAAAGTGACTTACTATAACGCTCAGTCTGAACAGGTGAGTTGTTTAGTCTGAACAGGTGAGTTTTTTAGTCTGAACAGTTAAGTTTTTCCACTCTGTGCTCGTCAGAGCGCTATGTCAATGCTTCATTATCAAATTCATTCCACTTGCTTATTGAGAGAATGCTAAAATCAATGAAACTTCATACCACGTTCTCACTGCTACCTTGCACCCTGGCAGATTCTCACACAGCGCACACATGTGTGTACACCTGTCCTCTCCACTTCATTCATTGATAAGATAACTTTAAAGAAATTCATTCATAAATTGCAGTTGCATGCAAGCATAAAGATATCCTCAAGTTTAAATAAACAATGAGTTATTCTGAGTAAAGATGGCTCTAAATTAGTCTCCCGAACCAACAGTAGAAGGCCAAGCAATCAGCCCATTCCAAACAGGCCCGTTTTGAGTGGGCACTGCGTAAGTGCATTGAGTAGGATAATGCATGTACAATAAGACATTTTGTAACTCATTCTGTCAGTTTTTAATTACTACTGGTTGAATAATGAATTTGAATGTGAAAACCAAACCATTATTGTGACCAGTTTTGTTACCTTAGAGTAAGAAGTTTGTTAACGCGAACTATCAGAGTCTGAGGTGAGTTGGTGTCACCACGCAAACCCATCCAGAAGTAGGAAAGCGTTGCACTCACCCGCGCTGGTTAGTCTCACACTCACATTGAACGCAACACAGAGAAAAGGAGGCAGAGGGATTTTTTTGTTACCGTGTTTGTGCAACCAGTAACCAGTAACATAGCTCAAGCACGGCGTTGGTCGTTCGACTGGTTGTGAATGTTTTCCCAAGATGGCGCCTGCCTGTATACCGAACGCTACAGTCTTTCTAAACTATCTTTTTAATAAACTGTCTGTACACTTACAAAGTTCTCAATGCTTCGGTCTACATGTAGGGACCCTCATTATGCTACAGTGGAAGTGTGGTGCTATTTTGAGCCTTGCTAGTGGTGTAGAAATAGAGATTTCTTTTTACTTTATCCGTGCCCCGACGACTAGCGTTATAAGCTAATTAGCGATTTGCGCTAAAACTGGTCACATTGATTAGCATGAAAACATATCCCAGAGAACGGTTGACTCGGTACACGTGTTATTAACCCCTAGGTTCATTTTGCACCGGATTTGTCCTTTAAGTGTGTTTTGCAGTGCCATTATTTAGTTTACTAGTCTTATTTTGTAGTTATCCTTTTTTTTTTGCATGGTTTGTTTTATTGTGTTGCTTTGGGCTTTGTCATGCTTTTATTTTGTAGTGTTTGATTTGTATACAGTGACGATGACTTGACCTTGCCCCACACCGCACCCCCGGTGCCAATTAGTACCGAAGTGAGCCACCTGGGAATAAGTGAAACAGACGTGTGACTGAGCAGCAAGAGAGGAGAGAACGGCCACAGAGACAGTGGCATGATGGGACGATGGGACTGGGGAGCGAAGCCACCTGTGGTTTAAGTGAGTGTAATTAAATGATGAACACTTGAACAAACATCAGCCCTGGTTCCCACCTGTAGTTTAGTTCAACATTATGGCCTGGTGAATGGGTATATGGAATTAGTTATTTCTTAGGCTACATTTACACCGGGGCTGAGCCACAAGTGAACTCCGTGCACAAAAGTGTTTTTATCTCCAGTAGAAGAACTAATCTCTGTTTAAACTAACACGCCCAAACCTCATATTTCATCAACATTCTGGTATACTGGGCATAAACAGGAGGCAGCATGGAGACTCCTCCCGTTGCTGGTAGTTGCCACGTTAATGTTAGTAGCTTTAGTCTCAGAGAACGAGAAGTCGTGAACGATAAGACCCAATCAGGAGGAGAAACGTTGGCGTCAGTGTTGGTGTTGCCAAAGGTCTCTGTTTGTGGCCGTTGAGACTGCAACACAACCCCGCAGATTCCAAAGCAAAACGGGTCGGAAGTGTTTCCAGATGTCTCCGGTTTTGGTGCTCGGAAACGCCAGAACAGGGGGAATGAGAGGGCGAACGTAGTAAAAGATATTTGTTTTTAAAACAAAACGTAGCAACTGTAGCCTTAGTGAAAGGCTAAGAAATTACCACAGCATTTATATGAATTACTGAAATAAAGTTTTACTGTGTTCACAAACTAACATCTACCTGAGAGTCTTTGTATAACTCTTGTTTTGAAATGTATATATTTTTGTGAATAACAAGACTGATCATACTGTATATGGGCACAGACCGACTCTATTCAGCTGACAGACAGCTAGCTAGACTATCTGTCCAAGTTTTCTGTTGCACGACTAAAATTACTTTTGAACGTACACGTTCCACCAAAACAAGTTCCTTTCTGAGACTATTTTGCAGAGGCACTGTGGCTTTTCTCCAGAGCTTAGCACCGCCCAAGATGATTGTGATTTGTTTAAAGAACTGCCAATAAACCAGACCACGTTTTCCTCCCATCCCCGAGTGCTATGTGGAGTAGCCAGACCCTCCTCCAGAGCACTTTGGAGGAGGGTCTGGCAAAACGAGACTATAGTCATTTATTGATCTTTTGAAAATGCATTACAGGCATCTATATGTTGTCTTAACCAAGTACATAAATTATCTGAATTTTCTAGTGAGAAATTCATTTTTAAATCCTGCATTTTCATGCATTCCCACCCATTGGCTACTCAATGCCCTGAAGCCATACCCTGGAAATCCAGAGTTCTTGCAAGAATTTGAATTTGCTCAGCGAGTCACTCTGGCATTCAATAATGATGCTCATTAACTACTACTACTACTACTACTACTACTACTACTACTACTACTACTACTACTACTAGATAAGCGTATGGGGCTCTGGATACATCACCCTGTGTATAGTTGTGTTTGGTCGTAGTGTTATCCAATTGCAATTTTCAAATGCATACTTGGTGCCGCCCCTCGAGTTGGGCCATTTTCATTACTCATTGCCAGACCCTTAATCTTTTGGATTTGGGTCTGGATTTCCTGAAGCCAGTCATTGCCCAGATAATAGCT
Source organism: Gymnocephalus cernua (assembly GCA_023631565.1). Classification (NCBI taxonomy): domain Eukaryota; kingdom Metazoa; phylum Chordata; class Actinopteri; order Perciformes; family Percidae; genus Gymnocephalus; species Gymnocephalus cernua. The sequence continues at coordinate 25,770,971 of CM042437.1, forward strand.
CCCTGATGATGTCAGCGCCTGTCTACAGTGTCAAAGGTTCTGAGTTTGAGTCCCTGGTGTTGCAAGATTATCATACATATGTATAATCAGGCATTGTGCTGTGGACAACTGCCCTGCATGGTTTAAATGTGTCTCTGCATTAACGCACCTGATTCACATTAACAATCAGTCCAGTTCCAGTTAAGTAAAGTCATGTTATTAAGTTAACCCGGGTTGACTCAATAAAATAAACTATAGGCATCTTGTTGTCTAGACAAAGTACACACATTCTAAGAATTTACTAGTTATTCATTCATTTTTGACAGTATTTTAAAATCATTTGCATTTCAATTCCATTGACCTGGATTGATAGACTGGGTAAACCCAGCACGATCTGCCGGCCAGACTACCGGATTGACTTAATGAAATAAATTACAGGCCTTACTAGACAGCCTGGTCTCACACCCAGGAGATCGGGGATCATGTCCCGCGTGTCACATTTCCTAAACCCAACTGCCCCATTCATCTTTTCCTAAACCCAACCACCCCTTTGTTGTCACGTGTCCTATTATTGTTTTCCTAAACCCAACCGTCCCATTACAGTGTTTCCCCTAGGATTTCTTTTAGCCCCCCCCCCCCCCCCCCCCCCGGCAGACACTCCAAGGCTGGACTTTCAAATAAAGAAAATAAAATTAATGTATACCTAATATGCCTATTCTCGTTCAAAATGTTCACTTTCTTACTGAATTAATGCTATTTTTTTTAACATACAGTACATTAGTGTGAGCAAATTACTCAAAAACATGGACTCCATAATGATAACTGACTCTTTAACTAGAAAAAGATCTCAGACTAGGAGGCAGTTCACTGAGTGATTGTTAAAGTCTGTGATTGGAAACATGGTTGTAGCTAGTATGCAGGAAAATGCTTGCAGAAAGAAAGGCTGCTGTCAGGTAAACATGTCACAGTCAAAGAGGCTGAAGGGAAAACTGACGTGGAAAAGCCGCTTTAATGATGAATGGACTGATAAGCAGGCTACCATTCATACTGTATGCCTCATTTGCAATGAAATTTATGCTGTTGCAAAATAATACAACTAGCATCATCATCAAGAATGAAGAAAGCGACGGTAACGATCGCGTCATTCACGTGCAAATTAAGTAGCCACATGTATCTGTTTTGGTCTTATAATACATCCACAGATATACCGCTCCAGGAGAGAGGACGGTTCGCTCAGCCAGCAATTAAGTTTATAAGAATTTGTCCAAATTTCTAGATTCCCGCCAAGCTAAGACTATAGACAACAGCTTTATTTGTTTTAGCTTGTTGGTAAAAATGAGCAGAGTAGAGCTGTGTTTGCCTAAAACAGCGTGGTGGACAGAGCAGATTAAAATATCGCTTTCTACATGTTTATGCCGTCTATACAGATGAGTGCATTGATAAGTATTGACTTTCTACTCACGAAGGTTTTATCGTAACCTACTTACAGTAACGAGACTAGCGTGAGTGCCCCCCACAGCGATTCCCAGTCAGGTGCTGCGCGTGTTTTAGATGTGTGTGTGTGTGTGTGTGTGTGTGTGTGTGTGTGTGTGTGTGCGTTAACGTTAACGCACACACACATCTCGGCTGCGTGTGTGTGGCGCGCAGGCAAGAATCCCGGCATGTGAATAGAGTCAGGGGGCTGGGTTTGTGCTCTACCTGTGAAGCGCGTGTCCGCGCTATTCTCCGACAATCAACATTGATACCGTGGCGTGGCGGCAGAAATTTAACTGTGGCGGTGCGCCACTTGCCAATCAACGTAGGGGAAACACAGCGTTATTGTCACGCGTCCCATTGTTGTTTTCCTAAACCCAACCGTCCCGTTGTTGTCCCATGTGTCATGGAAACGTAAGCCCACCCACGACCTTTTACTTTACTTAAAGGGCCATGTTCATTTCACGGAATTCTTCCGTGGGCCCATCACGGAATTTTCAGCGATTCCATGAAACTGCCACAGATTTTGAGTTAAGGGGCCGTGTTCATTTCACGGAATTCTGTGAGATCAGGTTGCACTAGACATTGACACATGTCAAATGACACAACGCTACACTGTGGCTAAGAGGTGAGAAAACATCATAAATGTATCATTTTAATTCTATTTTAATCTCAGAGTACACTGGGAATGCAACTAACGATTATTTACATTGATGATTAATCTTTCTGTTATTTTCTTGGTTAATCAATTAGTTGTTTGGTCTTTAAAATATCAGAAAATGGGGAAAAATGACGATCAGTGTGTTGTGGTTGGGGAGATTTCTGTTGCTGTTTTGTATATTGATGTGATTTTTGTGTTTTTTCCTGTTTTTCCTTATTTATTGTTTATGGTTCTGTACTGTGGTTTTCGTTTCCTGTTTGTCTCATTGTGATTGTGTATGTTTTGTTAGTTCCTGTGTTCTCTGTTCTCCCTTGTGTTGTCTAGTGTTGTGTCAAGTTTCTGTGTTTAGTTGGTTTGATGTTTTCTTTTAGTCTTTCCCGTTTTATTTTGAAGGTTCTCTGTTTTCCCTTGTGATGTCTAGTTTTACTTCCTGTGTTTTCCCATCCCTTGTGATTGCCTGATGTCTCTCACCTGATTCCCAGCCCTTGTGTCACTGGTGTCACCTGCCTCTTGTTTCCTCGTTACCCTGTGTATTTAGTCTTTGTGTTCCCGTTGTCCTGTGTCAGATTGTTTTTTGTTTGTGCCAGTCAGTTGTCCTGGTCAGCGTGTTTGAGTCAGTGTACCAGTGTTGGATTCTTCCCTGTGTTCTCTTTTGTTCCTGTGAGTTTTTGCTGTAAGTTTGTTCCAGTCTCAGTTTTTGTTAACACCCTGTTCCTCGTGTTTTCTTCATTTTTGGACATTAGTTTTTTTCTTGCTCCCTTTGGATTCCCTGTGTTGTTTTTGCCTGCCTCATTCTTTGGATCTATTGGGGTCTATACTACAAATCAAGATCAACATGCCCTGTATTTCTTTCAGTTACCCGGCTTCACTAACCCTAACAACTGCGGCCCAGAATAAGCTGTGTGACGACGGTGGTTAACTAGTTCAATCAACCCAGGGTTTCCCAATCCAGCGGCGCGCGCGTTCACGTAAAAGAGGCGGTGTTTGACAGCACGTCCAATCACGAGCATCTACCAGAGCCACATATTTTGTATAAGAAGAGCAAACTATAATTCTACATAAATATGAAGAACACAGACACAGTTTACAGGCAAAAAGCAATACAGTCACTGCTACCTAAAACAGGAAGGAAAGCTGGCAAAAAAATAGCCAGCGTTGGCTATTTTTTTATTATGTGTAAATCACAACGCTTATCAATATAACTTCCCCATCAGTCAGGCACAAGATGTGACCATAATTACACTTGTCCTTTCCATAAACTGTCATTGCTTTAGTCTATTATTTCAGTTGCAACCCTGGCAGTGGGAAGCGATCATGGGAGCAAATAAAAAATATAAAAACATAATTCAAACCGATGTGCGCATTGGCACCACACGGCAACAAGCCGATAAATAGCATATACATAATTCCCTCTGCTGAAAGTCTATATCTTCCATAAAAATACCCATCAGAGAATGTTAACGAGGTTGTCTGTCTCTAAAGGTTAACTTTTCTGAGCGCACCAAGCTTTTTCTTTTTTTTACCTCACCGAGCTCCACCCATTCAGTCTATTAGTCAGGGGTTTTTATGGTTGTGCGGAGGCTCCACGCAGAGCCTACGTAAGTGGCCTGATGTTTAAGCCTAATTTATACTCGTGCGTAGAATCGACGGCGTACGGTCCGGCGTAGACGCAGACCCCTCTGCGTCTACGCCGGACCCTGCGCCGTAGCCTGACGTGCACCTCTCGAAAAATGTAACTACGCGTCGCAGCGACGAACGTCGCTCGGCCGTGGCTTGGTAGCGTTGTATTTCCCCCGACTCATTTCCTGGTTCTCCTTCTCCATAAACAACATGAAATCAAGGTAAGGGTTAACTTTTCCTGCTCCAGGTTTCTCACCGTGGTCAGAAAGAACAGGGGAGACACTTTGTTTCTGACTCTAGAGTCGCTACTCGCTCCAGAGCTAATCGCCGTCACTCTCTCACTTCCTCCTTGCTCTAAAACACACCACACACACACACACACACACACACACACACACACACACACACACACACACACACACATACATAAATGCCAGCTGGACGCACACACCAGCGCACAAGTATAAAGCCTAATTTATACTTGTGCGTAGAATCCATCTGATCTTCTGGAAGGACGGTGACGCCGTTATCAATTGAGTATTGGTCAGTAGGCGGTGCTTTTACACCGGTTGATCTCTAATCTCCAACATAACCTACTCCCGACCAGGTTAGGTGTTAAATTATTACAAGTACTCATTACAACATTAAATAAACATTCTCAATTTTGTTAAGTAAGCTGATACAATTAATGACATAATTACCCTCTCCACTCCCTACCCATTGTAACGTGTGTGTGTGTGTGTGTGTGTGTGTGTGTGTGTGTGTGTGTGTGTGTGTGTGTGTGTGTGTGTGTGAGAATCACACCTTTTATGAAAATATTAAGTGAAAGGATCATTTGAACAGTCTCATCTTTCAACTGCAGTCTTGTCAAACAGGCCGCGCTGCTTGAAAGCTGATCTGAATCACAGCGTTGGTGTGAAAACACGTTGTGTGTGGGAAAGACCAGACGCAGAGGAACATTAAGTGTGTCTGCAGGCTTAGACATGGAGGAACAGGAAACGGCTCTGCCATATTGCATTATTCCATTCATGAGTTCACTCCCAGGTCACACAACTTGAGCATGATAAGCATGCTGAAATATTGCACTGACCCATTTTGGTAACACTTTATGTGCATATGCATGGGCTGTGCACAAGACTGACATTACACCATCATAACTATTACATGACACCTGTCATAAACATTAAGGAGTCTTTTGAATTTTCATGACTGTTGTCATTAAGTGTCATTCTGTAAATTATGACACTTTTAATGCTAAGTTAGCATTGTTTGAAATGTTTGTTATCACAACTTGACATTAACGAAGACAACAATCTGTGTTATGAAAACTTGATATTAAACAACTATATAGCCTGTCAATGTCTTTGTTAGGACAACTTGATATTGACATGCCCAAAACAGAAGTATTATTCAGTTAGCTCTAAATGTCTATCATGTCATAGTTATGATGGTGTCATATCATTCTTATGCACAACCCTTCAAATAAAGTTTACCCACATGGTAAGCCCGCAATATTTTGCAAGAGTTATATCAAGAATTTTGATTAGATGTTTTTTAAAGGGGCACCCCTCCAATTTTCATGAATCATATCAGTTCACTCGACATGGTTAGTACCACTCAGCCTGCCTAAAAGCTATAGTGCACAACTATTTTATATTAATGAATGTCCATTACATTCAGCTCTAAAAACTCTCTCTGTATTTCTCAATATGGCTATGTTTACAAAATGGTGTAGTCCAGCGACATTTTGCGCCCAGCAGCTGGAGTGATGTGTTTTACGTCGCCGCTGAGGAAGAACAACAGCAGTGTTCAGCTTTGGAGATGAAGATGACCGCTGCAACAGGTGAAGGCGTGGCTGAAACCCAAAGAATCGCCCACGGAATGTTTCAGTCAGTGATTGTACTGTCAAAGCCCAGTTCAGACCAAAGACGAGACGAGTTGAAACTTGCAACTTCTTACAACGAGCCAATCTGTAGCATTCTGTTTCGTCTAAACTCTCAAGAACATCTTGCTTCTCTCTTGCGATGAGAAGCAAGAGCAAATGGTAATTATGCCATAATCAGCTATGACAAGCTAATTGTTAGACCAAAGAGAAACAACAATGGGTCATCCTAGTGTTCAGACATTAAAGAGATGCTAGTTTTGGTTGACATTGATGCTATATCAAAATCCTCTTAATGTCAATTAAACTACCAAAGAAAGGGCTAAAAATTGAACATTTGTATCCTCAAAAACAAGGTACAAGAGTTCTGTGTTGATAGAAAATACTTTACATATTACAGCTGTTTCCGAGACACATTAGATGCAGCAATAGAAAACACGGAAGTGTCAATACAAGGTTATAATATATTCAGACATGACCGAAAAAGTATGGAGGAGGTGTAGCGTTCTACATCCAAGACCATTTACCGGTCAGAATAAGAGAGGACCTAAGTGCACCTGGTGTGGAAGTACTATCACTACAGGTACATCTTACTTACTTACTTACTCCTCTTTGTCCCCTATGGGACATAAGGCTTCAATGAGCACTCTCTGTTGCATTTGGTCCCTGGCAGCATGTTGGGCCTCTCCCTATGACAGCAGTCTGGCTATCACCAGACCAAGCTCAATCTTTTAAGATTGAGCATTGGTCTGGGGAGTCTGCTCTGTATTTTCTCTGCACAAGAGGAGTGATCAACAGGCATAGTTCAAATGACTCTGTACGCAATCGGATAGTCCTTCAACCAATCAGACCAACGATCCGGGTGACGTAGCAGCGACAGCGGCATCAACGGGTTGCTGCGCTTTGGTGGCCGGCTTGTTGAATGTAAACAAAAAGCTGCTTGGTCGTTACTCTATCGTCATCGTTTTAAACCCAGGTGGATAAGCCAGTTTGTGATTGGTTTGTGAACGGAAGCAGGAGAGATAAACGTACAGGTTTCCAGCCTGAGCTGCAGGGAGAAATCAAATCGTCGGCAGATTGGGCGGGGTTTACCCAGTCTACATGACAGGTTCATCTGTTCCAGCTCTTGTATCACAGTTCTGCGCCAGGTGGTTTTGGGTGATAACAAAAAGTTATGGAAAACATTCAATAATATAATGGGTAAAAACTGTTTAAACTCCAACATTTGTTGAACGTGGTGGATGGATTTATTGCCAAACCTCGAGATATAGCTAATTATTTCAATGATTATTTCCTAGGTAAAGTGGATACAATAAGAACTCAAATGTCACCTGCTAGTGGTGAGTTGTCTGAGTTACTAATTAAACAAAAGATTATGTGTGAGAAAGAAATGCTAATTTGACTTTAGTGATGTGACGATAGAAGCTATAGAAATACTAATCTTGTCGGTTACACTTTTCTTGAAGGTATCTACATAAGAGTGACATGACACTGTCATGAATGTGTCATAAACATTATAAACAAGTCATAAACGTTTATGACATAACACTTCTGTCATTAAGTGTTATTCGGTTTTTGTCATGACAAGGTATGGTTAGGGTTCATGTGTCATGACTGTGTCATGACAGTGTCATGTGTTCATGACAGTTTACCATCTTGTCTTAGAAATGCGATAAACCTTGTGGATATGACAATCTGGATGGTAATCTACTACGGCTATTCAGCTAAGATTGTAGCTAAGCCATTGAGTCATGTCTTTAATTTATATCTAAACGAAAGTGTTTACCCATAAATATGGAAAATAGCAAAGATAGCAAAGAGTTTTCTGATGACTCTGCAGTTGTTGGGTGTATAAGGGATGGACAGGAGGGAAAGTACAGAGCGCTGGTGGACAACTTTGTGGAGTGGTCAGGTAAGAATCACCTGCTGCTGAATGTGGATAAGACCAGAGAGATGGTGATGACTTCAGGAGGAAGGGAACGGCTCCGCAGACCCTTTGCATTCTGGTCCTTCAAAGTGTGCAGCAGAATGTTGGAGATGTTCTACAAGTCTGTTGTGGCCAGCGCTCTGTTCTCCTCCGCCATCTGCTGGGTCAGCAGCATCGGTGCCAGCGACACAAACAGACTGAACAAACTGATCAGGAAGGCTGGCTCCATTATTGGCAGCAAACAGGAGACATTTGAAGCTGTGGTGGAGAGGAGGTCACTGAACAAACTGTTATCTATCATGGGTAACCCCGACCACCCTCTCCACCCCACACTGGTCCAACAGAGGAGCACCTTCTCTAAGAGGCTCAACAGCTTCAATGTTGCACAGACCGCTACAGGAAATCATTTCTACCACAGGCAATTAAACTTTTTAACACTTCATCACTGAGTGTGAGATAAGACTCATATACATCACAACTGCACTGAATGCACCTTGCACAACCTTGCACAATAGGTTTATCTACATCCTATCATTACTAATGAAACAGTTGTACATTTTTATTCCCCAACTTGCACAATAGGTTTATCTATATCTAGTGAAACAGTTGTAAACAAATTGTATATATTTTAAATATTGCTTGTGTAGTGTTTTATTATTATTTCATGTATATTGTTTCCTATTATTTAATGTATACTCTGTACGTGTGCTGTGTGTCTGATATTTTGCTGCTGCAACACCATTATTTCCCATTTTTTGGGATCAATAAAAATCTATCTATCTATCTATCTATCTATCTATCTATCTATCTATCTATCTAGATCACTCCTCTACAGAAAAATATTAAGGAGCCATTTACTGGACCAAATTCGCCCTTTTTGCATTCTGCTTATTTTGAGCAAAATTATGGAGGGAATTGTATTCAAACAGATTCAACAATATTTCTGAGAAAACAGCATCTACTCTGAATTTCAACATGCATATAAGGCGGGATTCCCAACATGCACAGCCTTAACACAAGTGACAGACAACTGCTTAAAACAAATTGACAGAGGGTTAATGGTGGGTACTGTACTGCTTGATTTCAATGCAGCTTTTGATCTAATAGACTACCAGTTGCTATTAGTCAAACTATCTGCATGCCTGAGAGCATTACTGCATATTATTCCATTATTTTTTATGTTTTGAATTGTCACCTGCTGCATGAACTCAACATACATGTTGAGCATTTGACACCAGACATGGGGGACTCGAGTCACATGACTTGACTCGAGTTAGACTCGAGTCGCAAATTTTAGGACTTGAGACTTGCTTGATAAACATTCATAAAAGACTCGACTTGACTTTGACTTGATATTCATGACTTGAGACTTGACTTAGACTTGAGTCAAATGACTTGAAATGACTTGATTTTCTGTTTAATAAATATATATTTTTTCCTCTCTGATATTGAGGAGGAGTTAACGTTACGATTTTAGTGCTGTTGCATGCGCGGGAACCCGTTGATATGATGACGCGCCACGCGGCGGCAGACCTGCAGTAAACGAGACTGGCTACGGCTGTTATTTAACGTCATGGATTCCTCTGCACCCCCCTTTGTTCAAGGTGGCGGTAAGAACGAATACAACTAGGCACACTGTATACATACACACAACAAACTGCTCTCTCTCTCTGTCTCTCTCTCTCTCACACACACTTGCGCAGATTAAGTAGCCTATGTGAATAAAGCTAGGCACACATACACACACAACACACTGCACTCTCACACACACCACATGCACACATTCACTCACCAATATTAATAACTTTTCATTCTCTCTCTCTCAAACACGCACACATTCACTCACAAATACACTGACAAATATTAACATATAGCCTACTATTCAATCTCTCCAAATTATGCAAAAGTGGTGGGATTCAGCTACTCTTAAAGAATATGTTGTTTTTTAGGTTAAATGTGTTTCTGTCCCATAAAAGTGAGGCATGTTTGAAGAATATTATTTGACTTAGAAACCATTATACGTACTTGAATTGTTTGAATGAATTTCATGATTTGATGTCATGTTTGAGGCATATTGAACAAATAGCCTATGTATGTTGGCCTAATATCAGTTTTAGGCTGTGCTTTTTTAAATCTTTATACATTTAAACTGTTCAGATATATGTGGCTTGGACGCAATGTCTTTTGAATATTGAGTAGGAAAAAATCCAAATAAAACTCCAGCAGTTATAACCACTGTCTTTAGCTTGTTTAAAAATGGAAACTTTTGTATGACTTGACTTGTGACTTGCTTGACCCAAGATATGACTTGACTTGACTTGCTTGACCAAAGCTATGACTTGACTTGACTTGCTTGATTGTCACACAAAATGACTTAGACTTGCTTGAGACTTGAAGGTTGAGACTTGAGACTTGCTTGTGACTTGCCCATGTGTGACTTACTCCCATCTCTGTTTGACACTAACACAGTACTTCGACCAAAATATGAATATTTAGGTTTGCATACATAAGGGACACGTGGGGAAAGAATGGTATAAAAAATTATGGCCCTTTAATTTGTCAATGTGGGAAACCTAAAAACTAACTGATGTTATCAATAACATTATTTATGGCTTTTTTTCATTTGGGCATCTCAGGGAGCTGTCTCTTTACTCACTATGTGCAATTTCTTACATTCGCAATTTGCATTCTTTATTTGGGCAATTCCCATACTATGCGTAATTCATTTATTTTTATTTATTATGGGAGTTGAATCACTTTTAATGTGACATTAAAAATGTAAACTTACAGCCTGACGAACAGTAACATGCAACTGCTGCTGACTTGTACTTTCTCATGTAGCTACAGGAAGGAAGCTACTGACCACACTGATGACTGTTGAAATGATGTCATGATTTGATCAGAGTGCTGTAAAACTAAACTATTATCACATTCATTTTTGTTTCTTAAACTAGTTGAATAACTTCTACTTGTACCAAATTGGTGCTTTCATACCTTGACAGAAGACCCGCCATCCCCACTGGCACCAATGGAGGCAGAAATCTCAGAAACAGATATGTCAACACCTTGACAAACAGTAGAAACCATTGAAGGGAAGTGAGGACATCTGCTTTTTGTTGTTGCCTAGAGGAACTGACCCCTGAGAAACACATAAGCCTAGTTACATAAGAGATAGGTACGTATCATAAAAACTACAAATGTGCCAAAGTTGCAGAGGAGAAGTTAAAAAGCAGCTGAACTTTTTTTTCAAAAGTGTTATCATTTAAGGCACTCAGAAAAGCCTGAGTTACAAACTGGACGCATTAAGTTTGAAAGATACTTTATAGTTCACCTCTTGGGCACTGCCGGAAGCTCTTGAGCTATGCTATGTGGCAGCCTTATCACTCCGACATCTCTCCACAAAGGCATGTCTATAGATCGTGTGTGTGTGTGTGTGTGTGTGTGTGTGTGTGTGTGTGTGTGTGTGTGTGTGTGTGTGTGTGTGTGTGTGTGTGTGTGTGTGTGTGTGTGTGTAGAAGAAAACAATAGCCTATAGCCTTAAGGCCCTGACACACCAAGGTGACGGTCGGCTGTCGGTCCAGGTTGGGCCAACGGCCCTAGTTTGTGTAGTGTGTCCCGCACCCTCGCCACGCGTTGGCCTTCGTCGGCCTTCATTGGTCAGCGTCAACCGAACAGCCAATTCATCTGACTGGCTGTTCAGCTTGAAAAAAACAGTGAGGAAAACAAACAAACAACTGTGAGAGGCACACACAAGGCTCCTTTCATTTTTCATCTCATCTGATCAATCTAAAACACATAAAAGCTGTCAAAACTGGTCAAAAATGACCTTTGAATGTTCCTTCTAAAACCTACAATGAGATCTACATACCTAGTTTATTGGTAATTTATTTTAACAATAACATGTATTTTAAAAGATCTCTACATACCTACATATTACAAAATAAACTAACGTTAATAAACCAATATCCTATACTGTGATATTTAATATTAAGACTGTAATAGACCTCTCTTTCTGTCTGCAATGCTAAACAAGTAGCCCCCTAGCAAGCAAGCTAGCTTACCAGCCAGCCGGCCAGCCTTTAAATTAGTAAAATGTAAGAACTTAATGTTTCATTCACACGCTCTTGTTACATTGTAGGAAAGCACAATGCTATCGCCAGATGAGTGACAATTTAGTTTGGCTAATTTTCTGTAACCAGTGTAGGATTAAGGCATGTTGGGTGGGTGGAATTAGCAAGCTAACGTTAGCAAACAAGCTGTTCGGTCTCTCCACTCCCCTTCCACTGTAGGGAGACTTCTTTGCCAAGAGAAGGGATGACAACCCGGTAGAGGGACAGCCTGGTTAGCCATCTCCTGGTGTCCGCTGTCATCCTTTGGGTAGTGAAACTGCTGCTGATTCGAGCAAACGCTGTTTGTTGTGGGTATCAAAACAACGTTGTTATCTGGTTTTCCTTTTGAATGACGGTTAGATTACCAGCACCTGCTGGTATGGAGAGTTATTTCCTCTCACACAGGTGCAGAAAGAACGTGGTACTTGGCCCTCAGCTGTAGTTTGTGTGGTGTAGGGCTCAGCTTCAAACGACAATGTTAAAAACAACAGACAAAGCCAGAAATCTAGGGGTAATTATGGACTCAGACCTGAATTTCAACAGCCACATTAAGACAATTACAAGGTCAGCCTATTACCACCTTAAGAATATATCAAGGGTTAAGGGACTTATGTCTCAACAGAACTTGGAAAAACTTGTCCATGCTTTTATCTTCAATAGACTGGACTACTGTAACGGTGTCTTTACAGGTCTCCCTAAAAAATCAATCAGACAGCTGCAGCTGATTCAGAACGCTGCTGCTTGAGTCCTCACTAAGACCAAGAAAGTGGATCACATCACTCCAGTTCTGAAGTCTTTACACTGGCTTCCTGTGCCTCAGAGAGTTGATTTCAAAATACTTTTGCTAGTTTATAAATCATTAAACGGTTTAGGTCCAAAATACATTTCTGACCTGCTAGTAAACTACGAACCACCCAGACCTCTCAGGTGGTCTGGGACAGGTCTGCTGTCTGTCCCCAGAGTCAGAACTAAACAGGGAGAAGCAGCATTTAGTTTCTATGCTCCACATATTTGGAATCAACTTCCAGAGAATTGCAGGTCCGCTGCGACTCTCAGTTCTTTTAAATCACGGCTGAAGACCTTTCTTTTTGATGCTGCCTTTCGTTAAATAATTGTCCATTTCTTATACTTTCGTTGCTTATTTTATCTGATTTTATATTTTTAACTGTCTTTAACTGCTCTTTAATGTTTAATTTTTCTGCTTTTATATTTTTAACTGTTTTTAACTGCTCTTCAATGTTTAATTTCTTATAGTGCACTTTTATTCTTGCATTTTAATTGTCTTCATGTAAAGCACTTTGAATTGCCCTGTTGTTGAAAAGTGCTATACAAATAAAGCTGCCTTGCCTTGCCTTGCCTTGCCTTGCCTTGGAACGAATTCCGAAGAATATAATTTGAATAGTAAAAAATCAATACTATTCAAATGCTGAAAATACTATTCGAATGTGATTTTGTTATAAATATGTTGGCTAACGTTAGCTAATCTCCCTCTTCTCACCTTGGCCTACCCGCATGTGAAAACGAATGTCTGATTGTCATGTCATGTCTGATGACGTTAGCGGGAGTGAGAAACACAAGGCATTGTGAGCAGAGGTGTAGTGGTAAAAAAAGAGGTGGGTAAACTATAAATTCTGGTGGACCACGACGTGGTCACCTTTTAAGGTGGGCCACTGCCTACCGGTGTATGTGTATCCTGATGACATCGCTATAGGCTATCATTTGATGGTACTACCAAGGGTATCACTGGTTGTTTCCTCATCATAGGTCACACAATCACTATTCAATTCATACATTAATCTAAGCTCTTGTTAAAGAGACTCAAGAAGGAATAGGGTTGAAATCTATAAAGTTTACTAAATGACAAAACAGAGAGAACAAAAATATTTAAGAGATAGAGAGGGAGGCTTATATCCAGGGCTTCCAATGCAATGCACTTGTACATAATGATTAGGGATTTGGGATTATTTTCATAGTCGATTATTCTGTTGAATATTTTCTCGATTAATAGATTAGTTGTTTGGTCTATAATATGTCAGAAAAATGTGGATCAGTGTTTCCCAAAAGCCCAGGATGACATCCTCAAATGTCTCATTTTGTTTCTGCTCCTGTAGAAGCTAGAGGTCTGTATGAAATCAACCTTGTTACTAGAAAAACATGTTTTTAGCCGCAATCTTATGGAGAAAAACTACACTACCCACAGTCCTAAGCTTAACAGCGACGCCTCTGATTGGTTCAACTCGCCGTTTCCATAGAAACGTTTACCGTACCCGCAAAACCGCGAACGGCGATAACATTAACTAGCTAGGTGACTAGCAAAGAGAGCTTGTTGTCACAAACTTCCAGTGGTTTAAATGTCAGAGAATGCATAATTACATCCAGTTATTTATCTGATAATGTATCCTGAATTTTACTTGTAACATGGGCTAATGGGAACAGGTAGAGGTGACTTGTTGAGTCAGTGGCATGAATCTACTGTAAACCATATTACCCTAAAAAACATGAAGTTGAGTACTGTTTTTCGAGCTCACTCACTTTGGGCTTGTAGCCGAGGCCGTTTGCTTGCATCAGGAGGAGGGCTGCTGTCTTGACGCCGCTTAAAAAATTGCCGGACATCTATTTTTACAATTTATTACATGAGACATGTAGGCTAGTTTGGGCTAGTGACCATGGATGTATTAAGAGAACTGATGAGTCTTGATGCAGTCATAGACAGTATATAAAATGCAGTCTGCTGCTTCCTGCTGGCTACGCAAGAGATGATCGATGGTGTTTTAAGCCCCCAACGTTGACTTCAAGGCAGCGCTGCGACCGTTGACTTAGTTCAAGGCACTGTTGCCTAATCCTAGTGCCTTCCAGGCATCGCTGCCTGGAAGGCGACGTTGTGGGCTTTACAAAAAAACACCGCAAGAGATTGGTCAACACTGAGAGTAAGCAGCGCAATATGAAAGACTTCGTTTTAGGTTTAACAATCTATGAAACTAATAATGAAAAATATGAAACTAAAACGACATAAGCTTAATTTAAAATGTCTTAGGAACTATAGGCTATTTAGAGGTGGATAAACACAATTTAGAGGTGGATAAACGCACTTTGGAGGTGGGTAAACGCTATTTCCGAATTTTGGGAGGTGCGTAAACGGCGTTTACGTGCGTTTAGCCTCCACTACATCCCTGATTGTGAGGTCTGCTGCCCTACAGCTTCGACTTCATATATTACCTTCTAACAGCTGTATTCTCAGTAACGTGACAATCTGCAAGAAACAGGTTGCTTATAAATCACTAAAATAGTAGTGACAGCACCGTTTGGCTTAATTATCAATGCTGTTAGCATTGTGGCACTTTTGTTACTTAGTTTATGACAAATCGTTTCGGCTGTGCTTTCTAATATGATGTCATTGTGCTAACCGAGCAACGTTAGCCTTTACAACAGAGCCGCTTCAATACAATTGTTAGATAATGTTACAATACAGAGTTCTCTCTGTTCCCTCAGAGGCTAGGAGCTCTGCAGACCAGCATTTAACTTGTTTTTTTGGCCTTTTTGAAGTTAGTTTCCATGCTATGTCATCTTTAATTTAACCGATATTTTTTGTATGTGTGTTAAGTTAAATTATCAAGGGAACTTTCTTTTTGGGATAGGTCAGTGAATAACCGATGATAGTTATGTGGGTCATCATCGGGTTGACCTGTTAGTAGGAACAGATGGTTAGCACGGCAGCTAGCATGTTGAGGATAATTTTATCATTATTTATAAGTCATTTAAAACAGAAAAGCAATACATACATATGCTTGTGTTGGTGAGGATTACTCTGCAGACTGTGTATGTGAGAACACGAACAGCGAACATGAACGAACACGTACGCATTTGGCTTGCCGTCCATCTACAGCATAGCTCTTCCGCCGTCCGTCATGGCGTTCATAATTTGCGCGAGTAGAGCGTGACGTCACGTGCAAAGGGTGAATAGTGGCATTGACAATGCATAAGCCTGAGTAGCAGTGGCGTAGGAAATAGTAGAAATAGTATTTTGGGCGGGCCAGTACAAAAGTAAGTGGTCCATTTTCAAAAAGACGTAGAAGTAGCAAAAAGAACAAACTGAAAAAAAGAGCAACAATTTTACCTTGCAACATATTGCATTACAACGGCAATAGCAGTACTGTCTACAACATGCTCAACCAACAAAGCTCAGTCTAAAAGTTTGTACACAACAATATAGACAAAACCCGGTCAAAGTTAACGATGAAACGTTTAACTGGCACATAACCGAGATCAGCTCAAGAGTCAATGCCACCTGTTGTTATCTGCTTCTGACAGGGCACTGGTGGAACTCTCTACACTGGTGGTGGATGTCGATGCACTTGCATCATTAGGTTTTGCTTTTTTAATTACAAATCTGTCAATTTTAGTCTCACTCTGATTACCTAATGCACTGTATAGTGGGGGGATGGAGGGGGGTCACTAAAGAGGCGTTTTCATCCAAGAGTGATTGGTGGATAGTATATGGAGCTGGGGACTGACAGCAACATTACCAATGACACTATGACAAACGCTCCACTTAGCACCAACTGCAATGTTTCATTTTAAAGTGCCCATATTATGAAAAAAACACTTTTTCTGGGATTTGGGGAGTTATTTTGTGTCTCTGGTGCTTCCACACGCATACAAACTTGGAAAAAAATCTATCCATGCTGTTTTGAGTGAGATACGGTTTCTGAATGTGTCCTGCCTTCAGTCTCTGGGTGAGCTGTTCAAAATCTGCAGGGCTTGTTACGTAACTAGCCCAAACGACGGGCTAAACACAACCGTTAGCATGCTAGCGCTAGTGTTAGCATGCTAGCTCGTTCTCAATGGCAAAGCACTGCTACAACACACAAAAGTTCACCATAATCTACAAAAGAACTACTTACATGTGCGCCCTCCTTTAGAAGAAGAAGTCTCCTGGCTAATCCTGCCTTGTAATTGAACAAAGTTGGAGAAACAACCTTTCTTTTACTGTCTATGGAACTAACTGACATGATCTACGATCTGAGTTACTGTGCATGTGCGAGAGGAATCAAAGAGTACAGAAGAAAAGATGATTCACTCTGTAGCTAAAACAGAGACCTGCACACAAGGTGAAAAGAGGAGCTGCAGCAGTGAGAGAGATGTGCAGTACAACAAAAATATGGTGTTTTTTGAAAATTAAACCATGTAAACCTATTCTGGTACAACCTTAAAATACAATTATGAACCTGAAAATGAGCATAATATGGCATCTTTAAATGAATGTAGCCTACTGGCAGTCTGGCACACGTGGGTGCTCAGTATTTCCGGCGCCTATGCATAACAGCATTGTTGCTTCAGGACTATGGTCAGATCATGAGCAGCAAACGTGCTACCAGCAGTAAAAGAAAATCAAAGAATGA
Source organism: Gymnocephalus cernua (assembly GCA_023631565.1). Lineage (NCBI taxonomy): Eukaryota > Metazoa > Chordata > Actinopteri > Perciformes > Percidae > Gymnocephalus > Gymnocephalus cernua. The sequence goes on from CM042437.1 coordinate 25,788,021, forward strand.
AAACTTCCAGCCAAGCATTGTTTGAATCATGAAAAATATAATGAAAAGTGGCCAGCAAAGCGCCAAATCTTAGACAGTGTATCGAGTCCACGGTGGACTCGTTACACAGGTGACAGGATCAAGGAAAACTAAAAACTACGTCACTCACAGATAAGTTATCTTCTTATTTAAAGTGGGCAAAACACAAACGCATTTCAGCTAGAATCCATAATCAGTGTTCATGAATTCTTACTAAATAGGAAGGTTACTAGGTTACTTAAATAATAACGCAAGAAGCATGAAACACGTTTTACTCTGTGAGGGCCAGCACTCAAACACACTCATCCTTATTTACGCTGGATTCCATCCAAGAAAACTGTCCATACCACGTTAAAGAGAAGCCATTGTTGTTGCGGTAACTTTTAACAGTACATTGCTTAACACATCCATGTTACATTGTCTAAAAAGCCAGCTAGCTAACGTTAGCTACTGCAGCATGAAGAGTCTGTCTGTTGTTACCATAGCAACCATCTACATTCCGAAGGCTCCCTAATTGTTTGATCCTTATTCTATGGTTTAAACTGTTTCGTTTTAATCAGAAGAGAAGACACATTAAACCATAAACACACACAGCTAGTTCTGTTACTATTTCTTTTTTTTTTACATACATTTACAACTTGACTGGATGGGCCAGTGCCGCCTGGTCCATTACTGACTACTCGCCTGCTGAGTAGTGTAGTACATATTAATAACAGGCTGCATTTGAGCATTAAATATTCAAATATTATTCAAATATAAAAAAACATAACAAATGAAATTCTAATGGTATTACAGAGGAAGATTGACAGCTCTAGTGTGGTGTGTTCCAGTGCTAATTCGTAATTAAAGACAAGACTAGTTCTTGGCCTTCGGCTTGGCGTGTCAGGGCCTTTAGATGTTCAGACCGAATATCACCTAGGGCTCATTGTGTCCTAATTTAGGACTCTATAGTGGCCCAAGGGTAGAAGCTCATTCTGAGCCTCTCGGTGCTGGCCTAATGTATCAGGTACCTTCTTTCTGACCTCAACAGTGGCGGGGGGCCAAGGATGGCCAGTGCCCCCCGTTATATTAAGCCTCGACCTCCCTCTGGCCCACCTAACTGTAGCAAATATTTTCATACATCTTTAACCCCACCTTTATCCCCAAAAAGGGGGATATTATTTATGTGCAGTGATATGAAATATAGGTTAACACTGATTGAGTATTCTTGTGTTTATTGTTATATGTTTATCAGTAGTCTTTTGTAGAACCAAACCTATGGGGGGGTTGATTAATATATTTGGTTCCCCTGAAATTGCATGTGACCCCAGCCTGGCCCCTCCATTTAAAATGGTCTAGAACCGCCACTGGACCTCAACAGGGACAAAAGGCTGTTACCTGGGGCTCTCTTAGCCTTGGTATTGCAGCAGAGAGTGCAAGGGGAATAATTTTCGTAACTTTTGATTGGATGGATAAAACGCATGTTTGCATGTCCCGATAAAAAACAAGTTATTTAGTTATTAAAGACAAAAAGCATAATTATTGTTCTTTTAGAATATGTTTTAATTTGGACACATACAATAAATGTATGTAAATGCATATCAAAGGGAATACATATAACAATGTGTAGCCGATTGTATTTCACTTTGTTTTGTTTGATTTTCTTTAATTTTGGCATTTTTAATTGTCCATACATCGCCCAAATTTATGGGAGGGCAATTCAAAATGGCTATTTTTGTTTGTTCAAAATGGCTATTGTTCTGCTTTACTTTCCCCCCACATCATAAGAATAATGTAAGCTCAGAAATTCACATTGATAATTAGCCTATACCATCAGCCAAATTCCCCTCATTTTTAGAGATGGCTGTGTATGATCAATCAAAGCACCATCGTACAGCTACCTTACACACTTGGCTTGACCTTTGTTGGGGACGTTGTAGTCTGCAATGTTCAAAAAGCTTTCAGGAAGGTTAGTGCCTATACGGCCAATTGATTTCTTGTTTAATGATGCAGCAATATCCGCTATAGGGCCTACTGACTCTCTCTCTCTCTCTCTTTTTTCCTACGCTCTGCATTTTTTGAGACCGTCTTCTTTTCTGTTTTTATCTTGCCCACCATTCCCCTCTTTGCTCCTCTGCGCACTCCTCTGCAGAGCATGGAGAGCTGTCTGTTGACGCATCGACACCGGCCAATCACACGCCGTATCTCCAAGGTGCAGGACCCGACTGACCAATAAGAGAGAGCAAGGGGCGGGATGTGTCCAGACCACTCACACCTCCACACAGAAAATCACTGGTGTTCGAGAGTGATACAGAGACAGACAGAGAACAAGAGTAGATCCGCGAAACGGGGACAGAGGCACAAATATAAGGAGACAGGCAGATACACGGAGACTGCGTAACGAGGTTCCACTACGGGATAACTGTTGACATGAACGTGTCAGTTTGACCAGCTTCCGACCCGCTCTCTGACAGGTCCACCGCAGCCGCAAGCATGTCGACGGCAGAAGGAGCCGGCCAGCGCGAGGAAGAGGAGTACGGAAGGGCGGCAAAGCGGCTAAAAACGGAGGAGAGGGAGAGGGACGCGGAGGCGGACGCGGAGGAGAGAGAGGAGGGGGAAGAGGAATTGGAGGAGGGGGAGGATTCGGACTCGGGCTCGCTGCCCGGTAACATAGAGTCAGCGGTGGACAACCGGGCCAGGTGGAGCGCCAGCCAATACGGAGCAGGACGGAAGGTAAGGAGGGCAAAAAATATGTTCTAACGTTACCCTGCAGGACAGCATAACAGACATCCGCGTGCCTGCGTGCGTGCGTGTGTTTGCTGCCGCTGTTCTTTCATTGGGTGAGCATCTCCTGTCACACACTACAGGTCACTTATGTCAGTGATGAACACCACTAACAGGATGTAGGCTGGCAATCCAGGCAAGAATTTATAATGGCAAGTAACATGCAACAATGCATTTAAACTTCAACTATTAACTAATACGATACTATTTATACACTGATAAATATAGAAGCTAAAAATGATGGACTATGTATTTATTGTACCCTATATATATATTCCTGAAGTAGGCCTATAAAAATATACATTTATGTCAAGTTTTAGCTCAGTTATTTGGGGTTAAAGTTACTCTCCCTGATTGTTTTTATACTGCAGCTACCAGTCAGGGCCGGCCCTGACCAATTTGGTGCCCTAGTCAGGATTTTAGCTGGTGCCCCTTTAGGCCGGAGACAGACTGGATGCGTGGCGTGAGCGTGGCATGAGCATGGAGTGTCAGCTGCGTGGATTTTTCTATCTCACACACCAGAAACGTTTCTGACGCAGCCTTGTCTGTATACATGTATGTTTCCCATAGATTTACTGCACTCAAGCAGTAGTATACTTCATGTTAAACATCAATATATACTGATTTGATTACAGCAAAGACAATGTCGGCAGAGTTGACGGCTACAGTATTGACATTTAAAAATCAATATATTTTTTTTAAATTTTACATTTATATCTGCATTCATGTCAAAACCTAGAGACTTTCAAACATCAAAATGTAATTTATTAATATGTAGCCTATTTGTGTCAAACTGACATATAAACATCTTTTCCTATTCTATTTTGCCTGGAAACACTTCCAACACGCTTGCGTGTTGCGTGAAAAATAGGCGTTGCTTCTATTTCTAGCAGGCATGCGTTTTCGGCGCAGCTTGAGCCGCGCGTGAGCCGTGCGTGTCACGCAGGCAGTTTGCAAGCTCTAACCTGTTAACATGGGAGCCGAAATAAAAACGGACATGCCACGCAGCTGACACGCTCACGCGACGCATCCAGTCTGTGGCCGGCCTTAGGGTTGGGCATCGTTTGGATTATAACAATTGTTATTCTAATTCCAATTCTTCCTTTGATTCCGTTTTTTATCAATTCACGATTCTGATTCTTTGAGGGGTGGAGTTGAAACGGGTCACATGCTTATTTCACAAATAAGAAGAAAGTTTTATTTTGATTCAATGGTGGTTTGCAGTTTTACCGGGCGTAAAACAAAGCCAGACTAGAGCGCTGCTTACTGTGCTCCATGGCTGCAACACAACAAGTGCCTGGTCGCTACGGAAACCAAAACGCATGTTACATTTGGAACCCATGATCGGATTTGAAACCAAATCCTCCCAATGATTCCAATAAAGAAACAATTCTGATGGAATCGTAAATTTTGGAACGATTCCAAGTAAGGGTGCTCCGATCGATCGGTCACCGATCGGTATCGTCCGATAATGGCTTTAAATAGTTTGATCGGTGGTCTCCATAAATGCCGATCAGATAGGCCGATCAGATGACGCACTACCATGTCTGTATTAAGAGCGCACTACTCGTGAGAACATTTTCTACATGGAGCTAAAATGGCGGCCTCCCTACATTCATCGGTCTGGCAGTTCTACAAGGTGTCTGAACGGCGGCAGAAACGCAAGATTTGGTTTACGTGGTGGCCACTGTACTTCCAGGCGCTTGTTGTGTTGCAGCCATGGAGCACAGTAAGCAGCACTCTAAAGTGTAGCTTTATATACATTGAAAAAGCCCAGTAACACTGTAAATCACTATTGAATCACAATAAAATGCTCCTCTTATCTGTGAAATAAGCATGTGACTCGTTTCAGCTCCTCAAAGAATCAGAATCGGGAATCGATAAGAATTGGAATCGAAAGGAAGATTCGGAATCGGAATCAGAATTGTTCAAACCAAAATGATGCCCAACCCTTGAGAAGAGAGTCTACTTTTCAGCTGACTCAGTTCTGGAGTTCAATCAAAAGGATTCACTCCCTTTCAAGTTTCTAAACTCACTGACACCCATTGACCTAGATCAAGAAATAAAACTGAAAGTTGAGCTCCAACCATGCTGCTTAGGAACCAGCAGAGAGGTCCGGCACCAGGTGGTGGACGCGCAGATAATGCTTTGATTGCTGTAGGGACAAACATAGGCAGTTTTCGAAACGGCATACGATACTAGCAGTGCGTACTGTTTTGGCCAAAATGTAGATTGTAGTAAGGGTGCTCCGATCGATCGGTCACCGATCGGTATCGGCCGATAATGGCTTTAAATAGTTTGATCGGTGGTCTCCATAAATGCCGATCAGATAGGCCGATCAGATGACGCACTACCATGGATGTATTAAGAGCGCACTACTCGTGAGAACATTTTCTACATGGAGCTAAAATGGCGGCCTCCCTACATTCAGCGGTCTGGCAGTTCTACAAGGTGTCTGAACGGCGGCAGAACAGCGGTTGGCACGCGGGCCGGCCGCGGAACAAAGGCGGTAGGAAGGCGGCTACCGCTTTTAAAAAGCGGCTGCCACCGGTGGTGCTCTGACAAACAAGTTTGCTATTACGCCATTCTGACGCTTCTACTGCCTCTAAAGTACCGCCGGTGGTCGCCGACTCATTGCTATCTGGGAAAAAGACGATACATTAGCGATTTGCAACATGTGTGCCAAGGAAATACCACGAGGCAGAAAGCTCCAAAGACATTTCAACACCACCAACCTCATCAGACATTTGGAGGTTAGTCACAGAAAGGAGTATGAGGAGTTTTCAAAGTTAGCTAACGCTAAGGCAGAGCGGAGTCGTGTAGCTAGCAGCTCCGGCGCCACTCAAACAGCTGTTTCCCCGTGTGTGTGTGTGTGTGTGTGTGTGTGTGTGTGTGTGTGCTGAAGAAATGTCTGCAGTGATTGAAAGGACATGTTTTAGATTTTGAGCTAGGACAAAAAGCCAAACAATTACTGATACATTCTCTAAACATGTGTGACTGTTATGTAATGGCGTAATTTTCAGTTCATAAAAGTGATCGGTGATCGGTATTGGCCGATACTTCTTCCAGCAATCGGTGATCTGCCCCAAAAATCCTGATCGGAGCACCCTTAATTCCAAGTAGGAATCGGTTCTCGATGCCCAATCCTATGCCACTTGCATCACAGCCAATTCTCCCACCAATTATTGTGTTCATACACTTACAAAGAAAACTGCACATCTTTATGTCTTTGAGGCCCTGTTTACACGTACATGGTTATTTTGAAAAACTGAGACATTTCCCTTTGTTTGTGCCCTTTGTTTACACGCAAATGGAGAATTTGCCTCTGAAAACGTGACTTTCTAAAAACTCCGGCCAGAGTGAAGATTTGTGAAATCTTCGTTTGCATGTAAACTGAGACAAACGGAGATTCAGGCAGCCGAGGAAGTGAGGAAGAGAAGAGAGAGGAAGTGATTCATTGCTGTTGTTGCTATTTTCGGGATTCCAACGTGGGCTTGAGCTTCTCGTTACACTGCCACCTACAGGTTTGGCACGCTCTTGACGGCATTGACGGCATATATACACGGTACCTGTAAACAAACACTTTTCTGAAAACTGACAGCTGTGCACGACGTTATTTTTGAAACCGGAGAGGTTGAAATGTCCGTTTATGAAAATAGCTGACCACATTTAAACATAGTCTGAGGTTGTTTTTATTTTAGAAATATAACAAAACACTCTTGACGAAGGTCCAGAGGGACACAAACATCAGTAGAATGAATACATTGTGATGCTGAACAAGAGCAGTGTGCGGTTTATTCTTTTCTCATCAACATATTGTTGACTTGTTGTGTGTGTTTAATTTGTCTTCTGGGTTAAAACGGAACTGTTGAAACAAGTTGTAGGAAGCCTCCGGAATAGTGCTGCACCACCATATCTCTTCAGCATCGACATGTGCGCATGTACAATGCTACAACTGCTTCTAGCATTGATACAAAAGGAAAACTTGCACTGTTTACTCATTTACCATGACTGTTGACCTTTCCCCTTTAAGACAGGTGGCCATAAGGGTAACGTGTGTATGTGACGTAGTCTGGCGGGGTTTGTTATGGGAAGTGAGGCTCTCCCATGTGTGTTTGGAGGAGTCCCGTAAGCGGCAGGTGCAGCAGACAGTGAAGTGCATGCTTTTTCATAGGTGGTGAAGCTACAGTAGTCATTGTTTTGTGTTGGCTGCAAAGATGAAATAAAGCACCTAATTAATGCAACGTTGTCACAACGTCTCCTGGCCATTTTTCACCGCAGAGTTACCAGACTAAAAGCTGGCTGCCAGCAAGGCTAAAGCTAATTCTGTTAGCCTAAAAAAAAAAGGTGTCTGTCCTAGGGATGTCACACTCAATACCACGGTGTGTAAAAACAAAAACAAAACAAAAAAGTAATCAATACCAATACCAGTGAAATTTCATGATTCTTGATATCCAATTTCATACCACGGTAAAAAAAACAACAACAAAAAAAACAAAAACAAATCACATGTCCTGATACGTGTATTTTAGCATAGCCTATATCAACGAAGTTTCACTTCCGGGATTGTTCAGGTGCTGCCGGAAATTCCGCCAGATGTCACTCATTTCGGCCAGATATCTATTACCTTCCTCTTCCTTTGTGTTGGTGTTCTAAACTCCGGTGGATTTCTGAGGACTCTGGTTAACTGCTCCTCAGATCTCTGCAGGGTAAATCCAGACAGCTAGCTAGACTATCTGTCCAATCTGAGTTTTCTGTTGCACGACTAAAACTACTTTTGAACGTACACACGTTCCACCAAATCAAGTTCCTTCCAGAGGCTAGTTTTGCAGCCAGTATAATTAATAAGATATTTTAGGATAACAAGGATAACACTTGGGGGGTGGGGAGGGTTATGTCACTCTTTTTCAGAGTCAGTGTTTGTTTTTTTCTTCTCAACTTTTTGTTACTGTTTTGTGTGGAGTGGAGGGGTTTGAGTTGAGGGGGCAAGGAGAGCGTGATTCATATGTGTGTGTATATATAATATCGTGCAGCCCTACTCCAAAACATAATTGGTTGTTATGGTTTCGGACAGGCAGACTCTCTGAGCTGACAGCCAGATGTAAAGTGACAGCAATGGCAAAACAAAGTTCTTTAATGTTATATAAAGGATTAGCGTCCTTTCAAAGTGGTAAGGACCGTTTTCTTGGCTGGAATACAGTGTGAAAAAGGAAGCCTTTTCCCCAGTGCAGCTGACACAGCCCATTTGCGAGAGAGCAGTTTGCATGAGTGTGTTGTTCTTTCCTAATTCAAAGAAAACAAAACCTTGGCTACTCACTGATACGTGATCTTCTTATTTAAGAAGAAATCATGAATGCTGATGACGGCTTTTAGCTCAAACACGTTGCCCACATTAAATAAGAAGATTACTCATCTGCGAGTGCCGGATCCCTCTTTGATCCTTGTCACAGAAAATGTGTTAACCAACTACATGGTTTACACATTTTCTGCCGTTTGGATTTATGTCAAGTTGCCACATTGTGCACACCGTAGAACCGATGCTGCTGGTTCTGCCGGTGCAAATCAATTTTTGCCTGAATAGGTTATGATAGACAGGTTATTTCTATACTGTTGCGTACAGCCTTTAAAGACTGAGCTTTGTTGGTTGAGCATGTTGTATAGACAGTGTGTTGCTGGTACTGCCTTTGTAATGCAGAATGTTGCAAAGTGAAAGTGTCACTCATTCAGTTTGTCTATGTTAGTCCTTTTTTTCTACTTCTAAGTTGAAGTTGCTTCTTTTCTGGGAAAAAAACTGTTGAACTGGCCCACCCAAAAAACTATTTCCTCAACCACTGGTCTATTGGTGCAGCACTTTATGATGTTGCCGGGATGTGCTGAGGTGGAGGGGACAGCGAAAACTGATGCTGCATTGCTGGGGTTGTCTGAGGTCGAGGGGACAGGACAACCTGACGCTGCAGGTGGCTCAGGATTTGCAGGGGTGGAAGAATATATGTCAAAAGTGCATGTGAGGAGAGAAGAGGAGTGTATGTGACCATTGGGTGCATTATTTAAATAAAAAAGCTTCTGATGCTAAACTACAGCCAATAATAGCACCTAAAGCTGCCTACATATGGTCTGCGGTGAAACCACTCTGCGCTGGCCATTCCATTGTTGTCCATTACATATAAGATTAATTAATAAATAAAATGCAAAGGCTCACAACGATTATTTAAAAAGGGGATGGAAAATCACTTGAATTGACCATTACTAGCAGGGCTAACATTGGCTAACTAGATAAAATAATACAAATGTATGCCTGGTTTCTTTGTGCAGACTTAAAATTAAAAAGTAAATTTCTCAAAATGATGTGGTGCGTTTTCCCACACACCTGAATAGTCTTTCCAACTTAACATTTAAGGAGGGAGTAACTGACAAAAACGCTACTCAAACATTCTTGTCTAACAGAAACTAAAAATATTTTGCGCTAACTACGCAACATATAAACTAACGTTATTCATTCATCACACATTCTGTCTTTTTACCATTTTTTCTCCTCTTCTCTTTTTTTCTTGGGGTCCAGAGTGTTTTGGTCTTTTTAACATATATATATATATATATATATATATATATATATATATATATATATATATATATATATATATATATATTTGGCTCCTGAGATATAGATAGATAGATAGATAGATAGATAGATAGATAGATAGATAGATAGATAGATATGGATATGTAAGGGATAATGTAGAGTGAGTCGGCGAATACAACCCTGACGCGAAGCGGAGGGGTCTTGAATCAGCCTGAAGGGGTTTTATTCGCTATAACAACCGCCTCGCTCTACATTATCCCGCTTATTACATGGCTACTTACTAAATAAATCAATTTGACACAAAATAATGATTTAAAAAGGAGTTAATTGATTTAAATACGATTGTATTGCTTCCGCTAAAGAAAATAGTCCATTCTGTCTCTACGGTTGGAATCCTGCGTCCATAGCAGAGCTGGGCGATTTTTTTCACTAAATAAATCTGCGATTTTTTTAAATAAAAAACTCGATTTTCGATTCAAAATAACTGTGAACTGTAAATATATTTTAAAAATATATATTTATTGTATTTAAAGGTAGAGTGGAGGATTTTCTTTTTCCAGGTGGATCATCAAGACTATTGGTCCTCCTAGTTGTCAATCATTCTGGGATATGTTTACGTAAGGCCGTCGTACGTGCCGTGACAGGTCAGCGAGCAGACGGCCACGGCGTCCGACCATAGACAGTATATAAAAGCCTCCGACCGCTGCCTCCCCGCTCTCGGCGATAGCTTGTTTGTTGGCCTGTAGCATGCTAAAGTTAGCTATAGAGATGCTTGTCCTAAATAGATTTCCACTTACCGGTGGTGAGTCTGACAGTGGAAAAAGTGCAAATCTTCTTTTGGAAAGTAGGCTTGTATGAGCCATGCCGACAGCAACTTGTAAACAGAGCGTGCACGAGGAGAACCAGGCTCGTGCATGCTCTCTCGTGCACAAGTTTAATAGGCGTTCCCTCTCGGGAGCAGGTAGAGTGTTGCACATGTGCATTTTTTTCAAAAAGTGGAGAGGGCAGTTCTTTTCTAAAATTCGGGAAAATCCTCCATTATACCTTTTAATTAAAGTGCATCAACGTAAACAAAATTGCACAGGCAAACCCTTTCTCTAACTTAAAAGTCACTGTGCAGTGTGCAACAAAGATTGTTAAACATCCAAATTATTTATACTGCATTTAGATTGAGCTAATAAAACAACAGGGAGCCGCAGGGAGCGTGCTACGGAAACCCTGAAGGAAGATTTGGCGAATGCAAAATGCATGTACGCTATACTGAAGAGGGGGAGAAAAAAAATCTAAAAAATAATTTTTTTGAAAATATGAATCGATTTGACTTACCAACTCGATTTTTAAATCAAATCGATTTGTTTCCCAGCCCTAGTCCATAGCAATGTAAACTCTGTAGCTGTTTAATACAACTCTTCATCTATTACGCAACACCGCCTTACGGGCTGTGGTAGCCGTGGTGGACAAATGACCCAGCTGCTGTTTTAATCACTGCAGGAATTGACACAACATTAGCTGACGCGTTGTAGTGAGCTAGCGGGCTATCGGCTGCTCGTATTTCCATTAAACTGAACATTTCCGTTGACGCTGAACTGAGACGACGTAAATGGCTTCTTTGGGAATATTTATGTTGACGTTTATGTCCTCATTCATCTTGTTTCCTTTTTGCACAGCCGCTGCATGTTGACACAACTGTAACGTAAACATGTTGCAATGTAAGCTAGCTAATTAGCGTTGTTGTCCCTACGGCTGAAGTTACTGCATAGAGATCATAGACCGTATATAAAGATGTAGCGATAGGCGCTCACCAGATCTGCTGTCATTGCTTGACTTGGACGATAGAAGTTGCTCCACGTTTCCCCACTTTTTGCCACAGCTGATACTTCTTTCAGCGGATTGATTGATAGCTGTCCTCCAGAGTGAACAGAACTACGTCCATGGCAACGCTCTGCTTTTGCATGGCAATGGTGTGTTATACTTAGCAACGGTCTGTTATGAAGAAATAACAGACCGCATTCTACATTAGAATTCATCCAAGCCATGTAATAAATATATATAACATTACATTTTTTGCTCACTTAGCAGCCGGCACGCGCCGTCGGTGACGGGAAGTGGACACACCGACCAAATGTCCTGCTGCACCCTCTCTCTGTACTTCTTCTACAAACCCATACCTTATACAGTCTATGACCTGTACAGATGCAACAATTGCCTCGGCTGGCCATGTCATGTGCACAGGCTAAACAGAGCTCTGGGGGATATTTTAAGGAACGCACGGCTTGCTGGTCTGATGTGCTGTATGGGTCACCGTACTCCGGCTGTGGGCTGCTGCTGCACACTGCATCACAGCTGTGTTCCTGTGTCGGGCTGCGGCACAGTGGGGCAATACACCAGCCCACAGTGTTACAATATAATGGCATGCCACCCGCCAAAGTGGCTAGGGAGAGTGAGTGTGTTACCTGCCATTGCCAAAATCTACCCGTATTTGGTGGGTTGGCGGGTGTCAAGCCCCGCAAATACACAAGTTCAGGTATCTGAATCGGTATTGGGAAGGTAAAAAATGAAACATCTCTCCTTAAAATATTAAAAAGCCATATCACCCAGCCCTGATTTCAACATTGACCTCTGTTGCCACAGACCTTTCAAAAACAAAACCAAAAGATAACAGCTATATGTGACGTAGCCACTTTTTGATGACATACTGTATTAGCAAATTTCTTATCATCTGATGGCATCGTAATTGTTCAGGGCTGCCAACTCTCAGGCACAAATTTAAAACTGACAATGTTGCATTGGGAAAGATTACACCGACAGCACACAGACAGACAAGACAGAGCAGCATAGAGCTACAGCAGCACCCTAGATCACTGCGGTCGAGTGAGCCATCGCTTGCGTAAACCGGGTCAAGCCAGCCAGAACTTGGATTTTGATGCGCGTATATTTGTGCTGTTACGGTACTAGTACTTGGAGCGGCCAGAAAGGACGAAGAAAGACCCTAATCTGAGCAATAATTTCTCACTTTTTGTACCAAATTAAATAAAAAGTCCTCATCACTCCGGAATAGGTTTGCAGAGAAGTGCAATGGATTTCTGCTCAAAAAGTCCCTGACTATGACCCTATCCAGTATGAAATTGTTTTTTTTTACTGTACAGTTTTTTTTTTTTCGTTTTTATTTAAAGGGAAATCACCTCAAAACACGTAGTAACACAGATGAAATTTTGTAATGCTTAAAGGTACACTGTGTAGGAATTTCTACCATCTAACAGTGATATTGTGTTTTGCATTCAAACGAATAGTGCTCTCGCTTTTTAAAATGCGTGTTGCAACTACGGTAGCCGTTATGTACCAAGAAGCTACGACAACATGTCTTCCAATTTCCGCTTGTTTGTCGACGAGGATTCCTTCTCCTGTGGCTCGGCATAAGTATGATCCTCCATTATGAACTAAAGTGCAGTGACAAGTGCCTCTCACTGATCTCACGTGACGCTGGCTCTGAACCAAAACGCGTTGTGGATTAGCTAGACAGGGAGGCTAGTGCTTTATGTCCCTCTCAGCCATTATAGTTTTTCAAAATGGCTTGGACTTGCCCGTCCAATGTAAATACAGATAAGAAATTCTTCACTTACGAGGATAAGTCAGATCATTGGCAGAGGTCATTTTACACCAATGAGGACATATTTATGAATGCGTTGATTTTAGCTAATAAAATACTTAAAACACTACACAGTGTAACTTTTTAAAGCTCAAAATCTTTTCAGTGAAAGGTTCAAGTTTAAAAAGGATATTTTTTTAGTCGGACCAGGCTGAGAGAAAAAAGAACAAAAAACATTTTAGTGCATGTCATTTTAAAAGTTACATGCACCAGAGCATGAACAGAGAAAAGCTGTTTGAGCCCTGTGTGTTGCCTTTGACAACAGCAGGTCACATGACTCTTCCGGTAGGCCTGTTTTGAAAATCATCAGCTCATCTGAATTTCTTCTGATTGTCAGCACACTGCATATAGCTGCTCACCTTCTGGGCCAGGGTTAGTCTGTGGTCTAAGGCCAGAGTTAAAAATATGCCAGCAGCATACACCCTGTAGGGCTGAATATGACTTCATGTTTTTGGTGTGACTAGGGGTAGGCCAGCGAGAAAAAGAAGTCACAATAATGCATATGCATTTTTAACTGATTTGATAAATTCAGTAATGCAATTTAATTTGAATCATTAATCTCTGCTTTCTGTCGGAATGTATCTGACGGATGACAGAGAAGTGAAACCCTGATTACATTGTTTGGGAACTTATGTGTGAGTTGATAAACTGTCAAGTGACTTAAAGTGCTCATATTATGCTGTTTGGCTTTTCCCCTTTCCTTTATTGTGTTATATATCATTTGTGTGCATGTTATAGGTTTACAAAGTGAAAAAGCCCAAAGTCCCCCCCAAAGGGCCTTGCCATCTCCAACAGAAAACACTGTTCACAAACTGCTCCAAACAGCTCTGTTGTAGTCCAGCCTTTACTTCAGAGACACACGTGGTCACTTTGTAACACGTTATAATGCTCGCCTAGCTGCTAGCATGGCACGCCTTCATACTCTGCTTCTGACTGGCTAGTAGTCCTTACCTAGCTACTGAGCATGTGCGCCTCCCAACAAAGATGGAACAGAAGTGAGATGTCTCACTCTGTAGCTAAAACAGAGAGCTCAACACACAGGGTGAAAAGAGGAGCTGCAGCACTGTGCAGTACAACAAATATGGTGTTTTTTAAAAATGAAACTACATAAACCTATTCTGGTACAACCTCTAAATACAATTATGAACCTGAAAATGAACATAATATGAGCACTTTAATACACTTAAATTGGATTGCGTGAAAAATAGGATGTAGTAGGTGTTGTTTTTGTCACTTCTATGTTTGGTTGAGTAATTGTATGTGTGTGTACACAGTACACTACATTCTCTCCCTCTGAACTGCTTAGATATCTTGGTGATGTATTGGTCTTTACATTCAGATGTAGTTCACCTGAACTTTTGCCACTGAAGTATTTCCTTTCCAGCTTCAGTGATCACATCATTTGCAGTAGACAATTATAGATTTGTGACTCCCACCACTCCTAAATACAGTAGGTTAGGGTTAACACTCTGTAGATATGAATCGAACACCTCAACTTTGAACGAAACCAAGATAGCCAGTGAAACAAGAACTTTATTTCTGTTACAGAAGAAAGAAAGCTCATTCTACAAACAACATTTGTAATAAGGCAAATTACTAAAAACCCAACCTTGCTCAACAATATGTCATTATCTCAACAGGGATGGGGACTGTTTTACATTTATATTCGTCTCTTTCTCTTCAACTGCCATTTCAACTACTTTTACCACTTACGTGCTAACTGAATCGGTACAAAAAATGTGTTCTTCATTCTTAACCAACAGAGTAAACAGAGAAGTGAGGAGTTTTTTGCTTCCACTGGAAGGATGTGCTGTAACGTATACGTGTCGTGTAGCTATCAGTCAACCACACTGTGTTAGTTATCTGCGTTTCCTTTCTCACTGTCTCAGCGTTACAGGATGCAGGGGTACTAGATTGGCACACTGGCACACTGGCACACACACACACACACACACACACACACACACACACACACACACACACACACACACACACACACACACACACACACACACACACACACACACACACACACACACACACACACAAACACTTGTCTTGCTGTACTTGTGAGGACCCTATTGACAGAATGCATTCCTTAACCTTAAGCCAAATCTTAACCATCACAACTAAATACCTCTCACAACCGTCTTTTTTAACTTAACCTGAAACTGAAATTCACCTGTATCTTCAAAAAGCAAGTCTAAACCTTCAAACAGTCCTTTAAAGTAATGAGGACCGGCCAAATGTCCACACAATGCACAAATGTCCTCACAGAGATAGCAATACAAGCACACGCTCACATGCATGCACGAGTCCTGAGTGAAGGTGGTATCACTTTGCCGTGTAATCAACATGCATGTAGTCTAGTTTCCACACACACTCAGGTATGCATGCATGCACACACACACACACACACACGCATCATCTGATCATTAGAGGGTGATTAAGAAGATGGATGGGCTACTTAAGTATGTTCATTCCTTAGACAGTTATTTACAGTCGGAAAAATACATTGAGGCGTGACAGTCCTCTTTTAAAAGTGTTTAGTTTACAATTTAAAAACAAGATTACAAAAAAGAAACAACAGAATAAATAGAAATGAGTTAAAACACAAGGCTATCTATTGATCTCTTCAATGGCTATTAGATCCTACATCAAAGACCCCTCCGGAGCTCAGACCTCTTACAGAGCTGTGCCCATATTATGAAAAAATCACTTTTTCTGGGATTTGGGGTGTTATTTTGTGTCTCTGGTGCTTCCACAAGCATACAAACTTTGAAAAAAATCTACCCATGCTGTTTTGAGTGAGATACGGGTTTCTGAATGTGTCCTTGGAGAAACCTTTCTTTTACTGTCTATGGAGCTAACTGACATGATCTACAATCTGAGCTACTGCGCATGTGCGAATGGAATCAAAGATAGTACAGAAGAAAAGATGATTCACTCTGTCAGCTAAAACAGAGACCTGAACACAAGGTGAAAAGAGGAGCTGCAGCAGTGAGAGAGAGATGTGCTGTACAACAACAATAAAAAAATGAAAATTGAAAATTAAACCATGTAAACCTATTCTGGTGCAACCTTAAAATACAATTATAAACCTGAAAATGAGCATAATATGGTCGCGTTGGTTCAGATCAACATTTGTTTCAAGTTATCAGTACAAGTTTTGCCACTGTCAGCCAGTCAAGGTTGAGGTCATTATTAAATAACATGTAAACAAGAAACCTTTACCGGCGTAGGAGATTTCCCCAGTTAGACCTCTACCCATTAAGCTAGTTTCTGTCTCCCCCATGAGGAATTCTAAGTAATGACAACAACACTGTCGGTGCGTCCACATGATACAAACCTTCCGTGATTGCACTGATTGACTGATGGAGGACTGTTTACATGTATCAATTAGGACTGTAAAAATGGATGCGATGAAAATGAGTTAATGCAAATTCCTTTTAACAGAAATGGGATGTTTAGTTAACCTTTACAAGTGTAATGTGGGACACTACATTGTGTTAGTATTACCAAGTCATGTTACATTCACAGGGCTCAACGCTAACTTTTTTCCCATGGAGCATGTGCAAACTTTAGGGGCGCAATGAAAGTGTTTCAAATAATGTGTTTTTCTTTAATAAAAGGAATATGAGTCATTTACAAGCAAAGTTGTTTCATTTATTTGGATATAAAAAGTATTTTAGGTTCTTAGTTATTTCTGCTTCAAACTGTATTTATTTAATAATTTTGTGTTTATACTCGGAACTGCTTTAAACTGGTTCAGTGTTGTCATTGCACTGCTCAGGATTGCGCAACAAAATGCAGTTTTAGTCTCTTTATGTTACACAAGAAAAACCAAACAAAAGCAGTAGGGATTTCCTGTAGTGCCTTCTGAATGTGCACAAGGAGGAATTTAAACAGCAGCAACAAAAACACTGTTGAATTCTGGGAGCTGATAATATCTTAACGTTAAAAATTCTACATCAGAGAAACATTGTCCATCAACAAGTTTGAGCATCATACACACGTATTTATCTGTTTATTATCATTATATATGAGTCCATTATTAGTTTCTTTTGTTATGCAGACTCTATTGCAGCACAAACCTATTAAGGTGTTTTAGAGGAAGTTTCCCACTGCATCCAGACCGACCCCTGGACAATTCAATCCCGTCAGCTTTAAGGCCGTTATATACTAGCGCTTCCAAAAGTGCGTGCGGAAATCGTGACATCACGGGACTGCCGTGAGTATTTATATTTGCGCGTGGTGGTCGCGACACACTAGTTGCAGTCTTCTCCTGAACAGAGGTGGCGCTAAGGAGCAAAGGCTACTGATGTTTTTCTTTCTAAGGACTAGAAGAAGAAGAAAAACATAAACAACGGCAGAACAGGCAGCAACAGTGCCGTCAATGCTTCGATTTGATTCAATGAGCTACTTGGTCAGATCAAGCCTGTCATTCACACAAAAAAAACTCATCTTAACCCGGTAAGTTTACAGGAGAGACTTGCAGTCAGTCGGCGAGTCCTGGTATCCGGTTTCCCAGGAGCTCGTTCAGGCTTCTTGTTTCCGGTTTGTCGAGCGCCGCTGAAAAAAATAGACTGGTGCGCGCCCTCCGCTCGTGCGCTGAAAATCGAACGCGCCAGCCGGAAATTCCGTAATTTTGATGTCACGAATGCGCGCGCCACCTCCAACGCGTCAAGCATAAATCAGCTCTTAGACTGATTTACTAACTGCTATTACTGTTGGTGTACAGTGATACTTGTAGCCAATTTTTACAATAATACAATTGTGTTAACCATCCTAGGGCCCTATTTTAACGATCTAAGTACACGGCGTGAAGCGCATGGTGCAGGTGTGTTTAGGTCGTGTCCAAATCCACTTTTGCTGTTTGACGGCGAAACAAAGGGTCCGTGCCCCGGGCGCATGGTTCAGAAGGGTTGTACTTAGTATCTTCATTAATCATAGTTGTGTTTTGGGCGAAACATGCAATAAACCAATCAGAGTGTCATCTCCCATTCCCTTTAAAAGCCAGGCGCGTTTGGACCTTGGAGCATTGCTGTTATGATGGAGGATTTGCACCGTAATATTTTTATTTGTAATCTTTTGCATGTTTGTGTGCTGCTGCGCGTCCCTGTGTGTGTAACAAGCATATTGTGCACGCACTGTGCACGAGCCTAGGAGCATTTTACTAATTCGCTGTTAAAATAACAATGAAATGCTGCGTTATTGACTTTAGACCAGGTTTTTGTTGGTCAATGGCGCGATCACTTACTGTTGCCTCAAGATAGCAATACGCCAAGAATTCCCCTGAACACACCTCCCTGTAAGACCAGCACGCCCATGGGCACAAAGCTACTGGCTTCTGCATCTGCAAACTACGGCAAGTGTGAAAAATACCCTACTGTTAGGTTATTCGCACACGTTTCCTCAATGTATTTTACAGTTTGCACACATCTATTTTTAGCTGCAAATGCGAGTAAAACGCTCACGCTGTCGAGCCCTTATTTAGGTCAATAGGCCCATCTGTTGTTGCTTGATGGGCTTGAGTTTGCCTTTAATTTGCTTTCAGCATATTTTTTGAGCATACAGTACCTTTTAGGTTATTCAATATTAACACAGATACTGCATGTTGCGTTCATCAGTAGTATGCAGTATGAAATAAAATAAATAAATGTTTTTATTCTGCAATATGCTAGGCCTTTGAACAAGCTCTTAAAGCACTGGGCAAAAAAAAAGAACTCACACCACTATTGCAAAAATATAACTTATTGAGCTTTGCATTTTTTGTTTGTTTAAGATGCTGAAAATTTAAGAAACTGAAACTTAATTTCTTACATCTTTATTTATGTGAAATAAGTAAATACAACACACTCACAGCAGGGTCTGTGAAGGTGGACAGGCGACCCTGCTGGCTGTCACGTCAGACCGTGGAGCTTCTGATCTCTGACACCGTCGGAGCAAATTTGCAATTATCCATACATTGTTGTAAAACTGCCCATATTCGAGCTCTACATAGTTGATTTATCGCATAAAAAAGTCACAGAAGTGAATTTAGTGATGAAATAGACAAACATTGTAAAAGGTTTCCAGTTGTTGGCCACAATAGCAAGCTGTAGTT
This sequence comes from Gymnocephalus cernua, assembly GCA_023631565.1. Classification (NCBI taxonomy): domain Eukaryota; kingdom Metazoa; phylum Chordata; class Actinopteri; order Perciformes; family Percidae; genus Gymnocephalus; species Gymnocephalus cernua. Next base: position 25,807,134 of record CM042437.1, read on the forward strand.
GTTGCATTGTGGGATACAGTAGGCGAGATAAACTGGTCCGCGGCATACTGGAGATTTTCTTCGAATTAGTACATCTGGGTGTTTTTGGCATACTGCAGTTTTGGCTTTTGTTTTCCGATACCGATCACTTTTATGAACTGAAAATTACGCCATTACGTAACAGTAACACATGTTTAGAGAATGTATCAGTAACTGTTTGGCTTTCTGTCCTGGCTTAAAATCTAAAAAATGACCTTTCAATCACTGCAGACATTTCTTCAGCACACACACACACACACACACGGGAAAACAGCTGTTTGAGCGGCGCCGGAGCTGCTAGCTACACGACTCCGCTCTGCCTTAGCGTTAGCTAACTGTGAAAACTCCTCCTTTCTGTGACTAACCTTCAAATGTCTGATGAGGTTGGTGGTGTTGAAATGTCTTTGGAGCTTTCCGCCTCGTGGTATTTACTCGGCACACACGTTGCAAATCGCTAATGTATTATTATCTTTTTCCCAGATAGCAATGAGTCGGCGACCACCGGCGGTGCTCCAGAGGCAGTAGAAGCGTCAGAATGGCGTAATCGCAAACACGTTTGCCGGAGCACCACCGGTGGCAGCCGCTTTTTAAAAGCGGTAGCCGCCTTCCTACTGCCTTCGTTCCACTGCCGGCCGCGGGCCAACTGCTGTTCTGCCGCCGTTCAGACACCTTGTAGAACTGCCAGACCGCTGAATGTAGGGAGGCCGCCATTTTAGCTCCATGTTGAAAATGTTCTCAGGAGTAGTGGCTCTTAATACATCCATGGTAGTGCGTCATCTGATCGGCCTATCTGATCGGCATTTATGGAGACCACTGATCAAACTATTTAAAGCCATTATCGGCCGATACCGATCGGTGACCGATCGATCGGAGCACCCTTACTACAAGCTACATTTTGGCGAAAACCGTACGCACTGCTAGTATCGTATGCCGTTTCGAAAACTGCCTATGTTTGTCCCTACAGCAATCAAAGCATTATCTGCGCGTCCACCACCTGGTGCCGGACCTGTCTGCTGGTTCCTAAGCAGCATGGTTGGAGCTCGACTTTCAGTTTTATTTCTTGATCAGGTCAATGGGTGTCAGTGAGTTTAGAAACTTGAAAGGCAGTGAATCGTTTTGATTGAACTCCAGATCTGAGTCAGCTGAAAAGTAGACTCTCTTCTCTAGGGTTGGGCATCATTTTGGTTTGAACAATTCTGATTCCGATTCCGAATCTTCCTTTCGATTCCAATTCTTATCGATTCCCGATTCTGATTCTTTGAGGAGCTGAAACGAGTCACATGCTTATTTCACAGATAAGAGGAGCATTTTATTGTGATTCAATAGTGATTTACAGTGTTACTGGGCTTTTTCAATGTATATAAAGCTACACTTTAGAGTGCTGCTTACTGTGCTCCATGGCTGCGACACAACAAGCGCCTGGAAGTACAGTGGCCACCACGTAAACCAAATCTTGCGTTTGTCAGCTAAATGACATGTAATGTTAAACTTGGAACCGCTGATCGGATTCGAAACCAAATTTTCCAAACGTTTCTCATAAATAAACAATTCCATTGGAATCGTAATTTTTTCAAGTTCCAAGTTGGAACTGGTTCTCGATGCCCAATCCTACTCTTCTCCAGGAAAAACGGCCAAATATATATCATTGATGGCTCTGATATCCTTCAGTTCAGAGGAGTGTATAAAGTGCCCTTTTAGAAGGTTGTCTTTGTCACCACATCCATTCTGGGAAGGTCAGTCAGTCTTGAGATCAAGTACTTTGGAGGAATCTGGAGCTGAACTTCACTCTCCCTGTGTTTGCCTCCCCCCCCCCCCCCCAAATCAAGGAGATAGTTGGAGAATTTCTTTTCAGCCTCGTCAGTCCTCATGTTCACTTTCAACTTGTGTTACTGTTACGGCGATCTACTGGGAGGTGTGTCTATTAGACTAATTAGCAGAACACGCCAGAAAGCTTCAGACAATAGAAGCAGCGGGAGTTGCTCAGCTTTGCACTAAGAACAGCGGAAAAAAGAAGAAATCACGGAATAAAACTCATGGGAAAAGGAAAAGATTAAAAGGACTACCGGTAAGCTCACATCTCTTTACTGGACTCTATGCGATCACTGGCTACGTAGTAGTCTTTATAGGCATGTTGAGAGAGACGCATTGTTAATTGCACTATTAATAGATTGAGGCTAAAACATTTCTGTACAGTAATAAGCTTGTGCTAATCTACAGTAAAATCTTTGAGAATGCTTGATTTTATGTAGATTTAAAATTATGAATGAAGCATGTCATGTAAAAATTTTGTCCATAATGATCTAGGGTAAACAAAGAATGACTATTAAAAATAGAGCTGGCTTTCTGGTTATGCAATGCCTGATTTACACTGTGTACCTGGGCTGATAAATAACGAAATAATGGTTAATCTATGGGTAAAATATACTTATCCTTTGCCTGATGTACTTTATTGTGCTTTATTGTATTTGATGGGAAATATTGAACTTTATTTAATTTGTTTATTTTTTGTGTGTTTAAAGGTTTTTCACCTTCCTTGTTACTGGTCAAAATAAATTGAAGAACGAGTGAAATCCTGAGTCTGGTCAATTCCTTCCCTTTTCAAGTGTGGGAAGCCATAATGTTATAAATACACTTGACAGTTACTGCAAGAGAGGGTAGAAGGGTTACATTGGAATGCAAGCTTTGACTATTTACTGTGGGATGAATCAGCTAGACAGCAAGGGACATTGTTAGCATGGCAATGCTGGCAGCTAGCTATTATAATTGCAATATGCATGTGAAGGCGGGAAGAGTACATTGGAAAGTATTTACCTGTAGCCTCCGGCAGCTCCGATGACCTGGCCAGCCGATTGTCATCACAGAGCTTAGCTGACAAGTCAGATAGTTGTGTCCAATGGACAACCAGTGGTGCGCCATTTTGGAAAATGTTTATATAGGCTCTGATGCTGACTGAATTGTAACATATGCCTATAGTAGACATCTTGCATGAATAGAGTTAGGCTTTACATAATCACATAGTTAGCTATGATGTAGTTGCAAAACAGAACCATATGTTGAAAACAAAAATGTAAGTATTAATTTCTATATCATGGTTTGGACATCAATACACAGAGATTTTGTGCGGCACCGTTTAGACAGCATCAATACACAGAAACTGTGTGCACTGCATGCACCTTGTAGACCGCACTTCGGTTGATAGTAGTTCCGGATTCCAAAATAAAGAATTCTAAAGTAAAAACTAAAACTGCTAAAGCTGAGTATTTATTTAACATTAAATATGTAATTAAATTATAAAAACATAGATAACAAACTAGGCAAAAGCTGGCCCCCTTGAACCTTTTCTGGGGAAAGTTTGAAGTGGATTGGAAGACAAACTGCTCTCCAGTCATAGTGGTAGGATGATGCATGTCACAATTGTGTCCTGCAATTTGAAGATTTCAAAACTGCGATTACAGGTCTAAACATGGTGAACAAAACTAACTGTAGTTTTTTTTAAACTAGTAATGTATTTGTGTCGTGTCAAAAGGGTTGTTTTGCTCCTCACTTCAAGCACAAATGCATACCTATAGTGACTATGTAAGTGTTAAAACTGTAGATGCTATGCATTTATGTCTATGTAAATTCATCCCATTCATTTAATAGAAGGTCAGGTCACAATTTCAGGCGCTTTTGGGGGCCCTCTGATAGTCACGGGCCCCTAAGCAGCTGCATAGTTCCCCTATGTGTTGGGCCAGCTCTGAATATTGCACTACTCAGCCTCTTGGTTTGTCATTTAGGGATGCACTGATCCAACTTTTTCAGTCCCAACACCGACACCTGGGCTTTGGGTATCAACTAATACCGAGGGCCGATCTGATACCAGTGTTTAATTAATAAGCTGTATGCCTCACTGTGTGGAAGTGACTGGGATAGTTCTTTTATGTGTAAGGCAATATCAGGCTTGACTTAAACATTACTTTCCTAACTTTGTAAAATAAAATGTAACAAATAAAAACAGATATACATTTACGGGATTGTTGTGTTTCATTATTATTATTATTATTATTATTTAAATGATAAATTATGGGCCAGCTAAAAATGGTAAATGCAGCAACAAATTGGTCAAACTTAAACATGAATTAAAATCCAGTATATAATGTGTATAGTATATTAACATAAAACTGAATTGAATAGATCTACCCCATTGTCACCGATATCCTATCCAGCTATTTGAGTCAGATTCAGCATGATGTCAGTATCAGATTGGTGCATCCCTAATATTAATGAGAATCCAGACATTCAAGTCTGAACTGTCTTCTAAATCCAAACCTGGAACACTTTCATTCCTGTTGCCAGGGGAATTAAAGTGCTAGCTATTGGTGTTAGTGTGCAAGCGGATGACTAAGAGCATGATTTTATGTCTGAGTGAGAAGATGGCAGCTGTCGAGTTTGTGTTCTGCAGGCTGCAGCACAGAGATGTGCTATTTTCAGACTGCACCGCTACCTTTGAACAAAAACACAAGCGTTGAAAACACAGGGACAGCATAGTATATAATTCAAACTCAGAGCTGATGATGATATTACATCCATAAAGGTGTAGGGAACCTGCTCAATAATTTATAGCAGCCACACCCAACAGTGATGTCACTGTGTACTAACACACCTGCAGTTCACTGCAGTAAGATATGAATTTGAACCACTGTAGGTCCGTAATTTAAAGTTTCCCATGCGATGTTCCAGAAACAGCCTCTCCATACAGATTCAGACAGCTATACTTAAAGCTATAGTGCACAACTATTTTATATTAATGAACGTCCGTTAAATTCAAGCTGTTGCCAAATGAGTTGCTACAAAGCTAATTAAGACTATCAGCTCCACACAACGCTCTCTGTATTTGTCAGTATGGCTATGTTAACAAAATGGTGTAGTCCGGAGATTGGTGCGCAGCAGCTCAAGTGATGCGTTTTACGTCACCCCTGAGAAAGGACAACAGCAGCATTCAGCTTTGGAGACGAAGAGGAAAACAATTACACGATAATTACCTCTCCTAAAGATTCCATCATCTCTTTTCAATTCTCCGTGTCCTCCTTGATTTGACGGGTTAAATGCTACTAGCAACTGTGTGGAGGAGGGGTGGGGCGCGACCACGGAAGGCTTGTATCATGTGGATGCGCAGACAGTGTTGTTGTCATTACTTATAATTCCTCATGGTGGCGACAGACATTACGCACTATAGCTTTAATGACCGTTTTATAAAAGCAATAGCTGTGATATGTTGTGATTAAATCACGGCCTGTCAGGAGCTATTGCTTAAAGGCCATATGTCCTATTCACTATATCAGATCATCTGCATCAGAAAGTGTATCTAAGTACTCAATTTACAGCTATGGTTATAGACAGAACACACTGTGATAAACAAATGGCATGCAAACCTGCACAATGGACGTGCCATGTGTGTACAAAAATATTGCTGACATGTCTGAAATAGAAGCCACCAGCCTGGACACAGAAAACTTAGTCTGATGCAAGTTTCCTCTCCAAACACTCAGCTGAGCCCTCTGCCTCTAAAAATAGACTAAAAGGAATGCCCATGTGAATGAGAAGGACAAAAAAGAGGGAAGATGGGGGAAGGGCTTGATAATTGACGGAGAATGAGACAAGTAAAAGAGGGAAGAGATTAAAGTTTAGAAGACTGAATGTGATAAACAAGATACAATAAGAAGCTTTCTCTTTCTAGCCCCTTTCAAAGATGCATTGCAACCCGAAAATTATCTAGACATTACCTGGCGGAGCTATGTAAGAACTCAAATGATTAAATAAGTTGGACCGGACATTAAACAGACTTTATCCGGTGATTAGACAAACGGTAAAGTGTGTGTATACTTGCCAACCCTCCCGATCTTTTTGGGAAACTCCTGTTTTTCATTGCCCTCTCCCGGTTTCCTCCTGGGGTCACAACATTTTTTTAAAGTCACCAGAATGGAAACAGGAAACAAAGCATCTAAAACACCCAGACCTCTCTTTTTGGTTTAGAAATTCTCCTTATTTTTGAGGTCTCAAGGTTGGCAAGTATTAACGTAAACTCATGGTGCATTCAGGTAAACCTCATAAACTATGAGAAACTATTGTTGTAAAGTACCCCTGTGCCATCTAGTATATGGAGCCAATTGGCCACTAGGTGGCAGGTTGTTTTTTTTTTTAAATCATAAAATATGCTACAATTACTTTACAAACTACTATGCTTACTAATGATCTCAACTTGCAACTATCGGTCAGCACTAATTAGGTGTAGAGCGGACTGTCCAAAGTAGTGATGTGCGGATCGATACTAAAGTATCGATATTTACAATCCCAACGTCTCCTGCTCTAGTATCGATTCTCATATAAAAAGATTTATATTCAAACTCAGTAATTAGGAGTGAGTGTTTATGTTATCCTAAGTAACTTGTCACCAGAAAAGTCTAATTATATCCGGTTAGGGGACGGAACTACTTCTCCTTCCGCCGGTCAATTGTGTGTGCGGAGCCGGCCGCTGCAGCAGCGCTTCTTTAATTTCACGCTATGAAGACTGCAGACTGACTATGGCTGACCGCAAAAGGAGTCAAGTCTGGCTGTATTTTAGCTGTAAAGACAGCAGTGATGCTGAGTGTGATGTGTGTGGAAAGACAGTGAAAACAGTGGTAACACCACAAACCTCGCTAAACATCTGAGGTTAAGTCATAAGAGTGAATATGATGATATAATGAAGCGGCGGTCTGAGGAGGAGGTCCAGGGCGAGAAGACGCAAGGTGCTAGGTCAAGACAGACTTCAATCAGTGAGTCATTTGCCAGCAGCGGCAGAAATTATCCAGGTACAGGGAGATAGCGTGATAGTCGCGTTATCACTGACTGTGGGAAAGTTATTCACGTCTTAAGGCTTTAGTTTTTTAATGTTCAAGAGTTCCCCGGAATCCCAGCATTCTTACAACAAGTAACAGAATGCAGTTTGTTCAAATAGAAAATACTAGTGAAACATAAAATAAGCTATCCTAATGAAATAAATGCAACAATGAGTAGCTTTCCCGAGATCAGTGTTAAGAGTGTATGTATTTTTTTATTTGTGTGTAATTTTCAACCTGTTTTACTGTACAAGTCTCTGAGATTTTCTTTATAATTAAATAATATGAGAGTAGTTTATTGTCTTGTCATTATGCAGCTATAATTTGGAATTGGTAAGCCTACAGTCTACTTTTTTACTTTACTTTAAACTAGTTGTCACATCACACTACAAATAAAATACGTAAAAAGTATTGGTATCGGTATCGGTATCGGCAATACCAGTCTGGGTATTACTTGGTATCGGATCGAATAGGAATTAAGTGGTATCGCACATCACTAGTCCAAAGATGTGGCAGTTGCCAGTAGGATCCACAATGTCAGGCTCCCATCTTGTTGTGGCATTTAAATCTCCCCCCAACAGGACATTGCCCTGGGCTTGGAAATGTCCCATTTCTCTATGGAGATTTTCAAAGTATTTTCATCGTAATATGGAGACATGGGGGAGTGTAGGCCGCACATGTGTACAGATCATTATCACATTTGGCAATATTTTTACCAACTTAAGCGTTATGTGTTGTTGCTTTTTTATAATTTTTTGTTGAGATGATAAGTCCTCTCTGTACCACACAATAATTTAATCTGAATCTCCACTGTAACATGCATTTCTGTTTGAGGCATGGTAGTAATATCTCTTGACCTTTAATGCTCCAGATGAATTCTGTGTCTGTGCTCTTCAGTCCAAAAGCCAGAAAATGAATGTTCCATGAACTAATAGATGGAGAATGAATTACTAGTTAATCACAAACATAGATCCTATATAGTGGCACGTATAATAGAATGTTCAAATTTAAATGAATCAGTAATGATTCAGTACAGAGAGTACTGAATACAATCAGGAACGTTTTCTCTCTCCTGTCTTTGTTATCATTTCCTGATTTTGAGTCCTCAATAAAACATGTTCATAACTGACATTGAAGAAAAGCCTTACTGTGTTGCAACATTGGCTAATGCCAACACTGCTGCTCTTTAGTGACCACTGATTTCCTGCTGGTTATTAGTCTCTTATATTTATTCAAGCTGAAACACTGGCAGATTTGGAACTCCTTCAAACTCCCACTGAAGTTGTCTTACAGACAGCAGTCCATTGTTCTGCTAAGCATTCTCAGCTGACTGGCAAAATAAGTTATATCCCTTTCAAACTGGTCTGGGTTTGGCCCCAGCCTAGTGGTTTTCTAAAGGTGTCTTTACACTGCTTACACCTAGTGGCCACTCTATAAGGTACACATTTCTAATACAACAGCTATCTTTAAGAAGAACTGTTCTGAGTTGCCTGGACCAGCAGGGTTTTTTTTAGTATCGAGCTTGACTAAGGCGTCATGTACGACAACAGAAAAAGGAGAGATAAAAGCAGAAAGGCTTAACTATGCCATTTTGGTTTCTATCACAAACTGTGGTGTTTGGAGATGCAAAATTGGAGACAAATTGAACAGTGAGCCACAGGACACTTTAAATGCTCATTAAAACAAATCAACATAGTAGGTCTAGCCGATACAGTGCTGGAGTCTGTGGCAGTGTAAGGAGGTAACTCATTACTGGTACTATGGGCGGATAAAGATTTAAGGGCTTCCTAGGATTGTTCAAATGTTCAGTGATAACTGAAGGATAATACTCAGATTTTGAGGTTTTGATTTGGGAGGTAAAGTGATTTCTTAGCTGCCTAAACTGGAGCCAGTCCACCTCAAACCCTGTCTTTCTAGTCTTTGCCCAGACCTGGTTTCTGTCGTGTAGAATACTAGGTAACTCTTTGGAAAACTGATTATTACTGCTCTTTATACTTACACGGAGGAGAACGTCTATCTATTATTTCATTAAAAGCTTGTATTTAAGTATTATTATACATCAGTGACGGACTGACAGCCCTGGCATTTGCAACACACCAGCCATATTTTTGTCAATAATAGCTTGGAAATTAGTAACTCTGCCTTCTGAGTGTGTCTTTCCACTTTGCCGCAGTACAATCTTGAATATTTGTAGCTGCATGCATAAAATGAAAAAAAGGGTGTCACATGTTCGATTTTGAATTGAAATCAATCGAAATTAAGTCACAATCTTGAATATCAAATAAAAAAATGGAATCGTTGATACTGCCACGCCCCCATGTCACGTCTGATCGGCTTGCCAAGCGGAAAAAAACACACGTGTTGAAGTGCTGCGAGTCAGTCAACCTCCTCAAAAGATTAACCTGACTCCGCCAGATGGATTGCTTCGCATTTGCTCGGCATATCCATCTGGGAACTTTCCATTGGAGAACGTTTGGGAAGGGGCGAAAATACTGGTTAGCTGATTGGATAAACCATCTGTCTATCACCACCTATGTTGGTGATAGACGGACCAAATCAACCAATCAGATCAACGAAGTGTATGACGTACCAACAGAGCAACGACGAAGCCAGGCTCCCCCCTGCTGCTGCAGGCAAAGCATAGCTCGTTAGCTCAGCAAGCAAGCAACATGTCGGTAAAGGATATTTGCCGTTTGTGTAACGAGAATTTACGAATAAAAGGCCCCATTTCAGGTTCCCGGTCCATATTCCAAAAGAAGGATCCAAGAGAAAAAAGCATTAGCGAGCGGCTAACAGAATTACGGCTACCGCTGTCTGAAAATGTGTCTCTTAATACATCCATGGTCTAGATCAGGTCGGATTTGCCTGCGTTGCTTCCGCTTGCTGAGCCTAGTGAGACCATCCTGATATCGCGAGCTCCTTGTTGCATCACACCTAAACCCGCATCAAAACCAACGCTGATTGGTCGGTCGTTTGGTGAACGGCTCCAAATTTTCTCTGCCTCAAGATGCCAGACTGAACTGCGAGTGGAAAACTGGAGCTCGCGAGATCAGGATGGTCTCACGAGGCTATCAAAAGATAGCATGGCAACTGCAGATGCTGGAGACCCATCGACAGAACTTGAGCCCCCTCCTCTTTCACTGAAGTGTGTAAAAGTGTGGAAGTATTTTGGATTTCCAGTGAATTGTGTTGACAACGTTTGAGCCACAGTTTGCAAGCTCTGCTATATGCGTGTACCATATTCTGTATGTTTACCATTGCACATTAGCCTAGCAGCTAGCAGATATTCCTTCTGCTTATAGCTTTATACCAACAAAACCGCACGTTTCAATTTCAGCCTGCATGCACGTTTTGTAGCCTAAACAGAGCAGTTTATATTGGTTATATTAGAGAGAGCAACAAGTTAACAGACTACCGTCCACTGAGTCTCCCTCTTTGCTATCGGTCTGCTCAGTTGCTGTACTGGCTTGATGGTGTTTTACATGGGCGTCAGTTTGGTTTGAAATGTGGGGGGGACAGATATGCAATCGTAAGTGCATTTCCAGAAGTGCTGGGTACAATGACGCATTCATATTGTTTTCTCTTCCGCGCAGGTCATGTTTTGAAAGACGTTGTCCAGGGGCCTGTAGCTACTACAAATCAAGTTTAACATGCCCTGGATTCCTTTCAGTTCCCCAGCTGCACTAACCCTAACAACCACGGTTAAACTGTGTCACAACGTTTATCAACTAGTTGAATCAACCCAGGGTTTACCAATCTAGAGACGCGCACGTTCACATAAAAGAGGCGGTGTTTGCAATCAATCTACCAGAGCCACATATTTTACATAAGAGCAATTCTACATAAATATGAAGAACACAGACACGGTTTACAAGCAAAATGCAATCCAGTTGCTGCTTCCTAAAACAGGAAGACAAGCTGGCAAAAAAAGCCGACGCTGTAAATGTGTAAGTCACAACGCTTATCAGTCCCTCCAGACAAATGCAGAGTTTGGTGATTGTGGGGGGCAGAAATCCTTGATTATGCGGCACGTTTTCTTAAAAAATGCGATGGAATATGCGGGATATTTATGTAATTTTATGCGATGAAATTGCAGGATCTTGCAAAAATTGCGGTTTGATGAAAAAGAGAAAGAAAGAGATTCCCCCAACACCGTGTTGACAGTAGCCGAAATTACATAACGTTCCCATGGCAACAGGGGAAAATGGCTGCTCTTGTGTGAAGTAAACGCAACATTTTTCAACTTTCTGCTGAAATATATGTGACTTTTTTGCAACGAAAATGCGGGGATTATGAAATCATGCAAGCCCCGCATATTTTGCGAGGAAATTGGCAATTTATGCGGTTAAAGTGCGGCATAGCCTATTTGAAAAAATGCGGCCCCCACATAAATATGCAGACTTTGGCTGCATGCATTGAATTCTGCAATCGCATAATCACGTTTTTCTGGAAGGACTGGCTTATCAATCAGTCAGGCTCAAGATGTGACCATAATTACACTTGTTCTTTCCATAAACTGTCGTTGCTTTAGTCTATTATTTCAGTTGCAACCCTGGCAGTGGGAAGCGATCGTGGGAGCAAATAAAAAATATAAAAACATAATTCAAACCGATGCGCGCATTGGCAACACACGGCTCAAGAAGTTTACAAAGATACGTAACTCCCTCCACTGAAAATCTATAGGCCCTAGGCTACCATTCATAAAAACACCCATCAGGGAATGTTAACGGGGTTGTCAGTCTCTAAATGTTTTAACTTTTAAGAGCGCACCTCTCTCTCTCTCTCTCTCTCTCTCTCTCTCTCTCTCTCTCTCTCTCTCTCTCTCTCTCTCTCTCTCTCTCTCTCTCCTTCTCTCTCTCTCTACACGCACCAAGCTTTTTCTTTTTCTTCTTTTTTTCTCACTGAACTCCACCCATTCAGTCAATGATTCTTCTATGGTGATGCCGTTATCAATGGAGTAGGCCTATTGATTGGTCAGTAGGCGGTGCTTTTACACCAGTTGATCTCTGATCTCCAACATAATCCTCCCGACCAGGTTAGGTGTTCAGCATAATTAAGTTACCACGGCGATTGAACCCGGTAACAACTAATCCACCGTGGTGGTACAGAAAACCCTGGGTTCAGTACAGGCCCCTGTAGCTTACTAATGTAAATAAATAATAATGTATTCAAAAATGTGATGATGTCCGACTCGTTTTATGAAGAAAGCCTTAAGTTTTCAAAAAGCATTAGACATGACCCGCTATGTTCTGCTTCGTACCATGTTGACAATATGACATGACGTGGTTTAATGTACCTAAACAATAATAATTTCTCTCTCATATTGCTCTTTATAACCACCGAAAACTCTGAAAAAATCGAACCAAAAGTCCAATTATTATGGACGTTATCTGACATTAAGCTGGTTTCTGCTTCACATTTTCAGCAGCAGCGGCTGTGGGTTGACTCCCCACGGTTCTCATGGGCTTAATATAACGTGAAAAAGCTTAACGTGGTTTAATGTTCCTAAATAGAGATCAATGATCACATTTCTCTCTCATATTGCTCCTCATGTACAGTAAGTGCCGGTATCTGTGTTATGAACTTTATTTTTTAACTAAATTGAGCTTGAGGTTTCAAAAAAAAAGTGGTGGGTACAAAATGACTCATGACAAAATCTGGTGGGGACACGTCCCCACCGTCCCCCCCTAAATCGACGCCTATGGTGTTTTAAGCCCTCAACTAAATCTTCAAGGCAGTGCTGCGACCGTCGTCTTCAACCATAACCATTGCATAATCCTAGTGTCTTCCAGGCAGCGATGCCTGAAAGACGACGTTGGGGGCTTTAACTCCAAACTCGGTGTGTTGCGAAGCGTCTGCACTCAGAATTGTCGGTAAACTTTTTTTTTTCTTTTTACTCTGACAAATTGTCAAGTTTCCAATTGAATGAACATATGTTATTGTTACATTATGTTGTACATTGTGAACAAAGGTCAGATATTATATAACATACAAGTCTAGTCTAAAACTGGCATAGCAACCTGTGCTTAAAAAAAGAAGTAAAAATCGAGAATTGAATCAAATCTTGACCTTAGAATCGAAAATGTAATCGAATCGAGGATTTGGTGAATCGTGACACCCCTAAAAGACAAATTATCAGTAGTGGCCCATATGGGTCCATAGGGGGGCGGCCCTTCTGGCATTTGCCCAAATTCCAGATGGCCAGTCCATCACTGTTATACATCCATGTGTCACACACACTCCACAGTCAAGAGCGTAAAGAAAAAACCTGTACTGTCGTATAACATCGAAGTCACACCAAACGGAGTAAACTGTAAAGTCTCACACACACGCATAACATTTATTTATGCTGTTACCCTATTTATTTAATCCTACATAAGGACAATAAATAATTTAAGACATTTGTAAATTATATTCTTAAGACTTTTAAGGCCTTTTTTTTAGAATATTCAATTTAAGACCTTTCAGACCCAGCGGGTACCCTGCTTTCAAACATAACAAAATCCAGTGCTGAACAGTGACTGAAAGACATCAGACAAGAAAAAGAAATAATAATAATAAGAAATAAAATAAAAATGGATTTAGAGACTCATGCACACGAAGATAAATAAAAAAAATAATAAAATATATTTAAAAATCATCAATATGTATTTAAATAAACACGCACACAAACACACGCAGACAAAACTGTCACCCCCGGGCTTAATGCGATAAGACTCTGTGCACTAATGCCTCTGCACAATAACGTTTGTGTCATTGCTCCTTATATTTTTTAAATATTTATTTTTATCATGGGTAAGATGTGTATGTGGTCAGTGGTCATGAGGGAGGTGTGTTGATATGTGTGCATATATTTTATCTTGTATTTTAATGCTGCGAATTGGATTACTCCAACGAAGTTTCTATCTATCTATCTATCTACCTACCTACCTACCTACCTACCTACCTACCTAGTCGCCCTCTTTGCTATCAGTCTGCTCAGTTGCTGTACTGGCTCGATGGTGTTTTAAGCCCTCAACTAGGCCTACCTACCTACCTACCTACCTACACCTACCTACCTACCTACCTACCTACCCACCTACCTACCTACCTACCTACCTAAGCTTGAAGTGAATACAGCCATTGTGTGTAACTGTGGTTGACTGTGTGTGTTGCAGGATAATGGCGAGGACTCCCATCGTATCTCTCCCAGCCCTGTGGTCCATGTCAGGGGTCTGTGTGAGGCCGTGGTGGAAGCAGACCTGATAGATGCCTTGGAGAAGTTTGGAGCCATATGGTGAGACCGCAACTACTGACTGGGGTGTTCGTTTTAGAGGTTGCATGCACCTATGATCCTAGCATGGAGGAAGCTTTTTTGACCAAGGTCATTAAATGGATATTTCACCACTGGAAAGCTGAATATATCTTTAAATTGGGTCACTTATGTAGTAGAAATGTGAAAAAAATTTAAATTGGTGCCTTCTAGGCCAAGAAAAGCCAGAAAATGTGTTTTTGGCTCATATGGATGAAAGACACCAAATCCCAGAATGCACCTGCTTCGCTGCTTTACGCGTCCACTCCCAAGCCACGCCTACCGTTTACAGACAGAGGCATTCACCTCAAGTGTGTTTTATTGTCATTTCAATCATATACACGAAACAACGTTTCACCGTGGCTCAAAAATGACATTATATAAAAACGACATACGAAACAGGCTACATTTAGTGCACACACACATTAAAGGCTCCGTAAAGTTCAGCTAACGCATACTAGCATTAGCGCTTGGTGCGATGTAAACACTGAGTATAAACACATGTAGAATGTAGAATGGTCGACATTTAACAGTCACAAACTTCACCAGCAGTTAGCAGTTAGTTGGATACAAATCACCTCATTTCTGCACCAGTCCGTGTTAACACAGCCCACCTCCACAAGTCTTTTACCCGGCAACAGAGCATCTCTAGCTCGGAGGGCTAGCAGGCCTGGTAGCTGGACAGTCCGGTACACTGTTGTTCAGCCATGTTTCCACAAAAACAAAAACACAGTAGTCTCTGAACTGAACTTGGGAGTTTTGTTGAAGTTGGATGTAGTCCAGTTTGTTGTCTAATGAGCGGACACTTGCAAGCAGGATCTGTAAAGTTCAACTAACGCATACTAGCATTGGATGTAAACACGAGTATAAACACAGCTGTGAATTAGCGTGGAATGTCGAATGGTCGGCATTTAACAGTCACAAACTCCACCAGCAGTTAGCAGTAGTTGGATAAGCACCCCATTTCAGCACTAGTCCATGTTAACACAGCCCACCTCTTACTTACAACTCCTCTTACCCGGTGAGAGCAGCCTGGTAGCTGGATAGTCCCAGTTCACTGTTGTTCAGCCATGTTTCCACAAAAACACAGCAGTCTCTGAACTCGAGTTTCGTTGAATATGGATGTAATCCATTAAGTTGTTTAATGAGCGGACACTTTTTTTCGGCTGAGATCGCCTTGCTTCGAGTAAAGACAGTCCAACCCCCTATGGGCGGGTTGAAAACATGCGGAACTAGCTGGCTATAGTCCACAGACTCTGGGCAAAAATCTTCCGGTCACGTAAAACAATGATTTTTGCGTCATCGGAAGATTTTTGCCCAGAGTCTGTGGACTACAGTCACCTAGGAAGATTATTTACCAGACCCACAATACAGAGATCTCTCGTCTCAGGGAGACATGAGGGAGGGAAGCACGGTCATTCAAAAATACTACCGTGTTTCTACTGATACAAAGCTTAATGCTAAATCGGTGAAGTATCCCTTTAAATACCAACCACTCCTAAACACCATCTCAGAGCTAGGCTATAGGTGGCGACGATTTTGTTTTCATATTTGTTAGCTTAGGACACACACATAGGCTGGTTGTAAGAGGGCTTCATCATCTCGGGATGCCCAAAAAGAGGGCTAAACGGCTAGCAAAGTACTGTGCTCTGTCTGCTATCATAGGCAGCCACCATATATGGTGAAGACGCTGTTACTTATACGCATGAGAAAGGAGGGATATGCTTAATATTATGTCCCTGTAAAACAAGTGGACTTAAATAAATTGTTAAAATGTGTGTGTTATCCCGGGGTCTGGAACTTACATGTACCCCAGAATGCATTAAATGACAAGAGGTGTACACCTTGAACAGGTCACCAGTCAACCACAGGCCTGACACATCCAGGAAGTAAAGTAACATAAATAAATAACATAAATAATGATACTGTCATACAATGATTTTTGTAAATGCTTCAAAGTGAGGAGATCTACCTTTTTGTAACTAATATTTTGCCAGCAGAATTAAATTTTTTTACAAGATATTTAGTGTATCCGTATTTTTTGTCATATTCTCAGCCTTAAAGGTGCAACATGTAATACTGATAGCTAACGTTTAAAATAGTTACTACAGTACAAATTAAAAATACTGGAGAGAGTCGTCTCCCCCGGCCCCTCCTCTACAGACTCCAAGTTCACGGAGGTTGCCAGACTGAGAACACAGCATTTAACAATGTTGCTAGACGCTTGTCTTACATAGCCAGACATTACTTGACAGTGAATCGGAGTAGCTAACGTTAGATGCTGGCTATATTGACAGCCTTACAAGCCCGAGCTCGCGCAGAGCTCTGTACCCGACTGACAACCACCCGATCTCGTCTTAAAATTACAGCAACAACCGCTAAAACGTGATGAAAATGTCCGTCCCTTGTAGCCGTGATAAATTAGCCTGAAGCTAATGCTTACCTGTTCAGGAGGAAATTAGCAAACTCTGCGTCCTTTTGGGCTCTCTAAGCTGTCTCCATCTTTCAAATACATCTCCAATATTTACCTGGGGTTTGTTTGTCTCTGGTCACGCAACTGTTTAGAAACACAGAGGTTTTTTAGGTCGGGTAGAATCTATCTCTGTTGATCAGTTCGTCTGTTTGCTGCTTTCATGGCTGTACTAACGTTACAGCTGTAGCGCGCTGGGTTCATGTTTTTAAAGGTATATCTGACAACCCGGCTGTCAAAATGGGCAGTTGATACCAACACACAGGCCAAAACACAGCTTAGCTTTTGTTTTTGGGTTGTAGCTTTTGCGTTTGTGTTGTAGCTTTTGTGTTTGTGTTGAACCGTCTCAGCCACCGTACACCTACGTAACACGTAACGTAATTCACATGGGAGAGGACAATAAACATGTTGACTGCACCGACAGCTGCTGTGCCATTCATCGGAGGCTTTAAAAACTTCAGACAAAAGGCCCAAACAAAAGAATCACTGAATGCTAAATCAAGATGAAGGATTCTGGCTCAACCACATCTCATTTTATCAGGCATCTGAAAACACACCCTGATAGCTTAGCAAACATGTTAATTTAACGTTACGTAATCATTTACGTCCCGCTGGCTGCCACCACGTTAATTATTAACATTGGCTGCAAACCGGTTACAGGTTTATTGTTGATCATATAACGCTACAGTTTTATTAAGCTAACGTTACACTGGGTTGACTTACAGTAGTTTATGGCTGTCATTAGTTGTAGATGCAGTGCACATTACATAGTTGTGCTCTGTACGGGGAAAATAGGTTAGTTATTAATTTTAGCAATATTTTCCTGAGTCCTTACCCCAAGTGAAGGAGTTTAAGTACCTTGGGGTCTTGTTCGCGAGTGAGGGGACAATGGAGCGGGAGATTGGTCGGAGAATCGGCGCAGCGTGGGCGGTATTACATTCAGTTTATCGCACCGTTGTGACGAAAAGAGAGCTGAGCCGGAAGGCAAAGCTCTCGATCTACCGGTCAGTTTTCGTTCCTACCCTCACCTATGGTCATGAAGGTTGGGTCATGACCGAAAGAACGAGATCCAGGGTACAAGCGGCCGAAATGGGTTTCCTCAGGAGGGTGGCTGGCGTCTCCCTTAGAGATAGGGTGAGAAGCTCAGTCATCCGTGAGGAGCTCGGAGTAGAGCCGCTGCTCCTTCACGTCGAAAGGAGCCAGTTGAGGTGGTTCGGGCATCTGGTAAGGATGCCCCCTGGGCGCCTCCCTAGGGAGGTGTTCCAGGCACGTCCAGCTGGGAGGAGGCCTCGGGGAAGACCCAGGACTAGGTGGAGGGATTACATCTCCAACCTGGCCTGGGAACGCCTCGGGATCCCCCAGTCAGAGCTGGTTAATGTGGCTCGGGAAAGGGAAGTTTGGGGTCCCTTGCTGGAGCTGCTCCCCCCGCGACCCGACCACGGATAAGCGGACGACGATGGATGGATGGATGGATTTTCCTGATATCCTGAGTACCTCAATATTTGGTCTGTACTGTATGTTCATGTTACAAGGCAAAATTCTGAACTACACACTGAAAATGGCACGTTTTGAAGAAAATTTTACCCTGCAACTAAAGCTGGGAAATATATCGATATTATATCAATATCGTGATATGAGACTAGATATCGTCTTAAGCCCACTACAGGCCAAGCCGAAAATCGGCCGTCGTACAGTCTGGCGAGGTCAGTGACTCGAGTCTGTGCGGTGTGTTCCGTGCCGTGGTCCGTTGGAGGGGCCATCGGCCTTCATTTTTGCCGATTTGTAGTAGTATAGTCGGGAGGGCTCAAATGACCAATCTCATTGGTGGAGTGCTAACCTGGAAACAGGGAGCCAAAATGAGTGTGACTAGAGTCTCTCAAAATCTGAGGAAAATCTTTTAAATCTTTTCAAACCTTTGTTGATCTGAAATGAAGACAGATTCAGCAACTGCATGGCCTATTTCTCGCTTAAAATGTTTTCAGAAACACGTTTCGGTGAACTATTTTAGTACAATTTGAGATTGTATTCTGAATGAGCCGCCATTGAAAAATCCAAAATCTGGAAGGAGCAGCCAGACCCACGTGACGCGTTTGTCCAATCAGCTGCCGGTTTTCATTTTTGGGCGACAATACAGAGTAGCGCCGCTTGCTGTTATGGAGAAGTATTACATCTCGTCTCTTCAGTGTGGGTCGGCCGTCTGGTCAGTCTGTAGTGGGCTTTAGATTTTGGATATTGTAATATGGCATAAATGTTGTCTTTTTCTGGTTTTAAAGGCTGCATTACAGTAAAGTTATGTCATTTTCTGAACTTACCAGACATTACTGATGATTATTTATCAAAAATCTCATTGTGTAAATATTTTGGGAAAGCACTAATAGTCCCACTATCTATCTATCTATCTATCTATATATATATATATATATATATATATATATATATATATATATATATATATATATATATATATAGATATATATATATATATATATATATATATATATATATATATATATATATAGATATATATATATATATATATATATATATATATATATATATATAGATATATATATATAGATATATATAGATATATATATATAGATATATATATATAGATAGATAGATAGATAGATAGATAGATAGATATATATATATATATATATATATATATATATATATATATATATATATATATAGATAGATATATATATATATATATATAGATATATATAGATAGATAGATAGATAGATATATATATATATATATATATATATATATATATATATATAGATAGATAGATAGATAGATAGATAGATAGATAGATAGATAGATAGATAGATAGATAGATAGATAGATAGATAGATATATATATATATAGATATATATATATATAAAAAACATATCACTCAGCCCTACCTGCAACGAGGCGGGCCTGCTTGGTTCGTTCCGGGAATTATTGTAAAGATTTACAGAGAATATGTTTACGGGATTTACGCTCTAATTGGACGACAGTTGGGACCTTTTGGTGGGATTTGCTATGGACAACATACACATGGTGATACACTGGTAAGAGCAAATTACATTTAACCATGTATCCAGCTAATTTATATACCTCACGTTACTGTATTGTGTAAACAGTTAATTTAATATTGTACAGTGTTACCAACTGGTTGAGAATTTACTATGGTGGTGGGTGGGTGGCACGGCGTGGGGTAATGGCTGGGTTCAGCAATAAACTAGTCAAACAGAGGTTTATAAACTGCTTATTGAAAACTACTACATAATATTAAATAATTTACACTATTTACATATTAAGCAAACCAGACTATGAACATGTCAAAATAAATAACTTTTTACATAATTAAATTAACTTATAAAGTCCACAGTCCTGTTAGAAGAGTGAATTTTCCTACTTTTGGAAACAAAACCAAAAAATAGTTCTAAAGGGGCAGGACCATTTAAACTTATTCTCAGGCACGCAGCAAGGTGCTCTCCCTTCAGTTTGTTTCTTAGGTCAGGGCCACTGCAGCTAGAAGACATGGGTAGATGTCTGCCCACTCTTCAACCTCGCTGGCCAACTGCCCCATTATTGCTGCTTGGTTTTTGTCCTACCAGGATGGAGAAGATTTATTAGAACCAAAATACAGAACAATTACAAATGAAAAAATATTAACTGAATTAAGAGAAATCACATCCCTGCAAATTGATTTCTTTTCAAGTGGAGTTTGAAATAATGTTCGGAACAAATACAGACAGCACAAAAATGTTTTAGGTAAACAGTATTGAATGAAAATATAACCTTGAATGCTCCTGAACGCACGTTTGCTTAAAGGAAATCAATTCTTGGATAACTGTGGCATCCTGCCCAGGGAGGAATTTCTTGCTGAGGGTCTGTAGGTGGGCAATGTTAGCAGTGTCATCCGAGGTTGGTGCCTGTGGCCCCAGGACTCTAAAGGCTCTAAGAATGTGGAGCTTCTCAAATCTTAGGGTTTGAGGATCTGCAGTGATGGATAATACTTTCAGCAAATAAGGAAAAAGAGATTCCTCAAAAGTTATGGTTAAAATGTATGCATTTACATCTCTGAGGAATCTGATCCACAGCTCTTCCAGGGGGCAGCTCCTGTGCTTCTGACTCCCCCCCTAATTATAAATAATTTCAATACCTGTCATTACTGCTGCGCCATCAGTCCCAAGACCATACAGTCTGTCTTTTTGGATTTCCTTTTTCGACAAGACTTCCTTTACAGCAGCAACAACGGTATCAGCTTTACCATCATCCATGGATACCATGTCCAGGAAATGATTAAAGACTTGACCCTTTTTCTCCACGTACATGATAAATTGCTGGTTATTAGCATATGATTTCAAGATATTGGCATGCAATTTTATTTATTTACCTTTCACCAGCTCCCACATTCATACCTGATATGTATGTCAAGCTGTCGGCTTACAGAGACATCCGTTGTGTGAAATTTTCAGGCTGAAGGCTTGAGATGATTTCATATCGTTCAGGAGCGGCTCCTCAATTACCCATTGCCAGGATCTCTAGCATCTTGTCTACTATTCTGTGGGATCTGTAGTTGTTTCTCTGATCCATCTTTAGATTCAAAAAAATATTTACCATGGACATCTTTTGTAATGGATCATTTTTCAGAATTTGTAACTTCATAATTAAATTAATTGGAGTCACCTTTAGTTTGGTAAAATAGTCACACCCCCAAAGCTCAGCCAGACTCAATAGTTTTGGGTAGTTGGTGTGATGTGCTATTTCATTTTTAACAGGCACTTAAATCCCCCAACAACAGCGTCATGCTCAACAATGATGATATATGTTGCCAGTGTGTAATTACATAAGATAAACAACATTTGGTACATACCAGATGCAAGTGAAGCCTGCTTTTCCAAGCTTTGTTTATGAGGCTCAGAGATGATGTGCCGCTCCAAATAATCTTTACGGAACACAAGAGCCCCAACTTCAATAAAGGTACTTTTTGCAGGACCTTTTTTGGCTGTTGGCTTGTGCTGCCTGCACCCATGGCAAAACATTCCTTAAAAAAAAAACATAAAACCATTGATCAACCAAATGTGGAAGAACACAGACATACTATGCTTTGTGAGGTAATGCCAGGACTCGAATTGTGTCATTTTAAGCCACTCAGGCTTCCAGCAAGAGATGATCTCATTTTGTTTCCCAACAGCAATATTGTCTGACAATTTCATTGTTAAGAGTTTGCATCCTACCTGTTGTGCACCCCCTTGACTCCATTCGTCTTCCTGGCGCTTTCTTTTAATATTTGAATGAATTGGCTTCATGGCTGTAAGAAGGAAACGGTTTCAGTCAGCCTGGTTATGTTAGTCCAGGTTTTCATAATGTCATCGTGTTATATAAGATGTTTTCAGGTTGCTGCTGCTCAACAATGTGAGCTAAAATTGTCACACAAATCACCCATTTTTATGGGTGCCTGTGAAAAGGTTGCCTTTCTCCCTTTTCAATAGCCTATGTTCCCAACATCAACAATGTGTTGTGTCTGCTTAATCTGGAATTCCGTGTAATGTTTTAGTTTATTTGCTAAATTATTATTTGATATTTGCCTGTTTGGTTTATGGGTTCATATTTTGCTATGGTTCTGTCTGTGATGTGTGTGTGTGTGTGTGGGGAGGGGGGGTAGATCAGCTCAATTAAGGAGAGTGCATGCAGGTGTGCCTAATTAAGTCCTGAGGGGCTGGGCACTCCTAAGGTGTAGAATAATAGGTAAGATAGTTCTGCAGTGAATGACATTTTTATTATATTTGGGGTGCCTATTGTTGTGGGTGCACAAATATGTATAGATGGTAATGTCTATCTCATTGTAATGGTATTTTCAGATACAGAGTGTTAATGTTGCTTTCTCAGTGTAGCTCACCCTATACTCACCTGTGCAGGTGGTAGGGTCCAGTTAGGTGAGGCTGAGAGGGTAAAAGTGCCTTCTGAAGAAGGGGAAGATAGAAAGGACCTGGCAGCTTGCTGTCAGGTTGCCGTTTTGGTTGATGTTATTTTGCCTCAAACTCACTAGTTTTGGTATTTCTTGGGGTTCAGTTTGTGCCCTTCATTTGAGTATGTTTTGTTAATAAATATACCAGTTTTTGAGCTTCACAAGCTTCCTGGCCTTGGCATGAGATGGGTGGTTTGACACTGCCGTATAGTAATTTAATTGTAACAAACTTTTAAACATTAATTACAATGCTCTTTGAGCAGCTTTCTCTAGATCCATCTCACATTTGCCACGCCTGTCAATTTTTAACTTATTTTTTTCCCAAAACCGGACCTGGTGAAAACACGGATTGAAGCAGTTTCACTTGAAAAGAAAGTGTTTCTTCGGTGCTATTCAGCGGACTCGAGGGGAAACAGTGAGAAAGCAGTTGGCTCTTTGAATATCCATCCGCATTTATGGAAAAATCTGGAGGTTAGCTAATGTTGGCCCACTAATGTTAGCTAATTTATCAACACTAATCTAGGTTAATGTTACACAGCCAGGGAGTCCAACTAACCGTGGATCCCCTTGTAATATAACCTTAACGTTAACACATTAAACACAACAAGGCAATAATGTTTAGGCATCCAATACAGAAACTGCAGAGCCTGGTGCTTTCTAATTAGGGAAAAGTTTACTCCGCTCAGAAACCCCTTTTCTCAGTCTGAAGCGTTTGAAAAGTGAAGGGGGGAGGAGATAAAATCCAAATTACATTTTCATTCCCAATCAACTATATATTTTATAGTGCACACAGACCAGTGGCCTCCAGCCCCTCCTCCTTGTGAATTAGAGGTTTGTGTGCATGTCACAGCGCCAACGTTTCACTTCAGGCTCAGAGGCTAACGTTAGCAAAGATCCTCTATACTAAACCCACCTCTGACGTTAGTAGTAGCATGCTACTTGTGTTGTTGTGGCTTTCCGGATTCACTGTCCTGATTAACTGTAGAAATGTGTGAAAGCACTGTGAAAGCACCCAAAACATTTATCATTTATCAGGGTGTGGTCTACCCTCTCCGCGGCAGTGTGTTCTGCTTGAGCCGATCTATATAATGGAGTTAACTGGAGCCAACCTGGAGCTAGTTATTTCTTTCTAAATGATCTGTTAATGTTACAGTGTTTCCCACAGGTTACTTGTGGTGGTGGGTGGCACAGGATGTGACGGTGTGGCGCGTGATGGCTGGGTTCAGAAATAAACTAGTCAAATGAAGGTTTATGAACTATTTGTTGAAAAGCTGTACGCACATCTACAGTAACTAACAAGCCTGGCAGTACTCTTTGAGCTGAAATGTAAACTTGTGACACATTGCATATTTATTATCCAGGGGTTGACATTATAGACACCTGACTATCTGTGTTACAATTTGGCCATGTTTAAGCCCATTGATCAAACACGGTCCAGCTGTTTAAACTGAGTGAATATATTGTTTCTTTTGTATCCAAGCCTGCCAATTTTTTTTAAAAAGGTTTCCTTAAAACTAAACAATTAAACTTATCCCATCAGTGTAATGTTTTCAGCTCTGCAGATATGGCTCACAGTTAGTGAGGAGGAGAATCATGAGGGCAGGTGAAACATTGCAGACATCATCGACTATTACAGGCATTTAAAAAGTAATACGGTTTTATGTTAGTAATCTCCCAAAATATGTTGCTTGTAAAAAAGTGTTTGGTTGAGGCTCGGTAAACATCCACATATGTGCACATCATCAGGATGGTACCACCTCCCTCTCCTATTAAGTCAGGAGAAACCCTGCCAAGTCTATGTAATAGTAGGGGTGCAGCTGCTCCGCTTGCTCCAGGGCTACCAGCAATAAATACCTATATTATCATCAATAACATCACTCCAAGTCAAACATCCAAAACTAAAGATAAAGGTAAATTATAAATAAAATATTTGAACTTGATCCAATTCCAAGTTCCCACAAGCACCTCACTCATCACCATAACCAATAATTTAACATTGGCTTTTTTTTTTTTCAATGTTCTGCATATACAAGCTTGTTTAAAGAGTAAATACTGAACACCCCAACAACATCACAATTGTTTTGGTTGACACTAAATAAAAAAAATCATTAAATGGCATGAAGTCACATATATCAAGTGATTTGGTGTAATAAACTACTGCATTGAGTTTCAGTAGCTTGAGTGTAAAGATAGTTACAGATTCTGAATAATTGAAGGAAACATCTTGTGATACTGCAGTTTCCACTCTATAAACGACGCCTTCTCCATTATTTACACTCCCTGCATGTTGCAGTATTCATTAACATCTCATTCACCTGAAAGTGGCCGCAGGGAAACCAGCTACACACACACACACACACACACACACACACACACACACACACACACACACACACACACACACACACGCAAATATATATCATTATTGCCTCTGCTGTTGTTTCACTAGTTGAAGCTGGAGCTACTGCAACATAATATATGGCAGGACTTTGTACCGTTAAAAATCCAGTAAAGTGACCCGAAATTGAGGAGAAATGACCAGCATTGACCGCCAAGATTATAGCTATCTTGCGTTAGCATGCAGCTACTTAATATTTAGCATTAGGCTAACTTTAGATTGTAGTGGAACGAAGCAGTACTTTCTACCGTTAGAAATAGATAAAGTCTTCTGAACCAAACACTACCCAATCACACGTTTCAGCAGCAATGCGACCTGAAATTGGGGAGAATTTGACAAATTGGCAGCCAAGATGACATCTTTTACTGCTGTTAGCATGTAGCTATGCTGGAGTTGGAAAAAATAATACGGTATCACAGATCCTTATTGTCAGGACAACTCCAGAAAAGAGATGTTTAATTGTTGTTGATTGTTCTGTAAAGTACTTGTAATGACAATAAAATCTGCGAGTCGGGCAGCAAGACGCTCCGCTTCTGAGAGGCTCCCGGTGTGGTATGGCGCGTGGTGGAGGACCGAACAAAACCGGAACGCAGCACAGAAAAAAAACACTCCAGTTGACCGATCATAGAAGGCTGACTTAGATTGCGTAACACTTAGCCGAGAGTAGAAAAAAACTGTTGAAACCGGAGCATTCAGAATAATTGGAGATGTGAACGTTTTAGCTCACGGGGATTTCTCTAAAATACTTTTACCTCATTATTTGGCCATATTTAACGTTTTAAAAAATGTTATAAACTGGTAAAAAAAAAACCTTATTAAAAAATCCATCATTAGTACATTGGGTTACACTTCACTTGATGGTATCTACATAAGAGTGACATGACACTGTCATGAACGTGTCATAAACATAAACAAATCATGAACGTTTATGATAACGCTTCTGTCAGTGTCATTCGGTTTTTGTCATGACAAGTTATAGGACTATAGGTTAGAGTTAGAGTTCATGTCTCATAACTGTGTCATGTCACGCTTATGTATATACCTTCAAGTAAAGTGTTACCGAACATTGTAGATATGACAGAAAATACAGAAAAGCATAATATGTCTCCTTTAAAGGCCTTCATGCTCACATTATTTTGTCTGTCATTACTTTTGTCTTTAATGAAAAGAAGGCAGTGAACTCCTTGCCTGCTTGGGGTTTTGATAGATATACTCTTGGTTCAAAGCTGACAGCAGCAGCACAACAAATGACCCCTTTCTATTCTGATCTGTTGAGATGATGAGATGTTGCCAAAGAGGGGAGGACACGCAGTATAGCTGATGTGTCCAGAAAATAAAAGGCCATAAGGTGGAAAAGATTGGAATGAATTGTATGTCCTATCTTATGAATTGTATGTCCTATCTTAAGGTCTGCTTGTTTGTTCTCAGTTATGTGATGATGATGCCATTCAAGCGCCAGGCCCTGGTGGAGTTCTCTGCAGTGGAGAGCGCTGACCGCTGTGTGTCCTGTGGAGCCAAGGAGCCTGTTTACATCGCAGGTTTGATTCCCAGGCTTTTCATGTAAAGACTTCCGGATGCCATGGATAAGTCACACTTGCTTTTATGTAGCATACTGTATGTCTTTATCTTTTCATCCATGTGTTCATCAGGCCAACAGGCATACTTTAATTACTCGACATCCAAGCGAATCACCAGGCCGACCAACGCTGACAACCCCAACAGTGGCAACAAGGTCCTCCTGCTGTCCATACAGAACCCCCTCTACCCTATAACCACGGTATACACACACACACACACACACACACACACACACACACACACACACACACACACACACACACACACACACACACACACACACACACACACACACACACACACACACACGGGAGGTTATGAATGAGGGTTTCTGCCACAGAGTTAGAGAGAGATGGCCGGAGTCTGGAGATGTTTTTGAGTTGAAAAAAGGCTGATTTGATGATGAATTTTATGTGAGTATGGTCTAGATCCCTAAAACAAGACCTGAAGATCAGAATGGAGTTATATTTATCTCTTACCTGTATCTTTATGGTATTCATAAAATGCACAAGTCCCTGAAGCCTGTACTTCATGCAGGTTAAGACACACTGCAGCATTAGAAACTTTTAGATTTTGTAAAAAAAAAAAATGTTTCTTTTCATTTTGCTCCAGGATGTTCTGTACACAGTGTGTAACCCCATCGGCAGTGTGCTGAGGATCGTCATATTTAAACGAAATGGAATCCAGGCCATGGTGGAGTATCCTTACTGAAGGCGTGAACGTATGTGTCTTTACATGCTGTCTGTATCTGTGTGTTGGAATGTACCGTATCCTCTCCTTAACCCCACTCTTTCAGGTTTGAGTCAGTTCAGTGTGCTCAGAAGGCCAAAGCTGCGCTGAACGGAGCTGACATCTATGCTGGTTGCTGTACACTCAAGATTGAGTATGCCAGGGTAAGAGACAAAACGCATCGGCAGTCACAAGCCTGGTGTCATTCTTTAAGGCTGGTATAAGCAATGTTAGTTTCCATCAGTGAGTCACAGAAATAAATAAAATCCTAGGTTCTTAGGAATGCCTGTGAACAGTGCATTACAGTAATTATAACAACAGCACAGTAGGGTTGGGTACCGAACTCTGTACGTTTTTGGGTACTGACTGAATTACATCGGTACTATCGTGGACCGATTCACACTAAGTCAAACTGTGCCAAATTTCGGTATCTGAGAGCGAGTAAGCGCAAGCTTATCTGTCCTCTCTTTATGTTGACAGAGAGCGGGCCTCCGACGCAAACACACACGCACACAGACGGTAGTGGTGGGCGGAGCGATCCAAATATCGATACCAACGTTGGTATTGATATTGATCAACACCAGTGTAATGAGATTGATACTTTAGTTTCAGTTTCTCTCCAGTATGCACCGCTGCGGTTTCATCAAAGAGGCGACCTGGCTGTCTTGTCTTGGTAAGTGCCGCTCCTCTCACAGCGTGGAGCAGGCACACTTTGCTCCTCCTCCCCCTCTTGTGATTTGATGTTGTACCGTCACGTGACGCAGCAGCGCCAGGCAAACAAGCAAGCAGGCAGTGGCCAGCAGCACACACACACAAGCAGGACAGAGATGGAGCAGAAGAATGGCAGAGAGGAAGAGGAGCGCCGTGTGGCTATATTTTCAGGCTGAAAATGAAACGACAAGCTGTATAATTTGTAAAAAGGCTGTAAGATACTAACAACAAATATATACAAGCATATGAAAATTCTGTCCTGGGTTTTAACTTATTAGTAATCCAAAGGAAAAATCACAAAACCACTTAAAGGTCATGAATATTTATTCAGATTTAGCAATTTGATGATGCATCCACCTTAATTATTAAAAAGTATCAGTATCGTATTGGTATTGTATCGGTATCGACGATACTGGCCCTGTATTTACGATCAATACCAAATATTGCAGGATTGCACACCACTAGCAGAAGGAGCAAACTACGTCGTCTGCAGTTTGGTTGAAATCACAGTGAGTCACAGCAATGCCGGTGAAGCGGTAGCAAGTGTGGTTACACTTTTCAAAACTTCACGCAGACAGCGTTCGCTGCGATATGATATTGATGGCGAGCCGAAAGCGGTCGCGGTACAGTTGACGTTACACTTCCTCTGAGACAAGCAGTCACAACAGTGGTTTCTATGCCCTGGTGACTGACTGACAGGCTGAGGTTGTAACTTCATTTCTACAGCACATTTCAGCAACAATTCAAAAGTGCTTTACATAAAACATTAAAGAGCATTTAAAAACGGTCATGAAAATCAAACAGGCTGAACTAGAATAATATACAAATACAAGAATTAAAGTTACAGTGTTGTGTAAGAAATGAATAATTATTTGATTTAATATAGAGATGGGTTTGGGAGGGGAGAGGGAGGGGTTTTATTTATTTTGTTTTGAGTGTAAAATATTCAAAATTGATAACATAATGTTCTAAGTAAATAGGATAAATAGGTTTGGAATTATTTTTACAACTGAAATAATTTTTTTGTTATTACAGAGCGGAAGTACCGAAAAAAGGTACCGGAACCAAATTTCAGGTACCGGTAACGATAAAAATGTGAACGGTACCCATCCCTACAGCACTGTATACATTTTGTAGATACAAATGTTGCCACCGTTGCTTCAGAATATTACGAAATGTCATGAAGTTGCAGTTACATGACTCTGCGGAGTTGTCCGCTCCACCGAACTCAAGCGAGCGGCCGTTCGCTCTCTCTTCCCTTCGAGGGTGAGCAACCAGAACAGTGACAGGATGTCATCAATCGCAAAGTCACGACAACCAAATAAACAGCAGTGCGAGTACAGGCAGAGTGACAAACAGGGCCGAAAGCCTCAACGGCTGATTTCCCATGGAGACTGCGCTCACACGTGTCCCGTGGAATATGACAGCCCCACAGTAGCTTGGAAAATAGCACTATGGGCACATCATTTGATGAATTTACTGTTTATCAGACCCCAGATAAGACAAAAAGCTAGCTGAAAATTGAAACAAAACTTGTTTTTGTAATTATGTGATTGAGTGTATTTTGTAGTTTATCCATGAAGTGTATTGATCTAAACTGCTGTGTCATATGAACAGGTCCAAACTGGGTCAATACAGGTTACACACACATCTTCTGTATGAAAGACCATTTGCCCCTACCTGGGAAAAAAACTAAACTAAAATGGTTTTGTGTCTTCTTGACTTTGCGACATGTTGATTAGATTGGGATAATCCCCTGAGCAGAGTCCGATGCTCCTTTTCGACCAAGTTATTAACTAAATCAGGAAGTGTTAATTTTACACAGTTCTGTTTGCATTGCAGAAAATGATGCAGATGAAAAACAATAATGTTGTTTTAGACGTCATGTTTTCTTGAGAAAAGAATCAACATAATTTAGTTTGAATGGATGTATCCAATGAATAAAGGTGATGCAGAGGTGAAAAAAGAGACTAACAACTCCAGAGTGGCTGTCTGGCTATGCAGAAGAACTAAATTCAGACCCTGTCTAAACGCTGGTAAGGTTCCTGAGTTCCTTAAATGAACTTGGGCCTCTAAAAGAGTTCCAGCAGTGGCTGCTGAGAGAGATTCTATAACAACTTGTCACAAGATCAATTGCTAGATGACTGTCTAAAGAGTAGTTTCATTCAATAAATATATGGCATTTTTCTGGAAGGTTTGTGTATTTACTGTTTTTCACAAGTGAACATTCGCAGTATGAGCATGGGCAAAAATTCACAACATATACACAATTTACATACACAATTTTACAAACAACAGAAAAACTATTTACCTTATTTTGTGTATTATAGCCTTATAGTTTGGCTTAACATAGTCGGAACAGCACAGGTGTCATCAATAACTTTATAAACGACTGCATTACTTTTAGGTGAGCTAGTTACAGGGCGCTGGTATTGTGCATGCTGGTTCACTGGCATGTCTTAATGGGACATTTGGTGAGACTGAGCCATCGTTAACAACTAAGGATGGGCGTTTTATGTAATTTTCATATTTTGAGTATTTGTGGAAAATTATTATAGAGTATTCGAGTACTTGCAAATAAATCTCAAACCTAAGAATAGGGTCCGAAATGTTTTTTTTAAGACGTCTGGAAGTAGCGTGGGATCATGGGAGTTGTGGCCTTCATTGTTAAACAACCATAATTGCCAATGAAAATGGAGTCGTCCGATAAAGAGAGGATGAGGTGTGGGCCAAGGATGCGTCAAGCAGGAATCCAGGACCTTTCTTCTCAACCATACCCTTCCCATTTGACCAGGTACTGGAGTCCCCTCCCTCGACAGTGGGAGTGGATGAGAATATGGAGTAGGTCAGGTAAATGAAACAAATCAATGAAAGGGGTGGAGTGGCAGCAACCAATGGACTCTCCAGGAACGGCTTAACAGGAAAGTTTGATGGACCAGCATGGACCGGGGTAATTTTCACCGCCACTGGATTGATGCTTCTTTTGATCGGCTAGGGGCCATTGAATGGGGGCACCAGTTTTTTGGACTTGACCCGCAGAGGAAGGTCTCTGGGGACAGCCACACTTTCTAGCCAACCAGGTAGAGGGGTGTTTGAGAACAGCGTCAGTTAGCAGTGGTGGTGTAGCAGTTGACAAAGCGGATGAGTAGAAAAGCAAAGCTTGGGTTTGGATCTACGTTCCGCTGTAGTGGCATATAAAGGTCTGGACAGATGGGCAGGAGATCTCCTTCTCCGAGCCTGGGAAGAAAGTGTTGTGGGCGTATTCCACCTAAACAAGTTGCTGGTACCAGGAAGAAGGGTCCTGGGATACAAAGCAGCAAAGAGCTGTCTCCATCTCCTGGTTCATGTGCTACGCTAGACCGTTGGACTGGGTATGTGATCCGGAGGACAGACAGACGTTGGCGCTGAGCTGCACGCAGAACTCTTTCCAGTCCTTTCTCCTTCTTTTCTGTCTTTGATGTCTTTCTTGGTGTTGTCTCTTTTTGCTACAAGCCTCGTTGACATACTGGCAGCCGACATGTTTCGGTCAAAAACAGTGTTTTGCAGAGTTTACTAAAAGCTACGAGCAAACTGTAGAAAATTACTAAGAATGCAGCTCATGTATATCTGTGATACATTTAACTGGATCTTGATTAATTCTTTCGTCTTTCTGTCAAACAGCCTACACGACTGAACGTGATTAAAAATGACAACGAGAGCTGGGACTACACCAAACCGTACCTGGTCAGACGAGGTAAGGCATGCTCTTTCTCTTTTGTCTCAATTTCATACTAAGACTTAAGTCAGACCATGACCACTGGGCCGTTTGGGTCGACCCTACTTTTTCACAATATGGGCAATACTGTGATGTGGAAGATAGGACTCTGTTTTAGACGGAATTCTCTGTAGTGGCACATTTCCCTCCACTGCAGCCATCCTTGAGTCACGTTACACCAATAGATGAAAATGGTCAGTCATTTGTGAAACTGTCCAGATCTTCAGTCATTCTGGATTGAGAGTGTAGTCATAACAGTTTGGATCGTAGACCTACATCACACCAAGACTTCTCCGCCTCCCGTCTCTCCATCTCCAATCCAAACACTCTCACACCAGCAAATCACCGGCCTCTCACAAGCCTGCACCTCCGCTTACCATGAGGAAAGAGAGAGAAAGAAACATTGAGGGAGAGAAAGAGAAAGAGGGATGGACGTCAGGCTGACCATGCACTGCAGCTTTCTTCCATCTACACTTCTGCAACCCAGCAAAAAAAGAGAAAGAGATGGATCTCACTCCTGCTGACCACCATGCAGCTGCTGCTTCAACATGCCCAGGAGACCTCAGCCCCACCTCTGTCTGCAGGACTCCATCTATCTGCTCCACACTGTGTTTTTAATCTCTTCTTCTGTCTGGAGAAGTAGTCTCGCATGGCCCAATTGTCTGGTCTACGCAGTGTGTTAAGCTCTTCAGAGCGCCCAGATTCTAGATTTAACTCTCAGTGGTTCAGTTTAATTTAATTCAATAGGCTGTATTGGCATGCCGTTTGACATGTTTTGCAAAAGCACAATTACGATTATGAAATACAATGAATTAAATTTACACAAAAATAGAGTAAATAACAGTATCATATAGCAGTGATGATAATGCAGGTCTTCCAGCAAACAAATAATGAAAGTTTACTGTATGCTCTAAATGCCTTTTTTATTTGTTTTTTTTTACTGCAAAATCTGATTCTGAAGATATATCTGGTTGATAGCTCAACATTTTGGACCAGACATTTTGACAGTCAAAAGTCCAGCTATGCGAGGCTACACTATAAAGGTCTGGCATAATATTTGCTCTCTGTCACTTTACTTCATCTGAATTAGGGATGTCACGAAATCAAGTTTTCATTAGACCTTTAAAATATCACAATAATGATAACATCTCCATACTTTAAATAACAATTTATAATAATAATAATAATAATAATAATAATAATAATAATAAAAAGCACCATTATTAAAATACTATTTAAAATGATATTCAAAATGTCATTCCACATTCAATTGCCATTCAGAAGGACATCCTCTTTTGTGCAAACTGCAGAAAAACAGACAGTCTAGGGGCTGTGTGTGTGTGTGTGTGTGTGTGTGTGTGTGTGTGTGTGTGTGTGTGTGTGTGTGTGTGTGTGTGTGTGTGTGTGTGTGTGTGTGTGTGTGTGTGTGTGTGTGTGTGTGTGTGTGTGTGTGTGTGTGTGTGTGTGAGAATGTTATTTGATTTATTTATGAGTCTACAAAGATCACCAATCTAACCACTCTTTCCAACATGGACATAAAACATGTAATTAATTAATTGAATTAAACAATGGAATCGTAAAAGCAAGACTCAATCAGTTATTAATATGTTGAGTTGAGAGGTTTCCTTTGACCATAACTCTGACTCCACATTCTCTTTCAGTGATAATGTAGCTCTGACATGAGAAGGTTGAGCAGAGCATTTACATTTAGTCAGAGAACTACATACCATGAACTGAATTACACAAGCTAAAACTTAGAATTCAAACTGTTCACACATGACTGAGTAAAACTTGTATCCCTTTTACATTGTTATTTACTTGACTGACACTAACTGCCCCAAGAAATCTCAGAATGTTTCTAAAAAATGTGATTGAGGGGACAACAATTGCCAAAGATTTCAAAAAAATACATTCACAGTTGCCAATTTGGACGCATGCATGTACAGCAGTACAGAAAATCAGCAAACTTTCCCTTAAAGCGTAACTCTTGCCAAAATGCAACCTAGGGTCTTTTTGTGAATGTACGTGAGTCAAACCTTCGTTTAAAAGCATATTTAGGATGGAAGCGCCACTTTTAAGATTTACCGTATTCTTGTTTTTGGTCAAATGGCCTTTTGAATGGGAGAGCTAGGGACACTTTTATGCTAGCCTCAAAATAGCTATTTTTGACACACTAAGAAGGCTCGACACAACATGAAACTTGGCTCCAAGTATCTCCAGGGGATCTACACCTTAACTACACCGGTGCACAAGGGATATACTAAATCTTTTGCTACTTGTTTTGATATTGACTCGTTTTGATTGCCGAGATGGCAGTGACTGGAAACAACAAGAGCTACGGGGAGTTGTTCAAAACCTTTCTTTTTAAGTAAACTCTGTGTCCACAAACAATGTTCTCAATGCTTGCGTTAATGTGTAGAGCCCCTGGAGATACTTCAAGCAATGTTTCATGTTGTGTCGAGCCTTCTTAGTGTTTAAAAATAGCTATTTTGAGGTTAGCATAAAAGTGCTCTCCCATTCAAAAGGCCATTTGACCAAAAAACGAGAATACGGTAAATCTTAAATGTGTCAGTTCTGTCCTAAATATGCTTTTAAACTGAAGTTTGACTCGCGTACATTCACAAAAAGACCCTAGGTTGTATTTTGGCAAGAGTTACGCTTTAAGTTACCAGCTAACGCTAGCAGTAGCTAGCTAGCTTGGCTGGCATAATGCTGCTAAGCCTCTATCATAATTGCCAGTTTGACGGCAGCCACGCCCTAAAGCATGTCCTGCTTTATCCTCAATTTACTCTAAATGAGACCATAATTTACAAAATGAACATTATGCTGTATTAAAGAATACTAGAAAATAGTGATTGAGACCATAAATATAAATGGATGTGAAAATGTTTACTGAGGTACTAAATCAAGTGAGAAGTAGGGTCATTTTCTCATAGAATTCAACACAAGCCTACTTCATTTGGCAACAAGTGGAGTCACCCTCTGCTGAAAGTGAGATAGACTGCAGGTTAATGGCACTTCAGCATTGGCTTTACTTTCACTGCACATACTTCTAGTTAATGTCCTGCTGCTCCCCTGCAATATGAGCCAGTGAACTGTGCATGTGGAGGGATCCATTTTTGAGAAAAATAAAAGATAATTTCAAGCTTGAAAAAGTTAGAAAAATGACACCTGTTTATTGTACTGTTTGACTAAATGGCACATTATTCTTCATATTTTGGTAAAAACTGTGATAACGGTGAAAACCAGTATATCGTGACACCCCTAATCAGAACCCCCTGATTACATTAGCTGTACATTCAGACACGTGCATGGATGTGCTTTTCACATAATGGGATGCACCGAATCCAGATTTTGGGGTTTGGCTGAATACAGAATCCACTGGTTAAGATTCTGCCGAATCCGAATACCGAATCCTACTCCCATCCTCAGTCCATTAACACAGTAAACATATTAATGAGGTAAACAAATGGTTAACATGAGTTTTTAGCTGTGACTGTCCTTCCTTTGCCATACCTGAAGTTGCTGCATTTTTGCTGCTGTCTGTAGATTCCTTCGTGCACAATTCAGAATCTTTCGGATGTTTCATACCAAATATTTTAACAGCGGCCATGTTGTGTATTGGTTAGGCTCCTCGCCACCACGAGACAAATCAGCATTGCAAATTGAACATGTAGCTGGACTTGAATAACCTTCTTTTAGTACTGCCAAACAACACTTTTTCTGCTCACGAGTTCCATTTTCACTTTCTCACAACCTACTGCCTTAAACGCTCCACCTACGTAAACACCTTCCCATAATCAACGGCAGTGACATTACGTCGATTAGCGTAGCGCACGTAGGGTTCGGTTCGGTGGAAAAAAATTCTAAGGTTTGGCAGAAACCGACCCGTCAAAAAGCCCAATATTTGGCCGAATCTGAAGCCGAATCCTGGATTCGGTGTATCCCTAATATTTTTCATATTTAGATTCTTTGGAATGCATCAGTGCCTTGTTTAAAACCAAGGCCAAACAGCACTCCTACTATAATATGCTGGATGACATTTGTTGCTATCTATGCACTGTCCTCTGTACAGCAGCATTCTTTGTACAATGTGGTGTGTAGCTGAGAATTCTTTCAAACTGTGATGAGATTAATGTTGGGCTCGGTTCATTCTTAATTCAATCAATTCAGGAAATTAGATTGACTTTTAGTCTAAAATAGCAAAACTATTTAAAACTGTAGTTGTACAACAACTGCTGTGGTGTTTTTTCTTCCAATTTTTATTCCACTAGCAGTAAGGCCAAGGATGGTCCAGAGCTAAATATGTAATAGCTACTGCTGAGATCACCATTACATTTGCTCTGAATAGTCTTGTCCATGATTCATAATGACCTTTTACCAAGCACCACCTTCTCGCCAGATTTTGCTAATTGTATTTAATGAGCAGATTGTCATGAAATGTGTGGTCACATTTATGGTTTTAATAGTGTAACCATTTTCTAGCTACACCTTCAGAACAAACGTAACGTATTTAGCTTCCAAGGCGCCCTGTGGATTTTTCTCGTGAACAAACAAGAGATATGTTTACGTTCAGTGTTGCTCACCAAATGCATTGTGTGTATCATTGAGGTCTAACAAGCATGCCAAGTGCATGCTCTTCCTCATTATATATAATATACAATACATTTTTTAAGTATCCAACATTGTTTGAATTCATGTTTACTAGCTTGCAGTCTTCTTCCCTGCCTTTGTTGGCACATCGCATCTTGTTGATTTACCATACTGATCACCAGACTAGCACTGTCTAAAACCCTACAGGGAACCTTTAAGGCTGGGTTTAGTGTCGGGTGCATAATGAACATTGGAGCATGTAGGGCTCAGTAATGCAGCCTTAGACTATCTTGTTTCAAAATGATTCATGAAATGATTGATAGCATTGTGAACTGGGCCCAACTCTGTTGTAGATGAAATATTCACAAAATAAATGCATATCTACAGTATTATATGTTTTCAATGGAGGCACATTGCAAGGACACAGACAGGGGCAAGTCATTACTGAACGATGTCTCTGAGTCGGAATCACTCGCCACACAGTTTATTAAGAAGACTGCTTTAGAATTAAAGCGTGTGTGTGTGTGTGGGGGGGGGAGGTTACGGCTATAATATATAAAGTGAGGATACAAAAGTGTTTCTTTCTAAAATAACTAAGATTAGGGGTGGACATATAAATACAAAAATAGGGTTCAAAGTATGTTCGCGGCTCGCACACTCAACTGTACAATATTCTACTGCACATCTGGTGGCTTGGTGGTGAAGTTCTGTCAAACTGTCATTCACGAGACAATATGGTGTGTTGTTCTTTTGGAAAACATTTCTTTTAGCTTATCTGTCTCTTTAACCTGAATAATACTTATTACGTTGAAAAATGCATTATTTGTGTTTAAAGATTGATTATGATTGTACTGCTTTCATAGGACCTTAAAACTTCACTTAGAAGATATGAAGGGCTTAGTGTCAGTGACAGTGGGGGACCAGGGCCTTGTTGGTGATGCTGACTGCAGAGGGGAAGAAGGTTTTTATGGTGTGAGGTTTTGGTCCTGATCATAGACCCTAAAAAACATCTGATGGATTGATGGACCACAGCCTCCTGCCAGAGGGGGAGGGGTTCAAACAGTTTGTGTCCGGGGTGAGAGGGATCAGCTACAATCTTTCCTGCCCGCTTCAGCGTCCTGGAGTGAAAGAGGTAGAAGTCAACGTATCTGAAAGGCTCTACCTCTTTCACAACAAGCCACAAATGTAGCTGTTTGTGTTTCCGATAGTTGGTGGAAATGTAGGTGAATCTCATCGACAACAGTGAAGCCACATGTATGTCTGCATTCTACTTGTATTACTGAGTTGTTAGTCTGGATCAACGGAAGTACAAATCCAGGATAAAGCCTCACATCTTTGCCCCTCCCGCTCTTTGTGTGTTGCCTTTCCCACAATCTCTTCGCTACAGAATACAACAACAATCTTCGAGCTAGCAAGTCACACATTGAAAATGGCAAGTTTTGTAGAAAATTTGGATTGTGCAATTAGACAGGTCTGCTTGGTTCTTTGAGTGAATAATTGTAAAGATTTACAAAGAATATGTTTACGGCATTTGCTATCTAACAAGAGTTATCTCAAGACACTTTATAGATAGAGTAGGTCTAGACCACACTCTATAATTTACAAAGACCCATCAATTCCAGTAATTCCCCCAAGAGCAAGCATTTAGTGCGACACTGGTGAGGAAAAACTTCCTTTTAGGAAGAAACCTTGGACAGACCCAGGCTCTTGGTAGGCGGTGTCTGACGGTGCCGGTTGGGGGTGTGATGAAAAATGGCAATAATAGTCACAATA
Organism: Gymnocephalus cernua; assembly: GCA_023631565.1. Classification (NCBI taxonomy): domain Eukaryota; kingdom Metazoa; phylum Chordata; class Actinopteri; order Perciformes; family Percidae; genus Gymnocephalus; species Gymnocephalus cernua. The sequence continues at coordinate 25,845,279 of CM042437.1, forward strand.
AAGATAATGGAACTACAGTACCGTGGCATTCCTAAAATTTGTCCAACTGCTGGTCCTGGCTCTGTTACAGGTGGCAACACTTTTAATCAGTTTTATTTTGAATGTATGTTGTGATTATATGAAAGTTATAGACACATTCCAATTTAAATATATTTGTATTAATAAATGATTATGATCACAATAGGCCCTCCTGGGCTGGCTTGCTGCACATATTGGTACGTTTGCCATGGAACGTAGGTAACGGCTTTGGTACCACCTCGGAAAGGGCTGTCTGACGGCAATGAAAATAGGTAGGCTACCAAGGAGGTAGAAGTTAACCATAAATATCTCCGTTTTCGAAGTGGTAACACCGATTTGTGCAAAGGAATTAGACATCATAGTCGTTTTTTGTGGTATTATATCACGCATATTAACCAATCAGACTGCTTTTGCATTTTAAAGATTCCTGAAAGCTTCAGTGCGTAACTTTTTGATATGAATGAACGTCCATTCCATTCAAGCCATTGCCAAATGAGTTGCTACAAAGCTAATTAAGACTATCAGATTGTGGCGTCCGGTGACTTTCGAGCAGAAACTCGAGTGAAGATAGTGTCCTCCTTGGCTACTAGGAACTGTGTGGAGGAGGGGTGGGGGCTGTGCGCGATCACGGAAGGCTTGTATCATGTGGACGCACCAACAGTTTTGTTGCCATTACTTAGAATTCCTCATGGGGGCGACAGACACTACGCTCTATAGTTTTAACATCTCCAACACTGAAGGTCCAGGGAGGAGCAAACTCTCTGTAATGTTGTTCAGAACTAGCTCAAACATCCCTACCCGGAAATGCAGTACTACTCTGCGTGGCTAGTTTGCTTCCCTAGTCAAAGGAAGTAGACATCATGGTCAATTTGGTTTTGCCACAGTTACAGTAGATCTGAACATTGACCCAGGTTTACAGAAGTATCAAAATGTCCTTAACCTTTGCATACCCATACTAGAGCACAGTCCACTTCTTTTCCATCCATCACTACACGTACGTAATTTGTTCCAAACCCTAAATATGGCATAATGTGGTTAATACAGAGCCGTGTGTGTGTGTGTGTGTGTGTGTGTGTGTGTGTGTGTGTGTGTGTGTGTGTGTGTGTGTGTGTGTGTGTGTGTGTGTGTGTGTGTGTGTGTGTGTGTGTGTGTGTGTGTGTGTGTGTGTGTGTGTGTGTGTGTGTGTGTGTGTGTGTGTGTGTGTGTGTGGACACAACACAGCAGTGCATCAGCACATACCTGTTGACCGGAGGGTGGAGGGGGGGATACTTTTTACTATATATTCTTCCTATCAACTGACAAAAAGTCAGTGTAATTTCAATGTGACTCCAATGAAGTGTATAGCTTGTATGTAGTATATACTGTATACTGCAGTATGTAATGCTTTCACTGTGCTGTGGATGAGTCACAGTAATGATGGTGATGTTTTTATCATTATGATGATAATGTAATGCAGGTTGATGTTCTTTCGTGATGAGGGAGAAAAAAGAAAGCGTGATGCCTCACAGGTACTGTGTCTTTCATATCTCTGTTCACATGCCCCTCTCTGTATCATTATACCTGCCTCTCTCTGAATAAAGCCACCTTAAAGCTGTTTATTTCTTATTTATTCTATTCCATCATTGCCATAAAGTGTATTGACATTTTCTCATTTTTCTGGGGTGTAGAATCATGAGTGTGGTTTATAGAAATGAATGTAATTTGAAATCAACTTTCAACAGAAAAAAATGACAAGCTGTAAATGAGCTGTATGGTTTGTAGGAGGACTGTGCACAGTCCTTTGGAGGGTTACCTTCTGCCAAGAAAATAGCACATAGGCAGAAATAACACCAAGTCCATCTTTTTCTTTAACTGTCATGTACATTAGATTAGTTCATAAATAAACCCATCTCTGTCGGGGCAGTATTTCAGGGCTCAACTTCATTGTGTGTATTTCTTTTTTTTAACAAGAACCAACTAAATGCATGACTACATGTTACTGTTGCCTTCAAAAGTGGCTGAAAAATGTCATTTTCTCCACCAAGCTGTGATCAGCTTTTATTGTGACAAGTTCTAGATCCATCCATACAAAAGTCTAAAACCACTCCTGTAGCACCATCCTCTGTTCTCCATCCCTTTACTCTTGTACAATGTTTAAAATGGTTCCAATTTCATGCACTCTAAGGGTTCTATTTTTGGGCTGCTGTATAGCAGAGATTTGTGCCAAAAAAAAAGTGGCAAGTTATTGTGTCTCAGATCTCAGCTAGTAGCTCTGTGAGTAGAACATTCACAGTGGCCACTGGGGCTCTGCCAGGATTGTGCCTTCTGTTTCAGAGACAGAATGTGCAGTGGGGGGTGAAATGTCCAGTATGGTGGCCTCAGAGGTGCATCTCTACTTTTTGGCTTCTTCATTGACCTATGACCTCCAATTTCCCGTCCAGTGCCCACGTCGTTTAAATTGCAAATGCACCGGCGCCCATCTGTGCACCCATGGACGTGCTGGTCTTGCACTTAAATCGTTAAAATAGGGCCCACAACCTTCAAGTCAAACTGGTGGTTGTGACGGCCCTCTGGCCTGTTTGCTAGGCAGGGCTGTTCACTTGGATTGACTGAGAGCACCTGGTACAAATGCTCCCTGTTGCTACATAAGCTGCCACCTTAGTGCTCCCTCCATCACTTTGTTTGGTTCTTTTGTTGTGGTTCTTTTCACATCAACTCACTTACACCACTGACCTTACTGGCTTCCACATGACATCTCTTCTGACAATTGAATTTATAGTTTGTAAAAAAAAATTATTCTCCCTTTGTTTGCCATGGCCCGTTAAGCTGATCATTAAAACGACATGATACTCTGCTGGACGGGGGGATTTTCTCAGTTCCTGAGCAATGAACAAAGGGTCTTGCTCACAAGTATGAGTAAGATGGAACACAAGATCAACAAATGGATCGATGTGGCTTCGGCAGTAATTACCAGTCAGCTACGTTCCAACCCTCACCTATGGTCTAGAGCATTAAGTAGTGACCAAATGAATGACATGGTGGATATAAGCAGAGGCAATCAGTGTTCTTGGCTGGGTTGCTCAGTTCAGAACTCCCGACATCTGGAAGCTCCTTTGCTTCAAAAGAAGCCAGTTGAAATTGTGGTTTGGGAATCTGATTAGGATGCCTCCTGGAAGCCTTTCTATGGGAGAGAAGACCCCCAGGGCTGACTTAGAACATGGAGATGTCTATGGATCCCATGGAGGAGCTTGAGTACGTGGCTGGGAGAGAAGGACGAATGGACTACTTTCTTTAGCCTTTTGCTTAGATAAAGTCTGGAAATGGATGGCTGAATGGGTAGAAATGACAAAACCATGAAAATAAGACCAAAGTATAATGAAACTGGAATTTCTGAAGGATTTATTTCTATTAATAACGTGAATATTGTAATAGACGAGTTAGTTGCTGAGATCTGGGAACACATTAACATCATCAAAGATGGGTCAAGAAACACAAGCAATCAGACAATCAGACAGAAGAGAACAAACTGTCTATTGTAATTATCCAGCCCCAGAAATAATTTTAGCTTGTTTCAAGAGCCCTCTAAAAAGGCAGTGTCAAACAGCAGATACTGATGGGCCTTGTTCTGGATTAAATACCTTTTCCTATTTTACTGTGGAGTCTTCTGACGCAAAGCCTACATTGTGAAAGAAGCCCTTTGTTTTGTAGTAAATTACTGTGTGTGTGTGTGTGTGTGTGTGTGTGTGTGTGTGTGTGTGTGTGTGTGTGTGTGTGTGTGTGTGTGTGTGTGTGTGTGTGTGTGTGTGTGTGTGTGTGTGTGTGTATTTCAGACCGTGGAAAGGGAAGGCAGAGACAGGCCATTTTAGGAGAACACCCATCGTCCTACAGCAGCGATAACGGCTACGGTAAGACAAAGACACACACCCACACTTAGAATTCAACTGGTAACTAAATCTGCCGCCTTATACAAGGCTGCCACTTAATCTACAGTCCCCATACCTCTGAGGTGAAACTTGACACTCTTCTACACAAACACGCACACACATTCACCCAGCATAGTTGTGGACTGCCAGTCATGTGTAATGGTCTGCAGCAGTAGGTAAACCTTCACCTGCATTTGGAAACTGATCCCTGCCAATTACACTCTTTAATTTTAAGCTGTCACACACACACACACACACACACACACACACACACACACACACACACACTCTATAGGGGGTGAGAAGAGTCTTCGAAACACAAGACGCACATGCATTTGCTGGTGAACCTTGAGTACACGTGCACGTGGCTTGATGATTCAAAGTTAAGTAGGCCACAGTTACTGAGTACATTAAGCACAAAGATTAAAGGGGAATTTGCATATTCTTCAACCTTGATCTTATTTTCCAATGCATTTGTGTAGTGACTAATGTGAACAAAAATCTTTGAAATTGTTCCAGTATTGAGTATTCAGTGCAATGTAATCTGTTAGGGCAAATGTGCACCGTCAATGTACGTCCACCAAAAGTGCTGTTTTTGCCACTGACAAGCTCAGATTGTTTATTGTAAGTGTCTGACAACATAATGGGGATTTGTGAAATTGCTGTTATCCTGCCATGCTTTCGTTTGTAACTTACTGATGCCAGGTCAACACAGTAACCCCGTTTTGTCTGCAGCTCTCCACTCTTGGAACAGCGTTTTTCTTTAGGAAAATGTGCTTTGGTATAGGATAGGGGTGTGCAAAAAAAATCGATTTGTATTCGAATCGCGATTCAAGCTCTACTGATTCAAAATCGATTCATAGAATTCCAAATAATTTATTCATATTTATTTTTCTTTTCTTTTTTTATTGTATGTCTACTGCAATCGATAGATAGATAGATAGATAGATAGATAGATAGATAGATAGATAGATAGATAGATAGATAGATAGATAGATAGATAGATAATTTGTAATGGGACTGAAGAAACACTGAAGAAATTACACCGAAGAAATGACACTTTGCTACAATGTAAAGTATTAAGTGTACAGCTTGTATAACAATGTAAATGTGCTGTCCCCTCAAAATAACTCAACACACAGCCATTGTCTAAACCGCTGGCAACAAAAGTGAGTCCACCCCTAAGTGAAAATGTCCAAATTGGGCCCAATTAGCCATTTTCCCATGTGAGGTGTCATGTGAGTCGTTAGTGTTACAAGGTCTCAGGTGTGAATGTGGAGCAGGTGTGTTAAATTTGGTGTTAACGCTCTCACACTCTCTCATACTGGCCACTGGAAGTTCAACATGGCACCTCATGGCAAAGAACTCTCTGAGGATCTGAAAAAAAGAATTGTTGCCCACCCTGAAACTGAGCTGCAGCACGGTGGCCAAGACCATACAGCAGTTTAACAGGACAGGTTCCACTCAGAACAGGCCTTGCCACAGTCGACCAAAGAAGTTGAGTGCGCGTGCTCAGCATCATATCCAGAGGTCGTCTTTGGGAAATAGACGTATGAGTGCTGCCAGCATTGCTGCAGAGGTTGAAGGGATGGGGGGTCAGCCTGTCAGTGCTCAGACCATACGCCGCACACTGCATCAAATTGGTCTACATGGCTGTCATCCCAGAAGGAAGCCTCTTCTAAAGATGATGCACAAGAAAGCCCGCAAACAGTTTGCTGAAGACAAGCAGACTAAGGACATGGATTACTGGAACCATGTCCTGTGGTCTGATGAGACCAAGATAAACTTATTTGGTTTAGATGGTGTCAAGCGTGTGTGCCGGCAACCAGGTGAGGAGTACAAAGACAAGTGTGTCTTGCCTACAGTCAAGCATGGTGGTGGGAGTGTCATGGTCTGGGGCTGCATAAGTGCTGCCGGCACTGGGGAGCTACAGTTCACTGAGGGAACCATGAATGCCAACATGTAGTGTGACATACATTACATTACATTACATGTCATTTAGCTGACGCTTTTATCCAAAGCGACTTACAATTAAGTGCTTTTAACTGTGAAGGTACAAACTCCAGACAACAAGTAGTAAGTGCAAGTACATAGCTTTAAATAAGTAAAGCTACAAAGAGACGGAGGTGTAGTCGGAAGAGATGTGTTTTTGGCCTTCGGCGGAATGTGTGTAGGCTTTTGGCCATCCAGATATCGGTAGAGAGCTCGTTCCACCATTTGGGAGCCAGGACAGTGAACAGTCGGGATTTTGTTGAGTGATTAGTTCTCCCTCGCTGTGAAGGAGCAGCAAGCAGTTTGGCTGATGCAGAGCGAAGTGGGCGGGTTGGGGTATATGGTTTGACCATGTCCTGGATGTAAGCTGGGGCTGATCCAGTCATGGCCCTATATGTAAGTACTAGTGTCTTGAAGCAGATGCGGGCAGCAACTGGTAACCAGTGAAGAGAGCGGAGGAGCGGTGTAGTGTGAGAGTACTTGGGGAGGTTGAAGACAAGCCGAGCTGCTGCATTCTGAATGAGCTGCAGGGGTCGGATGGCACATGCCGGCAGGCCAATCAGGAGGGAGTTGCAGTAGTCTAGACGTGAGATGACTAGAGCCTGAACCAGAACCTGGGCCGCCTTCTGCGTTAGAAGGGGACGTATCCTTCTGATGTTATGCAGCATGTACTTATAAGATCGGGTGGTTGCAGCAATGTTAGCAGTGAAAGAGAGTTGGTCGTCAAGTGTCACACCCAGGTTTCTAGCAGTATAGTTGGGGACTACCACAGAGTTGTCAATTGTTATAGTCAGGTCTTGGGTAGGAGAGCCTTTCCCTGGAATGAAAAGGAGCTCAGTCTTGTCAAGGTTGAGTTTCAGATGGTGTGTGGACATCCAAGAGGAGATGTCAGTTAGACAGGCCGAGATACGTGCTGCTACTTGAGTTTCAGACTCAGGAAAGGAGAGTATTAGTTGGGTGTCATCTGCGTAGCTGTGATAAGAAAAGCCGTGTGACTGAATGACAGACCCGAGAGAGTTGGTGTACAGAGAAAAGAGGAGGGGACCCAGGACTGATCCCTGAGGAACCCCAGTTTTGAGTGGGCAAGGATCTCCAAGGAACTCCACTCCCCAAATTCACACTTCACACTAACTAGTTTCAGTGTAACAACAACCAATCCAAGCCTAACAACACAATCAATACAACAAAAAACATAGCAGCAGTAGAAAGTAGAGAAGAAGAAGAAGCAAGACCCAAATAAAGTAATGTAATGTTTCATGACGTGGTGTAGGATGTAAAGTTAATGTGTGATCGCGTTCTACTAATAAGTTAGACATGTCAAAAATAATAAAAGTATTTGATTAGTTGTCTCTAAAATTTCTGTTATGGATTAATCAGACTGGCTGGCCAGGCTAAACAATAGCCATGTTAGCTAAGGCCAGCTCCAAGGTTAGAGATAAGGGTACATCGGCAAGGATTTACGGACATTTAAAAAGCATCGCACATATCCCAACAACATAACGGAAGAGACACACTTACACATTCCTTTATTTACGGTGCTGTCTTGCGCTACATCGTTAATAAAGACAGAATAACACTTTTTCAACCGGTGCATTCCGGGCTTGAGATCGACTTGAAAGTTACCAATCATAGGAGGGCCAGTGCCTGCTTGGTTTTCGTCCCCAAAAGTGTGAAAAGTCAGTTTCATTCGAGCTAGCAGAAATCAATTTTGGGCGCATGGTGTATGCTCTGTGTGTGTGTGTGTGCTGTTCTCGCTCAATACTGGACCAATTTCAAAGATTTTGTGTTCACATTAGTCACTTGGGACTTTAGTGCATGGGAAAATAGGGTCCAGGGTTGAAAAAAAACTAAATGACCCTTTAATGTGAAATGTTTGTCATAACGCAGCTATGGGTTATGCGTCTCTTGATCCAATTAACAGTAAATCAGCTGTGTTCAGTGTATCAGCACTGAGATGACCAAAAGAAAAGAAAAGTGGCTTTATACTTTTATGTCTGGAATTCTAAATCTTTATGTCCGTCCAACTGTGAAACAATGTTCCGATCAGTCTGTGGGCTGAAGGAAACTGATCATAGATACATGATACTAGAGACAAGGCTCAATCAGTAGCCTCATCACAATAAGGTTCACATGTATTGTGTTTCTCAAAACGGACTTAGCTGTTTAATTGGGATGAGGAGAGCTGATACAGAAACAGGATTGCATACGGTGAAACGCTCCTTTATGACAGCCCTCTTTTTCATGTAGCTTTTTATCTCTTTCTTAGATCAGGGAAGACAGAAATTAGCTATTTGATTGATAAATTAATATGTGTAGGAAACCAAGACCACCAATCCCCTTATCTGAAATAATCTGTCACATGTGTACATGTGTGTGAGCGTACAAATTGGTTACATTTTCGGTGGTCTCTATGGGACTTTTTGAATCCACAGAGGAATTTAACTTGGTAATCCGATTCATTTATAATCCCTCAGGCAGAGAGAGAGAGAAAATAAAGAATGTATGCTCATTGTTGGAGGTAATCATTGCTATATATCTGCTGTACTGGAGTCAAATGTGCCGTTTAAACTCAGATAATATATCAAATGAGAGTTGGAGTGCTTATGTAACACTTAGTTTAGGTCACAAGGGTGAAGTGGGGTTCCTGGTAAAACGATTGTTTTGCAAATAGTGGGAACCCTCCTGAAGACAGCACAGCCACATCTAAAAAATAAGGAGACAGAGGCAGGATTGTTCTATCGTTCAATTGATTTCAGTCTCTGCCTCCTCAGGTCAACCCTGCCCCCTGCTGCCTCTGCCTGGCAACAGCAGGTACAAGCTCAGCTCAGTGGATGTTCCAGACATGGTTTCCTACCCTGCGCCCCAATCATCCTCCTCATATTCTAGCCATGCCCCCAGCTCTGTTGCCATGGTGAGCGGCCTCCATTCGTCCAAGATGAACTGCACCCGCATCTTTAACCTCTTCTGCCTCTATGGCAACATTGAGAAGGTGGGTGTCTTTGACAGCTTTTGCAGTTTCATGGTTATTATAGAAACAAAAGGAGAGTTATAACTGTGGTTTCACAGCAGTCGCTGCTGTTTGGATCATTAGGGTGCAGGAATTGCTTACAAATGACTCCCACCCTTCTGATAATCATTTTCATACATTATCATCAAAAGGACTACTCAAGGCTGTCAAATCCACAGTAGAGCTTTATGTAACCTTTTGAGACATCCTCAGCCCACTATGCTGTACTGCACCATAGAACATAAAACCAGATCAACTTTGGAATGTATGTCTACAGGGAACGAGGACTGAGGATTTTATCTGCTCACTTACATCTAGGGCTGGGTTAAAAATAATCGTTTCTCCAATTAAAATAAAAAAAACACGGACATTGATCTTTTAATGGTGAATTGACCCCCTTTTTGGGGATCCATTGTTAATGTAAACATTAACCTGGGTGCATTCGAAAAAATAGTTAAAGCTATAGAGCGTAGTTCTGTCGCCCCCATGAGGAATTCTAAGTTAGGACAACAACACTGTCGGCGCCTCCACATGATACAAGCCTTCAGTGATGACACAGTTGCTAGTAGCCAAGGAGGAAACGGAGGATTAAAAAAAACACGATGGACTCTTCAGAAGAGGTCATTATCTTCACTTGAGTTTCTGCGCAGGAAAGTCGCTGGACACCACAATCTTGTGAACATAGTCATACTGAGAAATCCAGAGAGAGTTGTGTGGAACTGATAGTCTTAATTAACTTTGTTGTAACTCATTTGGCAATGGCTTGAATGGAACATGGACGTTCATTAATATCAAAAGTTATGCACTAAAGCTTGCTCCTTGCTTGTACAATTTACTGCATTAGTTCTCTGAGAATTTCTTTTACATCCAAGCTAAATTGGTATTTTAACTGAAATTACCCTAACCTAACTGATATTGAATCAAATTGGAAATATAATCAAATCGGGACCTCGTGAATCAGAATGAAATTGATTCTGGAAATTATTGGCGATACCCAGCCCTACTCACATTGGAAGCACAAAGGCCAAATCTGTTTCACTGTCCATATGGGCAGCTAACTATTGTTTTAAGCCAGACTTGAACAGTTGTGTGATCCTGTGTGCTTGTAGGTAAAGTTTATGAAGAGTGTTCCTGGCACAGCGCTGGTTGAGATGGGAGATGAGTATGCTGTGGACAGAGCCATCACACACTTGAACAGCATCAAGGTGTTTGGCAAGAGACTCAATGTCTGGTGAGAAGTAGATCAATACACACACATACATACATTATTCTATGTTTTTTTTTTTTTTTTTTTTCTAAAGTTGCATATCTGTCACCATGTGGGTCAAATGTATATGATAAATCCAAACGTTTCATATCTATCTAAATTAGTGTTAGTAATAGAGATGAAGTTATCTGACTGAAAAGGCCAGTTCACAGAAACCACAAATTAACTAATGCACCACCACAAGTCTAATACAGGCAGAGATGACCTCTGGCTTTATGGGTTTATTATCTCTTCATTGGTTTTTCAATTTCAAAACATTTGCCAAATAGTAAATGCAAACAGTCCAAAAGCCAAAGATTTGTAATGGACTATGTTATACAACAGAGACACCATGATACTGTAATAACTAGTATTACTTAACATGTTAACACTTAGGTTCAGTGTATGTAGATCCATAAATAAATTGTTATTGATCAATTTAAAGATGCAGGAGGCAGAATTTAAAGAAATGCCAGAACTGGAAGTTGAGACTGTCTCCTGCAGCTCTCTCCACATCCAGATGGTATGCTGTTAGATGGCAGCTATTCTATGAGAATGACCGTCCTATGGAAGCAAATAAGAAGCATAAATCTTTGAACTTAAAACAGCCATTCCATACTTAAAATTTAAATATTTTACTTTGAAAACCATATATCTAAACTTAAACAGCCACTGAATAATTGATATCGAAACATTTTACTAAATACATTTTAAAAACCTGAATTTCAATATATTTTTCAATGGTCACAAATTCAGATTTCCAAAAGTAGATTTAGGTTGCTCAGATTTCATTGGTCAAATTCAGATTGAAAAATTCAAGTTGAATATTCACATATTATCATCCGGGCTACCCAGAATAGTTTAGTTTAGTTTATTAGTTTATAATGTCATGGACAGTCACTCTTAATTAACCACAAAAGGAGTAGCATTAGCCTATACGGCCAATTTCCAGCTGTAGTCCCAGGCCAGCTGACAATAGGCATCCTAAAATACAATGGTTAACAAATTAAAATAAATTACATTACATCTATAATGACAGCAGGCCTAAGCAAAAAGGATTAAGACTTACAAAGAAGTGGCACACAAACAAGCAAGCACATTAAAGCAGTCAATGTGATTAAAGACAATACAAAGGAGATAAGAGAGAGGAGAATAGTCACAGAGGCCATACTAAAAGCACATACAAGACATACCATGGAAGCAGGCAGCAGAGATGGAGCGGCAGCAACAATGACTATGTCACATCAGACACACATCGCATCAGACAGATTAATGTGTGCAGATATAGTTATCGGACAGCCATGTTTTGAGGTGTGTTGTAAAGGTGTAATATGTATGTATATCTTTGGTAGTAGTGGGCAATGAATTCCAGTTTTGTATTGCCATAACAGAAAATGATAATTGACCAAATGTGCTTTTCCTGAATGGAATTAGAAGGTCACCTTGTGTGATGCTTCTGGGAGATAGGAGAGGCAATCGAGCCTCCATGCAGTCGAACCGACTTCTGGCCTATCAGATCACACAGATCTTGGATCACATGACTGACAGACCGAGTGAAAACTGACTGTTGAAAAAATAACTTGTAACTTGAATTTTTATATTTTAATTTGACCAATCGAATTTGAGCAACTTTGGAAAATTCTGAAAGTTGATTTATTTATTTTTTATCTAAATTTGTGACCATTCAAAAAAAATTATTGAAATTCAGGTTTTTAATACTGGCATCCGAACGAGGAGACTCCTGAGGCTGTGTGAGAGGAAACATAAAGGCAGCCCTGAGCCTTTGGCCACGGTTACATGCACATGCATCTCCCTGTGATTGGCCAAAGTCTCCCGTCACAGGCTAGATTTTCTGATGCCTGAAATCAGAGCCAAGAGGAGATGCAGAAGTTTAGTTTTCTCTCAGACCACATACATTACAATATGCTAAAACATCATTATGCAATTGTTGCCCAACAATGTCAAAAACAAAGTGCCTGACTCAGCTTTAATGAACAAATCATTTTAACATGAGAAAGAAAAAAAACCTAATATCAAATATGTACTGTAAGGCCAATGTAGTAGGCTAATGAACTGTATTCATTACTAATAATCAGTCATGTATAACCTTTTTGAAACATTGAGAGGGAGTTTGCAGCCTTTTAGTAGTAAATGAGGCTCCCCCTGATCATGGTCCCTGGTCATGGTCCCATTGAATAATGTTGCTTTGGTTTGACTGCATTACAAACCTGAGGTTTTTATAGTATTTTAGCTCTATGATGTACACCTTTGACTTGCATGGATTGAGTCAGGTAACAGGTGTTGTGTTGTGTGCAGTGTTTCCAAGCAGCATGCAGTGATCCCCAGTCAGGTGTTTGAGTTAGAGGACGGCAGCAGCAGTTATAAGGACTTTGCCATGACTAGGAACAACCGCTTCAGCAGCGCCGGACAGGCTTCCAAAAACATCATCCAGCCTCCATCGGCAGTGCTACACTACTACAACGTTCCTCCATGCATATCACAGGACCAGTTATTGAGGGTATGCCACTTCTGTCTGATAAATGTTTTACTTTAAGATTCAGTGAAAGTATTTCCTTCCAAGATGCCTATCTCTGTCAGTGCTCAGGCTTTGCAATGTGAGGTTGTCAACTGCACTCCTTATTGTGGAGTGTTGATTTATTTGCCAATCTAGGGCTTGATTCCTGACATCTCTCTTGGATTTCTTTAAACCTGGACCCTACTTTCCCATGCAATTCAGTTTAATTAAATTGTATTTACAGTATCAAATCATAACAAGAGTTATCTCAAGACACTTTACAGATAGAATAGGTCTAACACACACTATAATTTACAAAGACCCAACAATTTCCCACGAGCAAGCATTTAGTGCAACAGTGGCGAGGAACAACTTCCTTTTGGCAGAAACTTCGGACAGACCCAGGCTCTTGGTGGGCGGCATTTGTCGCTGCCGGTTTGGACACAGACACTGAAACAGATTTAGAGAAATATGATTCATAATAATTGTAGCAGTTGGAATGAGGAACAGTGGCAGTTATAGTCACAATAAAGATAGTGGAACTGTGACTAGAAATAATATAGCAGTTCAAGGCGTAGTAGGGCACAGCAGGGCGTCGAGCAAGACCACGGCAGCTGCAACCATGATTGATCTTTTATCAAAGAGGAGAGTTTTAAGTTTACTCTTAAATGTGGTGACGGTGTCTGCCTCCCGAACACAGACCAGCTGGTTCCACAGGAGAGGATCCTGATAGCTGACGGCTCCCATTCTGCTTTTAGAGACTCTAGGAACCACAAGTAACTCTGCATTCTGGGAGCACAGTGCTCTAGTGGGACAGTAAGGTACTATGAGCTCTTTAAGATATGGTGGTGCCCAGGGGCGTAGCACAACATTCTGGGCCCTGTAGAAAGGCATTTTCTATGGGCCCCTCCCCACATCCACAGCTATTCATTCTAGCATCTGTTTGGGCCCTCCTCACATGAGGGCCCTGGGTACTCAGTCCCCTTTTACCCCAGTCCAACACCCCTGATGGTGCCTGACCATTAAGATTGGTAGGTCAGGAGAAGGATTTTCAATTCAATCCTGGATTTTATAGGAAGTCAATGCAGAGAAGCTAATACAGGAGAAATATGATCTCTTTTCTTAGTTCTTGTCAGTACACGCACTGCAGCATTCTGAATCAGCTGGAGAGTCTTAAGGGACTTATTTGAGTAGCCTTGTTGTCTACGTGACTAATGTGAACAACAATCTTTGAAACTGGTCCAGTATTGAGCGAGAACGCTGTAACGGGTAGCCGTGAACCTGGCTGCAGTGAAATCATATAGGACAAATGTGGATTGTCAAATTTCTGTCCACTAAAAGTGCTGTTTTTGCCGCTGACAGGCTCAGATTGTTATTCTGAATGTCTTACAGCATTATGGAAATGATCCCTAAAGAGATCTACCTTTTTGTTAAAGAGTAAGATCCTGTAAGTAAGATTTTATTTAGCGAGAGAAACCGCCATCGCCAAACTCACCAGACTCCATGATGCAGAGAGGTTAAGTGACTGAGGTTAAGTCTTGTCTAACGGAGCTTTACTCACATATGAACCGTGTGTGTGTGTGTGTGTGTGTGTGTGTGTGTGTGTGTGTGTGTGTGTGTGTGTGTGTGTGTGTGTGTGTGTGTGTGTGTGTGTGTGTGTGTGTGTGTGTGTGTGTGTGTGTGTGTGTGTGTGTGTGTGTGTGTGTGTGTGTGTTTTGGCAGCTGTGTACGGAGCATGACGTGCCCGGCTTCGTCAAATTCAAGATGTTTGATGCCAAACGTAAGTAGAACTTCAACGTGAGATTTTTTTACTAGGTTCTTGTTAAAGTTTATAAAGTTCATGTTCTCCTTTTGTAGTCAGTCTGTGAAACAAGACTTTTTTTTATTTTTACTTTTCTCTGTGAACTGATGAATTTGAAAGTGATATCATTTTGTTATGTCTCTCTCAGCCTCCTCTAAGACCATCTCTGGCTTGTTGGAGTTTGACAGTAAAACGGACGCTGTGGAGGTTCTTACTGTTCTCAACCATTACCAGATCAGGATACCCAGTAAGTCTGTCTGAACACCTCCTGTCCTACAAGCATTCATACACTCAGTGTCCACTCTGTCAACATCGCATACAGCTTGGTTGTGTTTACACCTGTATAGCCAATAAACACTTTGTTATTCTCTGTCCATAATGCTGGTTGACACGTCTTATTTCCAAGTGTTTTTGGACCCGGGGCCGGGCACAAGCTATTTTTTGTTTTCAGATTTAATATTTCATGGTAAAATACATACTGTAAAATAATCCAACTAAATAAAACATGCAAAGGAAGAAGGAAGCCAAAAACATCTCACATTTAATCGAGTGTCATTAACCACAGATTGTATTGCTGTACAGTATGTTTAATTTTACACACACGTGTGGTACGGGTGTCTTGTGCTCTTAGCTATAACCAGTGTTACACTTTTAGATATCAGTGTCAGTCTGTGGGCTTCACTTCATTTTGTGATGATGTAAGTAGTATATAATCACATAACTACAGTAGTTGTAGCAGCAAAGTGTCATATAGCAAACATTCATTTATTTATTTGAGAGAGACAGAGCATGTAAATAAACATCTGTATTAAATACAAGATATAACCATGCCGGAGTAAGCAAGAATGCTAATTTACATCCGTAGTCCCTAGGCAGGTAGTCTGGATCAACAGAAGTATGTTTTTCCCGGATAATTGCCTGACACACCGCACGTGGCTCAAGCGCCAGTTGTCCCTCAGATGGCTCTCTGTGTGTTGCTGTTCTCCGACTCTGTTCGCTTCACGAAACATCAACAACCTTCGAGCTAGCAAGCTACACGCTGAAAATGGAAAGTTTTGAAGAAAATTTTGATTTGATTGAGAAAATTGTGATTGGGTCTGTACTTCACTGTGATCATCATTAAATAAAGTAGGATGTGTCTGTATGCTGAAGGTTAAAATAATATCTCACAGTTTCACCGGCTGTCACTGATCACTGATTCATCTTTATGTATTCATTTATTCTTGTTTTAACTGTATTAATTTCCTTTACTGCGCCTTCTACACTCAATTCTCCCTTATATCTATTTGTGTGTGTGTGTGTGTGTGTGTGTGTGTGTGTGTGTGTGTGTGTGTGTGTGTGTGTGTGTGTGTGTGTGTGTGTGTGTGTGTGTGTGTGTGTGTGTGTGTGTGTGTGTGTGTGTGTGTGTGTGTGTTTCAGATGGGTCCAACCCATACACCCTGAAACTGTGTTTCTCCACCTCGTCTCATCTATAAAAAGTTCCTGAGCACAAGAAGAGGCTGCTGAGGCAGATGATGGCTGACCTCTGACCTGACAGAGGGACCATGAGAGACACACACGCAGACAAATGGACGAGAGCTACATGAAAAAAGAAGAGAATGACAGAGAGAGAGAGAGATGTGGCCTTCAAAGGAAAGAAAAGTGTAGACACTGTCTCCAACCGCACACCATCGTCCTTCCATCCAATCACAACTCAACAAGCTGACAGACTAGTGACTGTCTAAAACACTCAAATAAGGTTTTCCTATTGTCACGTGGGCCGACTGGAGGACACCGCTCATGTGTTTGTCCCAGAAGTCTTCACTGCATGGTGAACTTGTCTTTGAGTGTAGACCTAGACTAGCAGACAGACAGACACAGACATGCAGACAGACCGACATGCAGACAGACAGGCAGGCAGACAGACATGCAGACAGACAGACAGACAGGCAGACAGGACAGACAGACAGGCAGGCAGACCTGACAGACAGACAGACAGACAGGACAAGGATCCACTCTGTGGAATCTACTGTACAAACTTAAGTCCACTTCAGTGGCAGTGAAACATCTCTTAATCATCATTCGTGCAAATGGTGACTGAAATAATATTTTAACGTTTACGCAACGGTGGAATACAGTGTGTTATTTTGAATTGTCATTAAACATATACAGTAAATGTGGGTACGATTTTAACAAAAGTTCTCATTTAGGGTTCTTTAGTGCCACGTGAACGTTTTGCCCTGGCAGCAGCGCGGCATAAGGACAGAGGTGTCACTCCACTGTTCCACTCCACCCAGAGTGAGATATCTCAACTCCTGACCAGTTGTTAAGTTTGAGGTGGATATTCACGGTCCCCGGAGAAAGACTCACGGTTTGGGTGACCCCTCTGACCTCACTTTTCCCCTCCCGCCAGCATCATTTGACGTCAGATTTCTTGGTATCTGTAAAACTCATGGCAGGATTTCCATGAAATTTTCCACGAATATACAGTACATGTTTCCAGTGAATTTTAATGTTTTTATAATGCTACTGTTATTTCTTTTAGCCCTACCTTCATCTGTCCCACCATCACCAAATGTTTTAACCGAAACGTAAGAAATATCATACTCTAATGGGCAGATTGGCATAGCATTTACTGAGCACAGGATCACTTCTTTACATTTTGGACATCGTCTTTCCCTTTATCGCCGCCTCTGACCAAAATATCAACTTTGCATACAAAGTATCTGTGACATTGCCATGAAAGTTGCCCAATCGCATTCATGTTCCCAAAGACATGAACCTTTTCGAGTCAATGCTTCTATTCTTTCTCTAGCACCACCCTCAGAACAAATGTTACATTTTTAAGCACATTTTGGATGAGGCTCTAGGAATAGCAAAGTTATTATTGTGCTTTTTGTTCTGTCTTACAGCCTTTATTGGCAGCGAGCAGGGTTTCAGACTATAAGGCTTTTATATTGATGACAGAGGCACTATATGTTATTGGCAGCACCAAAGAGAGCCTTGTAAAGTAAGTAATTGAACAGAGAAGGTAGAGCTAACTAGAAATAATGAGCAGTGAAGTCATTCACTATGAACATTAATTGCAGCTTGACATAATGATTTCAGAAAAGTAAAGTTTCATCAGCCTCCAGACAAAATGAATCATATTAATCTGAGTATTATTGTCTAAAATAATGGAATGCTGTAGAACAAAATAAACTGTCAAATATTGTAATGTATCTAGAAGACTTTTCTGACTTTACTGTGACTTGCTGTGACATATTTACAATTCACTTAAAGAATGTCACTTTAATATTTGGGAAAAAATGTAATAGGCTGAAACTTGTGATAGCTCTGTGTCACTCAGTATTGTATGTATACAATGTTATCTTTTATGAGATTCATCTGGCTCCCAGGCTAAGCTATTCGTGTTGTACATGCTAGATGTTGGCTTTTCACTAAATATATAACACGTGTACATGTTGATGGGCCTCCATCTGCTACTTCCTGTCACTTCCTCTTGTCTCTGGTCCTTTTGTTCTCTAAACCCACCAGACTCTATGTAAATAAACAGTAATTTTAGTGTCGTAAAATACACTTCATTGAAAGTCGACAGAACAAAAGAAAACTATGAAAAGACATTTTTGGGTCGTCTTTCCACTTTTCCAACCATCACAACTCTAGTTTTGGTTGAAATAAACACATAGTTTACTGATTTACATGTGAAAATATGTTGGTTCTATACACGCTAAAAGTATTGTTTTTTTTAAATGGAGTGGTTGGTTTAGCGCTAGCGACTTCAGAGCTGTTTCTGGTTAAACAGAAAGGAATCAAAGAGGTTTTAAAGGTCTATCTCTGAGTTTCTGCTCTTTAGTAGTTTGGGCCATCATTTCTGACAGCTAACCGTTTACTCATCAGCCTACTTGATGTGATTTGAGTCCATGGTGCATCTGAACACAAGACAGCTTTTATCTAAGTCCAGTATAATCTTTTAAAAGAGGGGTAAATGCACCTGAAATATCTATTACACATATGCACTGATTCTTGTGCACAACTACTGTGAGAGCAGTTTGTCAAAGTAGAAACAGGAAGTAGCTCAAAACACAAAAACGTGTATTTTTTTTAAATATGGACCATATGTGTTTGTTTTATGTGGTGAATGTAAAAATGAACTGCTACCTCCTCTGTCAGCTCTAGCCACTGAAAAGAAATAAGCAGAGAAATGAGGCCAATTCGAAAAGCTGGTCAGTCTGACGTGTTGCCTGAGCTCATTACTATTCATGAGCTCGCCTAGTTGCGCTGGGTAAAGGATGCTGAAAGCCAGGCTCTCATTGGCTAGCTGTTAGCCAATCAGAGTCAAGCAGCTTAGCTCGTTCAATATTAATGAGAACTGGCACAAATCGAGCTGAGTCTTCCTGCAGGCTTTCTATACCACGCTGGAATGGCTTGAAACAAAGTAACCAAGGCATTTTTTCCACAAAGAAATGTTACAGAGTCCATGGTAGAACTTCAGACATTACCACAAAATAATGAAATATGTGTGGCAGGGCACATTTAAGTATGTATCAATTATTTCTTTGATGTACCTAAAAATCTGTGTCACCTCTGTGCAAAAAAAAAAAGCTTGTTTAAAAAATAAATACACCTTTTTGCAGTGCACATGGAAAACTACTGGAATTACATGTCATATTAAATGACATTTTGCTTTGTCATATTAAACAGCATATTCATTTTTCTTGCTATATCTTTACAATCTAATGCTCATACAAGATTTTGTTTGTGTATTTTTGTTTCTGTATTTTGCACACACTTTGTGAATAAATAGGCTACCTTCAATCAGAGTTGATGATTGGACACAGTTGTTTGGTGAAGCACAGTAACTAGAAGCATAGTGTCTCTGTTCCATCCTGTATCTCATGTAGGACATGAAGATTTTATTGCGGGATCCACCATTTGTTAATTAAGGCATGCTTTTTGTACATAATATGTAAATAAGAAAAAAGGTTTTGACGGATGAATCCCACTCTGCAGTGAAATTATTGCTCATTTAGATGTTGTTTGTAGGATGTCTCTTACAGCACTTGAATCTTACTGTCTTTCTAAGATGGTTTTATTTATTTCTGTTTACATATATTACACCTTTATAGGGGTTTGATAAATAAGGGCTGCTGTTACTCTAAAGCTGATGTGAGTTTTTCATCACAGGACTTGACAGTATGAGACAGATCCGCCGGTTTCTCATGACTTTAAGGGTGTAAAGGTTTAATGTCGTTGATAGTCTGTAATCACTAACAAATAGAACTATAGAGTTCCATTCATTTAAGAGTATTTGTGGTTGTAACTTACAGTATATGTACATGTTCAAATGGAATAAATTCAGTTTAGAGCTGTAAAGTCAACTATGCCCAGCTGAACTCAGCTGTCTCCCACTTGTCTTCATTTAGAGCCAAACATGGTGTCTTTGTTTTTTTTGTCAACCACATTTTTCAACACTCACCAACACTTTATTGACACTCTATTACTCATTGAATGTGATCACCACTATTTGGCAATATTCAAATAATGTGCAATAACTCACACTGCATACCACACTGTATATAAAACCATTGTTTTAAATGTGTACAAAGCGTCTAAGAACTGTGCACCTTACCCCCCTTTTTTGCACTACTTATTTTATTTCATGCTGTCATATTTATTTTACGCACATGTTGGCTCTGGAAAAGGAGTTGCTTTTAATCTCATTGTACATGTGTATAGTAACAATAAAAGGCATTATATTCTATTCTATTTAAGAATCAGCTTTAATGGCCACACCATAGGAACACACACAAGGAATTTGACACTGGTTTGTTGTTGCTCTTAAATGTACATACAGGAAGAGTATAAAGTGTGTGCAAATTGTGCTGGAATAAAATATAGAATGATAAATATAAGTGGTTGCTTATGAGATACGTTATGTGGATATGACAGTAGCCTGTATACAGTGTATGTTTGACAGATATTTACATGTATTTAACACTATACAAATATATAATTTACTTGAAAAGTGGATGCTTGGTTTAACAGGTTTATTGCACAGGGATTGTTTCTGACACTATGGACTGGAGTTAGTGTTCATCATAGTGACACAGCCTGTGGAACGAAGCTGGCCTCACTTATCAGATGTTTTCTGGTGAATTCGGTGCGGTTGAAATGCCAACTTAGTAACTTTACCTCTAAGTTTAAAAGTGTATGCTGCATTGCTGTAAATTGTTGAATTAACAGTTAACGTTACGTAAGTTAGGTTACAAGATGAGCCAAATTCAGCCTTTCGCAGCCTTGTTAGTTTTTAGGCCATATTTTAACGTAACATGCGCTGTTTTGTGGCAGTGAGTTAATAACATAAAAGTTCGAAATAGAAAGGTAAGCATAAGCTGAAGCTACGGGAATGTAATGATTTCTGTTGAAATGGCTCTCTTGACATGACAGTATTTCTTTCCCCCCCTCAGGCAATAATGGAAGACTACTTGAAGATAGAGAAAATTGGAGAAGGTTGGTCTAATTGTTTTCTTTTCTTTTCTTGTCTTAATCTCAATTATTCAAATATATTGCTACAAATGTTATGCAGCACCCTTCCATTTTCATCATAGGTACTTTACAGTGGTGTAGTCCTGTGTATTGTAGTGGGTATACTGTACTATATGTGTGTGTGTGTGTGTGTGTGTGTGTGTGTGTGTGTGTGTGTGTGTGTGTTTTAAGTGGGTGTATGGAAATCCTGGAGCTTTCTTAGTGGGTATACTGTGTATACCTGCGTATCACGTAGACTACACCACTGGTATTTTAATCAACATGGTCGTGAATATAAAGTTATAAGTGTGGCTGTGCTTACAAAAACTTTGGTGACTTGTTGTGCAGGTACCTATGGGGTGGTGTATAAGGGCAGGCACAAGAACACAGGGCAGGTTGTGGCTATGAAGAAGATCCGTCTGGAGAGTGAGGAGGAGGGGGTTCCCAGCACGGCTGTCAGAGAGGTCTCTCTGCTTCAAGAGCTGAAGCATCCCAACGTTGTACGGTACGCTCACTTGGTGTGGACTAGACTGTGTGTTAAAGGGTTTGTAAAAGTAAAAAAAAAAAAAAAAAATTCCAGGCAGAGCTGTGTTTTTTTTAATTTATTTTCTTTCTCGAGGTTTCTGCCTGTTAAGAGGAAGTTTTTCCTCACTGCTGTTGCACTAGATGCAGTTGCTCTCGGGAGAAGTTTTGGGTCTCCGTAAATTATAGTGTGGTCTAGACCTACTCTATCTGGAAAGTGTCCCAAGATTACTTCTGTTATGATTTTACACTAAATACATTTGAATCAAATTGACCCCAAAACAACAGCTGATAGTATGGCTGTCGCGGTATTGATATTTTGTTTTTGTACCACACACATTTTGTAAAGTCATTCAAACTGCTATAGTTACTGTCATAAAAAAATATTTGAATCCCTGCTGTTATTAAATAGTTCCTGAATAAACTTTTCGGATGCATTCATTCCTGTAGTAGTCTATCGCTTTATAGCATATATAGTCTAAATGTCTATCTTTATTCCAGTGTTGTCATTAAAAAGCAGACTTTGCAGGAATATTGGTCTGCATTCAAGCACAGAACACAAAACGTCTCATCTCTCGCTCAAGTACCGCTCACAGCATGAGGATACATGCAGATGAAGGCGCCCATACTGTACTGTACAAGATAATGTATTTTTCATTACCATGCTACCAGTGCCCACAGTACCGGCATTATCTGCCTGACCTTTTTGTGGGCGGCTGAACAAGGATTTCCGGGCACAGCTCAGTGAGGGGGGGTGTGGAAATTCTTGACCCTCAACTCCGCTCACGTGCATTTGGCAGGCACACATACGTTACTGAATCACAGACAGACAGGCTACTGAACACTTTGAGGTCCTATCTTGCACCCGGCGCAGCGCAAAGCCCGACGCAAGTGTCTTTGCTAGTTTAAGACCGAACCAGTTGTCAGTTTCCCGTCCAGCGCCCACGTCGTTTAAATAGCAAATGCACCTACGCCCATCTGTGGCCCATGGGCGTGCTGGTCTTACAGGGAGGTGTGTTCAGGTGCATTCTGGGCGTGCTGGTCGTACAGGGAGGTGTGTTCAGGTGCATTCTGGGCGTATTGCTATCTTGAGGCAGCGGGAAGTGATCGCGCCATTGACCAACAAAAACCTGGTCTAAAGTCAATAACGCAGCATTTCATTGTTATTTTAACAGAAAATTAGTAAAATGCTCCTAGGCTTGTGCACAGCGCGCGCACACTATGCTTGTTACACACATAGGGACGCAGCAACAAACATGCAAAAGATTACAAATAAAAATATTGCAATGTGAAATAGTATTATGATATGATCTGCTCACACGCTTTCACTTCATGCAGATCAGTTTCTTCTCAATCTCTCCTTCCTGCTCAGCAAATCCTCCATCATAACAGCAATGCTCCAAGGTCCAAACGCGCCTGGCTTTTAAAGGGAATGGGAGATGACACTGATTGGTTTATTGCATGTTACGCCCAAAACACACCTATGATTAATGAAGACACTAAGTAGAACCCTTTTGAATCATGCGCCCGGCACATGGATCCTTTTTTCCACCGTCAAACTAGCAGAAGTGGATTTGGACACGCCCTAAACGCAACTGCGCCAGGCGCTTCACGCTGTGTGCTTAAATCGTTAAAATAGGGCCCATAATGTACAGTAACTCGTTGCAAGAACGGAAAAAAACCCGGCTGTAATAAGCTTAACTCTGCAGTAGGCGTGACTGTAATGCCGTGTCCACTCTGTCAACATCGCATACAGCTTGGTTGTGTTTACACCTGTATAGCCAATAAACACTTTGTTATTCTCTGTCCATAATGCTGGTTGACACGTCTTATTTCCAAGTGTTTTTGGACCCGGGGCCGGGCACAAGCTATTTTTTGTTTTCAGATTTAATATTTCATGGTAAAATACATACTGTAAAATAATCCAACTAAATAAAACATGCAAAGGAAGAAGGAAGCCAAAAACATCTCACATTTAATCGAGTGTCATTAACCACAGATTGTATTGCTGTACAGTATGTTTAATTTTACACACACGTGTGGTACGGGTGTCTTGTGCTCTTAGCTATAACCAGTGTTACACTTTTAGATATCAGTGTCAGTCTGTGGGCTTCACTTCATTTTGTGATGATGTAAGTAGTATATAATCACATAACTACAGTAGTTGTAGCAGCAAAGTGTCATATAGCAAACATTCATTTATTTATTTGAGAGAGACAGAGCATGTAAATAAACATCTGTATTAAATACAAGATATAACCATGCCGGAGTAAGCAAGAATGCTAATTTACATCCGTAGTCCCTAGGCAGGTAGTCTGGATCAACAGAAGTATGTTTTTCCCGGATAATTGCCTGACACACCGCACGTGGCTCAAGCGCCAGTTGTCCCTCAGATGGCTCTCTGTGTGTTGCTGTTCTCCGACTCTGTTCGCTTCACGAAACATCAACAACCTTCGAGCTAGCAAGCTACACGCTGAAAATGGAAAGTTTTGAAGAAAATTTTGATTTGATTGAGAAAATTGTGATTGGGTCTGTACTTCACTGTGATCATCATTAAATAAAGTAGGATGTGTCTGTATGCTGAAGGTTAAAATAATATCTCACAGTTTCACCGGCTGTCACTGATCACTGATTCATCTTTATGTATTCATTTATTCTTGTTTTAACTGTATTAATTTCCTTTACTGCGCCTTCTACACTCAATTCTCCCTTATATCTATTTGTGTGTGTGTGTGTGTGTGTGTGTGTGTGTGTGTGTGTGTGTGTGTGTGTGTGTGTGTGTGTGTGTGTGTGTGTGTGTGTGTGTGTGTGTGTGTGTGTGTGTGTGTGTGTGTTTCAGATGGGTCCAACCCATACACCCTGAAACTGTGTTTCTCCACCTCGTCTCATCTATAAAAAGTTCCTGAGCACAAGAAGAGGCTGCTGAGGCAGATGATGGCTGACCTCTGACCTGACAGAGGGACCATGAGAGACACACACGCAGACAAATGGACGAGAGCTACATGAAAAAAGAAGAGAATGACAGAGAGAGAGAGAGATGTGGCCTTCAAAGGAAAGAAAAGTGTAGACACTGTCTCCAACCGCACACCATCGTCCTTCCATCCAATCACAACTCAACAAGCTGACAGACTAGTGACTGTCTAAAACACTCAAATAAGGTTTTCCTATTGTCACGTGGGCCGACTGGAGGACACCGCTCATGTGTTTGTCCCAGAAGTCTTCACTGCATGGTGAACTTGTCTTTGAGTGTAGACCTAGACTAGCAGACAGACAGACACAGACATGCAGACAGACCGACATGCAGACAGACAGGCAGGCAGACAGACATGCAGACAGACAGACAGACAGGCAGACAGGACAGACAGACAGGCAGGCAGACCTGACAGACAGACAGACAGACAGGACAAGGATCCACTCTGTGGAATCTACTGTACAAACTTAAGTCCACTTCAGTGGCAGTGAAACATCTCTTAATCATCATTCGTGCAAATGGTGACTGAAATAATATTTTAACGTTTACGCAACGGTGGAATACAGTGTGTTATTTTGAATTGTCATTAAACATATACAGTAAATGTGGGTACGATTTTAACAAAAGTTCTCATTTAGGGTTCTTTAGTGCCACGTGAACGTTTTGCCCTGGCAGCAGCGCGGCATAAGGACAGAGGTGTCACTCCACTGTTCCACTCCACCCAGAGTGAGATATCTCAACTCCTGACCAGTTGTTAAGTTTGAGGTGGATATTCACGGTCCCCGGAGAAAGACTCACGGTTTGGGTGACCCCTCTGACCTCACTTTTCCCCTCCCGCCAGCATCATTTGACGTCAGATTTCTTGGTATCTGTAAAACTCATGGCAGGATTTCCATGAAATTTTCCACGAATATACAGTACATGTTTCCAGTGAATTTTAATGTTTTTATAATGCTACTGTTATTTCTTTTAGCCCTACCTTCATCTGTCCCACCATCACCAAATGTTTTAACCGAAACGTAAGAAATATCATACTCTAATGGGCAGATTGGCATAGCATTTACTGAGCACAGGATCACTTCTTTACATTTTGGACATCGTCTTTCCCTTTATCGCCGCCTCTGACCAAAATATCAACTTTGCATACAAAGTATCTGTGACATTGCCATGAAAGTTGCCCAATCGCATTCATGTTCCCAAAGACATGAACCTTTTCGAGTCAATGCTTCTATTCTTTCTCTAGCACCACCCTCAGAACAAATGTTACATTTTTAAGCACATTTTGGATGAGGCTCTAGGAATAGCAAAGTTATTATTGTGCTTTTTGTTCTGTCTTACAGCCTTTATTGGCAGCGAGCAGGGTTTCAGACTATAAGGCTTTTATATTGATGACAGAGGCACTATATGTTATTGGCAGCACCAAAGAGAGCCTTGTAAAGTAAGTAATTGAACAGAGAAGGTAGAGCTAACTAGAAATAATGAGCAGTGAAGTCATTCACTATGAACATTAATTGCAGCTTGACATAATGATTTCAGAAAAGTAAAGTTTCATCAGCCTCCAGACAAAATGAATCATATTAATCTGAGTATTATTGTCTAAAATAATGGAATGCTGTAGAACAAAATAAACTGTCAAATATTGTAATGTATCTAGAAGACTTTTCTGACTTTACTGTGACTTGCTGTGACATATTTACAATTCACTTAAAGAATGTCACTTTAATATTTGGGAAAAAATGTAATAGGCTGAAACTTGTGATAGCTCTGTGTCACTCAGTATTGTATGTATACAATGTTATCTTTTATGAGATTCATCTGGCTCCCAGGCTAAGCTATTCGTGTTGTACATGCTAGATGTTGGCTTTTCACTAAATATATAACACGTGTACATGTTGATGGGCCTCCATCTGCTACTTCCTGTCACTTCCTCTTGTCTCTGGTCCTTTTGTTCTCTAAACCCACCAGACTCTATGTAAATAAACAGTAATTTTAGTGTCGTAAAATACACTTCATTGAAAGTCGACAGAACAAAAGAAAACTATGAAAAGACATTTTTGGGTCGTCTTTCCACTTTTCCAACCATCACAACTCTAGTTTTGGTTGAAATAAACACATAGTTTACTGATTTACATGTGAAAATATGTTGGTTCTATACACGCTAAAAGTATTGTTTTTTTTAAATGGAGTGGTTGGTTTAGCGCTAGCGACTTCAGAGCTGTTTCTGGTTAAACAGAAAGGAATCAAAGAGGTTTTAAAGGTCTATCTCTGAGTTTCTGCTCTTTAGTAGTTTGGGCCATCATTTCTGACAGCTAACCGTTTACTCATCAGCCTACTTGATGTGATTTGAGTCCATGGTGCATCTGAACACAAGACAGCTTTTATCTAAGTCCAGTATAATCTTTTAAAAGAGGGGTAAATGCACCTGAAATATCTATTACACATATGCACTGATTCTTGTGCACAACTACTGTGAGAGCAGTTTGTCAAAGTAGAAACAGGAAGTAGCTCAAAACACAAAAACGTGTATTTTTTTTAAATATGGACCATATGTGTTTGTTTTATGTGGTGAATGTAAAAATGAACTGCTACCTCCTCTGTCAGCTCTAGCCACTGAAAAGAAATAAGCAGAGAAATGAGGCCAATTCGAAAAGCTGGTCAGTCTGACGTGTTGCCTGAGCTCATTACTATTCATGAGCTCGCCTAGTTGCGCTGGGTAAAGGATGCTGAAAGCCAGGCTCTCATTGGCTAGCTGTTAGCCAATCAGAGTCAAGCAGCTTAGCTCGTTCAATATTAATGAGAACTGGCACAAATCGAGCTGAGTCTTCCTGCAGGCTTTCTATACCACGCTGGAATGGCTTGAAACAAAGTAACCAAGGCATTTTTTCCACAAAGAAATGTTACAGAGTCCATGGTAGAACTTCAGACATTACCACAAAATAATGAAATATGTGTGGCAGGGCACATTTAAGTATGTATCAATTATTTCTTTGATGTACCTAAAAATCTGTGTCACCTCTGTGCAAAAAAAAAAAGCTTGTTTAAAAAATAAATACACCTTTTTGCAGTGCACATGGAAAACTACTGGAATTACATGTCATATTAAATGACATTTTGCTTTGTCATATTAAACAGCATATTCATTTTTCTTGCTATATCTTTACAATCTAATGCTCATACAAGATTTTGTTTGTGTATTTTTGTTTCTGTATTTTGCACACACTTTGTGAATAAATAGGCTACCTTCAATCAGAGTTGATGATTGGACACAGTTGTTTGGTGAAGCACAGTAACTAGAAGCATAGTGTCTCTGTTCCATCCTGTATCTCATGTAGGACATGAAGATTTTATTGCGGGATCCACCATTTGTTAATTAAGGCATGCTTTTTGTACATAATATGTAAATAAGAAAAAAGGTTTTGACGGATGAATCCCACTCTGCAGTGAAATTATTGCTCATTTAGATGTTGTTTGTAGGATGTCTCTTACAGCACTTGAATCTTACTGTCTTTCTAAGATGGTTTTATTTATTTCTGTTTACATATATTACACCTTTATAGGGGTTTGATAAATAAGGGCTGCTGTTACTCTAAAGCTGATGTGAGTTTTTCATCACAGGACTTGACAGTATGAGACAGATCCGCCGGTTTCTCATGACTTTAAGGGTGTAAAGGTTTAATGTCGTTGATAGTCTGTAATCACTAACAAATAGAACTATAGAGTTCCATTCATTTAAGAGTATTTGTGGTTGTAACTTACAGTATATGTACATGTTCAAATGGAATAAATTCAGTTTAGAGCTGTAAAGTCAACTATGCCCAGCTGAACTCAGCTGTCTCCCACTTGTCTTCATTTAGAGCCAAACATGGTGTCTTTGTTTTTTTTGTCAACCACATTTTTCAACACTCACCAACACTTTATTGACACTCTATTACTCATTGAATGTGATCACCACTATTTGGCAATATTCAAATAATGTGCAATAACTCACACTGCATACCACACTGTATATAAAACCATTGTTTTAAATGTGTACAAAGCGTCTAAGAACTGTGCACCTTACCCCCCTTTTTTGCACTACTTATTTTATTTCATGCTGTCATATTTATTTTACGCACATGTTGGCTCTGGAAAAGGAGTTGCTTTTAATCTCATTGTACATGTGTATAGTAACAATAAAAGGCATTATATTCTATTCTATTTAAGAATCAGCTTTAATGGCCACACCATAGGAACACACACAAGGAATTTGACACTGGTTTGTTGTTGCTCTTAAATGTACATACAGGAAGAGTATAAAGTGTGTGCAAATTGTGCTGGAATAAAATATAGAATGATAAATATAAGTGGTTGCTTATGAGATACGTTATGTGGATATGACAGTAGCCTGTATACAGTGTATGTTTGACAGATATTTACATGTATTTAACACTATACAAATATATAATTTACTTGAAAAGTGGATGCTTGGTTTAACAGGTTTATTGCACAGGGATTGTTTCTGACACTATGGACTGGAGTTAGTGTTCATCATAGTGACACAGCCTGTGGAACGAAGCTGGCCTCACTTATCAGATGTTTTCTGGTGAATTCGGTGCGGTTCTGGAATGTGCCACTGTTTTAATACTAGACTTTTATGGCCATATAAAATCAATAAAAAAGAGATATTGGGCTATTCAGTTAGAATTTCGATGATGCATTCATCATCTCAAAGTAGTGCTATTAAAAACATGATTTAATTGGAATTACTGTATATTTCTATGTACATGAAAAAAAAATGTGTTTATGTTTTCAAAGTTATTTTGTTATTCATTTAAGCACTGCATCAAGACAAAACAAGTCGCATATCATTTATAATACTATACTATAATAATGAGGTGTCCACATTTTGTAGTACAGTAGATACAAATGTACCTTTGAATATGAGGTGAGTATTATCAGCGACGATTTATGTACCAGATTTTCATTTCAGACAACGTGATGAAAGAAGTGAGCCTGAGAGACATTCACATTGAGATCATTGAATGTAGGCTAACCCTGAATGGGACATCATTTTAGTAAAGATGTTATGGATGTATATATACTTCCATGCCATACTTTCTCTACGCAACACATTCTACGAGTTAAACCACTAGAGTACATATTATACAGTAGATTGGGGAGAGGAATGTGGTCCCTGCCTGGGAGACGAAACTCAGGACATACAAATTTCCGCACTACGTCGGCGCGTTCTCTCCCGCTCACCCCATGTGACAACTTCCCGTTCTCTGATTGGTGGTTTTGAAACACATCACGTTCCCTGATTGGTTAGTTTTGAACCGTTGCATTACTGCGGTCATTTCAAAAGAGTCTGTCAGCATTCAGCGGCAGTCTGTGCACGGATAGTACATACAACCAGACCAGGCACAGTCAGGTAATTATAACTATTGTATAACGATACATGTTGAAACATTATTTGAATTATTTGTCAGGTTAACTTGGACCATTCGATCTGAACATAAAGTGGGTCAGCTACCACGAGAAAATCAGTAGACGGTAACGTTAGCCTTGACGATTTAGTGTTAGCACTAATGTTAGCTAGCTAAGCTAACTTGGTGACCTTAACTTAACGTTACTTAGCATGAAGAAAACGGCCTGTAACACGTTCATATATTTTCATCTCTCAAGGCTTACTGTCGAAACGAAAACACGAATCAACTGTTGATGTTACAATTCTGTGTAAAATGAGAAAATGTTATGAGCTACTATTAATCTAGTTTAACGTTATCGTTTGTATAACGTTAATGTTACAGCATTAACGTTAACGTTATTCCGGCAAGCAACATTCATTTGCTTTGGCCTAAACGTTAACGTCACATTTTGAAATGCCAACTTAGTAACTTTACCTCTAAGTTTAAAAGTGTATGCTGCATTGCTGTAAATTGTTGAATTAACAGTTAACGTTACGTAAGTTAGGTTACAAGATGAGCCAAATTCAGCCTTTCGCAGCCTTGTTAGTTTTTAGGCCATATTTTAACGTAACATGCGCTGTTTTGTGGCAGTGAGTTAATAACATAAAAGTTCGAAATAGAAAGGTAAGCATAAGCTGAAGCTACGGGAATGTAATGATTTCTGTTGAAATGGCTCTCTTGACATGACAGTATTTCTTTCCCCCCCTCAGGCAATAATGGAAGACTACTTGAAGATAGAGAAAATTGGAGAAGGTTGGTCTAATTGTTTTCTTTTCTTTTCTTGTCTTAATCTCAATTATTCAAATATATTGCTACAAATGTTATGCAGCACCCTTCCATTTTCATCATAGGTACTTTACAGTGGTGTAGTCCTGTGTATTGTAGTGGGTATACTGTACTATATGTGTGTGTGTGTGTGTGTGTGTGTGTGTGTGTGTGTGTGTGTGTGTGTGTTTTAAGTGGGTGTATGGAAATCCTGGAGCTTTCTTAGTGGGTATACTGTGTATACCTGCGTATCACGTAGACTACACCACTGGTATTTTAATCAACATGGTCGTGAATATAAAGTTATAAGTGTGGCTGTGCTTACAAAAACTTTGGTGACTTGTTGTGCAGGTACCTATGGGGTGGTGTATAAGGGCAGGCACAAGAACACAGGGCAGGTTGTGGCTATGAAGAAGATCCGTCTGGAGAGTGAGGAGGAGGGGGTTCCCAGCACGGCTGTCAGAGAGGTCTCTCTGCTTCAAGAGCTGAAGCATCCCAACGTTGTACGGTACGCTCACTTGGTGTGGACTAGACTGTGTGTTAAAGGGTTTGTAAAAGTAAAAAAAAAAAAAAAAAATTCCAGGCAGAGCTGTGTTTTTTTTAATTTATTTTCTTTCTCGAGGTTTCTGCCTGTTAAGAGGAAGTTTTTCCTCACTGCTGTTGCACTAGATGCAGTTGCTCTCGGGAGAAGTTTTGGGTCTCCGTAAATTATAGTGTGGTCTAGACCTACTCTATCTGGAAAGTGTCCCAAGATTACTTCTGTTATGATTTTACACTAAATACATTTGAATCAAATTGACCCCAAAACAACAGCTGATAGTATGGCTGTCGCGGTATTGATATTTTGTTTTTGTACCACACACATTTTGTAAAGTCATTCAAACTGCTATAGTTACTGTCATAAAAAAATATTTGAATCCCTGCTGTTATTAAATAGTTCCTGAATAAACTTTTCGGATGCATTCATTCCTGTAGTAGTCTATCGCTTTATAGCATATATAGTCTAAATGTCTATCTTTATTCCAGTGTTGTCATTAAAAAGCAGACTTTGCAGGAATATTGGTCTGCATTCAAGCACAGAACACAAAACGTCTCATCTCTCGCTCAAGTACCGCTCACAGCATGAGGATAC
The DNA here is from genome assembly GCA_023631565.1 of Gymnocephalus cernua. Taxonomy (NCBI): domain Eukaryota; kingdom Metazoa; phylum Chordata; class Actinopteri; order Perciformes; family Percidae; genus Gymnocephalus; species Gymnocephalus cernua. Next base: position 25,877,104 of record CM042437.1, read on the forward strand.
ATGCAGATGAAGGCGCCCATACTGTACTGTACAAGATAATGTATTTTTCATTACCATGCTACCAGTGCCCACAGTACCGGCATTATCTGCCTGACCTTTTTGTGGGCGGCTGAACAAGGATTTCCGGGCACAGCTCAGTGAGGGGGGGTGTGGAAATTCTTGACCCTCAACTCCGCTCACGTGCATTTGGCAGGCACACATACGTTACTGAATCACAGACAGACAGGCTACTGAACACTTTGAGGTCCTATCTTGCACCCGGCGCAGCGCAAAGCCCGACGCAAGTGTCTTTGCTAGTTTAAGACCGAACCAGTTGTCAGTTTCCCGTCCAGCGCCCACGTCGTTTAAATAGCAAATGCACCTACGCCCATCTGTGGCCCATGGGCGTGCTGGTCTTACAGGGAGGTGTGTTCAGGTGCATTCTGGGCGTGCTGGTCGTACAGGGAGGTGTGTTCAGGTGCATTCTGGGCGTATTGCTATCTTGAGGCAGCGGGAAGTGATCGCGCCATTGACCAACAAAAACCTGGTCTAAAGTCAATAACGCAGCATTTCATTGTTATTTTAACAGAAAATTAGTAAAATGCTCCTAGGCTTGTGCACAGCGCGCGCACACTATGCTTGTTACACACATAGGGACGCAGCAACAAACATGCAAAAGATTACAAATAAAAATATTGCAATGTGAAATAGTATTATGATATGATCTGCTCACACGCTTTCACTTCATGCAGATCAGTTTCTTCTCAATCTCTCCTTCCTGCTCAGCAAATCCTCCATCATAACAGCAATGCTCCAAGGTCCAAACGCGCCTGGCTTTTAAAGGGAATGGGAGATGACACTGATTGGTTTATTGCATGTTACGCCCAAAACACACCTATGATTAATGAAGACACTAAGTAGAACCCTTTTGAATCATGCGCCCGGCACATGGATCCTTTTTTCCACCGTCAAACTAGCAGAAGTGGATTTGGACACGCCCTAAACGCAACTGCGCCAGGCGCTTCACGCTGTGTGCTTAAATCGTTAAAATAGGGCCCATAATGTACAGTAACTCGTTGCAAGAACGGAAAAAAACCCGGCTGTAATAAGCTTAACTCTGCAGTAGGCGTGACTGTAATGCCGTAACCACGACAGCCCTATCTAATGGTAGAACACTTGTTCTAGTGGGGTATGTGATTCTATAAGTGATATGTCACTGGCACTGCTGTTTTACTGACTTAGAGCCATTGATCTATATCTATGCTTAGAGCACTATTAAACACTAATATCACTCATCTTCCACTGTCAAACCACTTCAGACATAGCGACAGTGACATACAACCTGGAATCAACATGCCGCTAGAACAACAGTTGCATACCATCAGCCACTTTTGGATCTCCACGTCTCCAAAATAATGCCACAAATCCCGAGAAGCCCTCACCATGCTGCATTATAAATTGCCATTCAGTGAAAAAGGCCCACATAAATGCTATCTTTGTGGATCCTTTAATAAACAGTTTTTGTTAATACTATGTCAGCAAGGTGTTGACTAACTACCAGTAGATGTTATCTGCATCGTTTGGGCCAATCGTCCAAACAAATCCTGAAAACGCACTTTTTTGAAACCTGGTCCCAGGGTGAAAAAATTCGAAAACGGATCCCTTTTGGCTTCGTTTGGACGGCGAAACCGCATACGTGCGTATCGATGATGTCATTGTCACACCTCTCGACCTCATAGCCTGCTGCCTTCGACCTTACCCCGCTAGTATTAGCACTGACATTACTGCGGTCAAGCTAACCGTATCTTTCTCCATGGTCAAACCAGCTCACGTCATCTAAATACTTTGTCTCTGCTCCCTGACACTTCCCTCTGCTCTGCTGGTCCTGGATTCTACACAAGATATATTGCTAACGTTATGTAGCTAACATTAAATATCGCTAAAGTAGCTGCTTGGATAGCTGTTTTATAAAGTGGAAGTAGCTAGACAATAGCAACTAGCTAGCTAATCTGTCTGCCTATCAACTCCTTGAACGGATTATAGTAACTTTTAGTACTGCTTATTGTAGAAAGGCTACCGCAAGAAAAACGTGTAGCTAGATTATCAATTAATCAATCAATATCTATTATGTTTGTTTGACTGCCGATGTTAGCTCTGCTAGCAAGCGTGCTGCAATCATGTCCGATAGCAGACAGAATTGCAAAATAAAACAATCCAACAGCACATTATACAATGTAAACAAAGACACGTTTTCTTGCAGCAGCCTTTATAAAATGAGCAGTGGTGAAAGTTACTTATTAGAAATTCTTTGAGTCTAGTCATGTTATGAACGGACGTGCCGCCTACATGCCTGGAATATGAAGTAGCGCGTTGAGTCGTTTAAAAATGGATTTGTTTGGATGAAACGATTGTTTTGGTACGTGTGGACGTGGCCTAAATATATTTAATAGTTGAGGTTTTAAACATTTATTCATATCCTATAGTAAAAAATAGCCATCCCAACCCTTTACACAGTATGTGAGCAAATTGGGATTATGAGAGTCACAGCCTATGAGAACATGTACATACAGCATGGACTTACCCAGTGTTTGTGTGTATCCCAGACTCCTGGATGTCCTGATGCAGGAGTCTCGCCTCTACCTCATCTTTGAGTTCCTGTCCATGGACCTGAAGAAGTACTTGGACTCCATCCCCTCTGGCCAGTACATGGACCCTATGCTGGTTAAGGTAATTGTGTTTGTGATTAAAGCAACACTATGTAACTTTTAGCCCTACAGGTTGTCTCATTGGAACTACAACTCGCGCTACCCGGCGCAAGTTGTAGTTTCAATGAGACAACCTGTAGGGGGACCGTCTCACTGGAACTACAGCTGCAGCTAACAGTTACATAGTATTGCTTTAATAAACTTTTAGCAGTTCATCTTAGGGATCTGATGTCTGTGTGTGACAATTGTATTATTATATATTGTAGGTGAGTGTTTTTGGTTTTGAATTGGATTATACAATTAAATAATTCACAAGGTGCACTGACCTGATGCTAATAGATAGTCTAGCTACCTAGACTATCTGTCCAATCTGAGTTTTCTGTTGCACGACTAAAACTACTTTTGAACGTACACATGTTCCACCAAAACAAGTTCCTTCCAGAGACTATTTTGCAGAGGCACCGTGGCTCTGTCCAGAGCTTAGCTCCGCCCAAGACTATTGTGATTGGTTTAAAGAAATGCCAATAAACCAGAGCACGTTTTTCTCCCATCCCAGAATGCTGTGTGGACTAGCCAGACCCTCCTTTGCAGCGCTGTGGAGGAAGGTCTGGCGATGCGAGACTAGGGTATCGGTGACCATGAAGCCAGTCTATTCAGAATTGTAATTTCTGTTTAACTTTTGACCATTTGGTTGCGGCATTAAAGGTGCACCCTCTAATCTCCGACCTTCCGATTCATGGACTCGCATGCTGACTGAACAAAATATGGCAGTCAGTATTAGCCCACGTTAGGTTGTGGATTAGCAACTGCTGTAAAGCTAGCCAGTAGGGAGCAGCTGTCATAAACAATAGCAAATGTACCAGGTTAAACTGACCGGTTGAAAACGGCAAACCGTTAAACAGCAAAGCTAACGTCACTTGTCCATAACAACGAGAGCCCTCATCAGTTTTCATGCCTTTGAAATCACGGAGGTTTCGGCAGCGGTGAGACCATGGCTGAAAGCACACACAAAAATAGAGAGCTAGGTGACCAGGAGATATTCGCTGAATCTGACTAAAAGTATATCATTTAACATTGCTTACTACAGTATACCTTTAAAAAGATTTACACTGTAATTAGAATTCCTGTTCATTTTCGATATTTATTAGTTTGATAATAAACCATTCAGAATAGCAGATTTTGCACACCAGTACCAAAGACAAATTTCTGCCCTTTTGCACGCAAAAATGTAGATAAGTATTTTCTATTCTAATGTCATCCTAGTTATACTTAGTAAACTACTATATACTAGGGCTGCATGATATTTTGTTTAATCGTCTACATCAGGATGTGCGCGTGCAGTAGTCACATTGCAGGGCGTACGATGTTGATGCTAAAAATTTTTGCTGCTTGTTAGAAAAATAAACTTTCACCGTTGTTCTTTTACATGATTGTTACCAGCCGACCCTTCCCCTTTAAGACAGGTAGCCATGTGGGCAGCGTGTGTATGTGAAGTAACGACAGGTTCTCTTGTTATGGGCTCTCCCGTGTGTAGTGAAGTCCAGTAAGCGGCAGCTGGCGCTGACACATTGGTGTACATGCTTTTCCACAGGTAGGGAAGCTGCAAAGACGAACCGAATCACCTGACAGAACAGAAGTCTGTGTCTGATAGAACGTCATTTACACTGATTTAAGTGTTACACAGTTTGTTGCTAGTGCGTGACATGCAGGCTCTGCATGAACAGGAAACGACCAATCACAATCAGTGGTGATCAATTTATCAAACAAACATGCAAGCCCCGCTAGTCGACCACAACCTGGAATTTAGAGGAAGCAACTTGCATGCATTATTACTATCATTGACTTTAGCCTGGATTGATAGGATTATATGAATACAGTGGTGTCATGTCAGCCAACCAGTGTATTTAACTACCTAATGTCCCTCTCCAAAATCTCTTCAGAAGAGTAGTCACAGCACTTACTTGCTCTGGTGTTTGTAAAGCATTAAAGTTCCACAAAGACTGGTTCACATTAGAAAAATTCCTTTTTTATTTTCTATGTAGATGCACTGTCCTAAAAAAAAAATCACCGCAGTAGTCGAGAATGATTTATTATTTCCAAATAGACCTATTTGTGTCATCTTCTTCCTTTTTTCATATCGCAATATACATCGCAGGAAAAAAAATATCGCAATGTCAGTTTTTTCCAACATCGGCCTGATGTATACTGTGACAGGGCCAAAACCTCACACAACAAGCTGCAGTCAGCCTCTTTAACAACGGCCCCTGTAGGTGTTACTTACTTGGCAGTGCATCCTTTTCTGATTCTGAAATGCTTGTCAAGTCTGTTAAATAAAACGTGTTGCAGTAGAACTAAGTAAATCAGCTAAATATGAGGCCTTTTAAAGCTTTTGTGGTCTAATGATTCCACTTCCTATAGGAAATTTCATTGCTGCGATTAAACCTTTGCTGCCACAAAATGTGCCCCTTGCAAATTATAAATTAGTATAATTATATAATAGTAGCATCCAATCTGCAAAGACCAAAGAAGGCATTTACTTGTGTTGTGTTATATCACATTTTGAAACACATTAAAACTGAAGAAATAAACAAAAGTCTAAGTAGCTCTGCAGATATGCTGCTGCAAAGTTTTCTCGGATAAGAAATGGCAACTATCAGCAAGCAATATATATATATTTGCTAGAGAAATTGTGGTGAGTGGATGTTATTGCGCATTTCTGTAATATTCGGGGTTGCTCTTGACTTTTTGTGAACAACTTGGTATCATTTGAAGTAGAGATTTACTGAAAATCACTTTAAAGCAAAAATAGAAAGTACAGAGTCCCCTATGGTAAAAGAGAGATGTGATGAAACGTGTCCTTTTCCATGTCCTTTCTCCTCCCCTCACCCTTCACTACCTTTAGAGCTACCTTTACCAGATCCTGGAGGGCATTTACTTCTGTCACTGTCGTCGAGTCCTCCACAGGGACCTGAAACCCCAAAACCTTTTGATCGACAACAAGGGAGTTATCAAACTGGCAGACTTTGGCCTGGCTCGGGCCTTTGGTGTTCCTGTCAGGGTCTACACCCATGAGGTGAGAATCCATTCACACACCACGTGGTCAGAGGTAGAGCATGAGCATCACTAACACTGAGTCCACAAAGTGCAGAGAACATTTGATTAACCACCAGCAAGCATCTGAAATGACCACTGAGGGGTGTGTGTGTGTGTGTGTGTGTGTGTGTGTGTGTGTGTGTGTGTGTGTGTGTGTGTGTGTGTGTGTGTGTGTGTGTGTGTGTGTGTGTGTTCCCAGGTTGTGACTCTATGGTACCGGGCTCCAGAAGTCCTTCTGGGTTCACCCCGATATTCGACCCCCGTTGACGTTTGGAGCACTGGGACCATCTTTGCAGAGCTTGCCACTAAGAAGCCTTTGTTCCATGGAGACTCCGAGATAGACCAGCTCTTTAGGATCTTCAGGTAGGGCTGCACAATTAATCGCAATTAGCAATATCCTAATCGGGGGGCGGGGCAATATTTGTTTAAGGAAAAATGTGTGTCAAACCATTCTGAATGAAGTATTGTGGTGCTGCAGGGACGCCCCGGCCTACAAATCATATCCTACAGACTAAAGAAAAAATCTGATTATAGTGTGATTTTTGAGAGGATCCTCAAAAATCACACTATAGTCATTTTCATTTTAATATTTTGAGAATAGTGAAACAAAAATGATCATTCCCTCCAATATTGTGAATCATATCGCAATTGCAATGTTAGTCAAAATATCAAAATAATCGCAATTAGATAGTTTCCTCATATCGTGCAGCCCTATCTTCAGGTAGACAGGGGAATGTAATTGCGATTTTTTTTTATTTTTTTTATTTTTTCCAGATATTGCGACTCGATTTGCGATTGTTAGAAGTATAGCTAAAGTTCAATATTCACTGTGTAAGAGATAGTGGTGGACGGACCCTAGTTGATCCGTATGGATCAACACTCACGGTTGGGAATGAATGTGAACCGCGGATGAGTTGCCGAGTTTAACTATAATAATAGTGTAATGAATAAATGTTTACTGTCGCTGTTACTTACAGTAGGCTGATAAATCTCTGTGGAGGATTGCCGTGAAAAGATACAGGCAACACATATTAAAATCTGGTGCTGATAGAAACCCGCCGTTGGGGGCAACAGAAGCATCGCTGCACTTGGCAGCAGGTAAAGATGTTAGCCTACCGTTGGCTAGTAGCTGGATTAAACACGGCTAAAATGCTGACAGCTAAACGTTGTCAAGTGTGATTTGTATTTCACTGTAGAGGATTCCAACAGCGGGACGTACAGCCAAAGATATAAAACAGTCTGCCGCTAAAAGACACCAACCAGCACTCGGTCATTGCTGTTGTCTGAAAAACAACACAGACAGGACTACTGTAAATGTTGCCTTTACTTAAAACTAGTAAAACACATTTGACATTTCTGTAAAAAACAACAGTAAATATAATAATAAAAAGAGGAATAAAAAATGTCAAACCAAACACTCAACTAAATATTGCACATTTGATTCAGCGCTACCTTCACGATTAGCTAATCGCATTCTTTCAAATCGCGGTTTCTACAGTATTTGAAACTGATTCATCGTTCAGCCCTACTCTGAATGTTAACTAAAACGTGAAATAGTAGTTGATACAAAAGATCAGTAAGTAGTAAGTAAAGCCACAGAAAACAAAGTATATATACCGTAGTATTTCCAGGTAGCCCTGTGTTTTCCACCTGTTGTGTAACTGCAGTTCCCTGGTTGAATCCTTCTGTCTGTTTCTGTTTGTTTTTCCAGGACTCTGGGAACCCCAAACAATGACGTGTGGCCTGAAGTAGAGAGCCTACCTGACTACAAAAACACCTTCCCTAAATGGAAGTCTGGAAACCTGTCGTCGATGGTTAAAAACCTGGATAAGAACGGCCTGGACCTGCTGGCGGTAAGGACTCGGGCTGAACCATTCTCCAACTCCAGTCTGACTTTTCCGACTTATTTCACGAGTTAAATTGCATTTCTTAAGCTAAGCATAATTACTATTGGTACATTATGTATCATTCCTCTACATGACAAGAACCAGATAAAAGGAATCCGGGGTCCGCAGTTAACAGTCGCCAAATGCGGTTACATTTTCCGTTTGGCAAGTAAATGTCAGAGGGCTATCCGCCACATGGCGAGTAAATGCTTGTACCTAAATAGTTGTTTTTCAGTCTTCATTTTGATTAAGGTGCAGCTACTTGATTCTGTTGCTCTGCTGTCTGCATGTCAGAGCTTCGCGGGGGGGGCCCACACACAGGCGCGCACACACCAGACGCCAGCCACCACATCACTTCTGTTTACTGATAGCTAGCGTTTACCTCGGGCTAATTAATTAGCTAGTAAGTGGCGTTTTTTCTTCTTCTTTTTTCCAACTTGGAATATGGTCCTCGCCCATCCAGAAATGGGTCCTCTCGACGGTACTTGCCATGGAGACGTCCTCAGTGGGTTTACAGGTTTAAAGCTCATGTTGTTGCTGTTGTTTTTGGCCCCGTTGCTTCCAACCACTCTCTTCTATTCCCGGTCAAAAACCACATATCCTGTTATTATAACCTATGCATAACCTGAACTTTAGTGACATATTCATTGATGCATCAATTATTTGTGATTCAATGGTTACCAACAAAATTAAAGCTATAATCTTACTCAATTTATATTGTAATTATATTATGTATATTTTGTATGATTTGCCAAAATGAACAAATACCACACAATATATCGATATCGTGATATGAGACTGGATATCGTCTTAGATTTTGGATATTGTAATATTGTGATATGACATAGTGTTATCTGTCCCTGGTTTTAATGGCTGGATCACAGTAAAGTTACTGATGTACTTACTAGACTTCTAGCTTCTCTATTATTTGCCTTTACCCACTTAGTTATTATATACACATTAATGATTATTTATCTAAAATGTCATTGTGTAAATATTTTTTTTGTAAGCACCAATTGTCAACCCTAGAATATTGCCACAATATGGATATTGAGGTATTTGGTCAACAACATCGTGATATTAGATTAACTCATTTAATCTAAGGAATCCCTTTTTATATAAATATGTTGGAGAGCTTCTGTGTGTTCCACTGTGGTTCGTGATTTATTTTCATAGATTCATACATAACATAATATACATACCCTAGTGTGAACCTCAGCACCCTGGGAGTGAGGGCTTTCAGCTACATCGCCCCCAAGCTGTGGAATTCACTGCCAGGCTACATCAGACACTTAGACTGGGTAAACCCAGCCCGATCTGCTGATTTGATTTCTCCCTGCAGCTCAGGCTGGAAACCTGTACATCCACCTGCTTCCATTACAAATCTGTGGGAACCAATCACAAACTGGCTTATCCACCTGGCGCACTATTGGCGGGTTTAACACGATGACGATAGAGAAGTGACCAAGCAGTTTCTTGTTTACATTCAACAAGCCGGCCACCGAAGCGCAGCAACCCGTTGATGCTGCTGTCGCTGCTACGTCACCCGGATCGTTGGTCTGATTGGTTGAAGGACTATCCAATTGCGTACAGAGTCATTTGAACTATGCCCGTTGATCACGCCTCTTGTGCAGAGAAAATACAGAGCAGACTCCCCAGACTAATGTTCAGTCTTAAAAGATTGAGCTTGGTCTGGTGGTAGCCAGACTGACGGACACTGTGACTCAATTACTGACTTTAAAAAAAGACTTAAAACATATCTCTTCAAGATGGCTTATGGACTGACTGACTTTTATTTTTTATGAGATGACTATAATTTTAACGTCCTTTTCTGTTTTGTAAAGTGACCTTGGGTGTCATGAAAGGCGCTTTGAATAAAATGTATTATTATAATTCTAACCTTTCCTGAGTGACACTGTGTCCTTTTCTTCCCTGTCTCTGCTGTAGAAAATGTTGACCTACAATCCTCCCAAGAGGATCTCTGCACGTGAGGCCATGACTCACCCCTACTTTGATGACTTGGACAAATCCACCCTGCCTGCTGCCAGCCTCAACAAAATCTGAAACACACAGAACTACATACCTACATACCATTGTGAATTCTCATTTTGTAAATACTTATGTGTGATACTTGTTGTAGACCTTTAGTAACGTTTTGTCTTTCAACAATGTCTTTTTCAATAAAACGGCACTTTCTGTCATTCTCCGAACTTTATACTTTGTGTTTGTAGTTTTTCTGCGTGCCTGAAATTTAAGGCTTGACAGAAGCTGAAGTGTCTGAACTTGTCAAACACGTAGCCTGGATCAATTCCTGGACATAGGCTCAGAAGATACAAGTTATACAAATATCTTCATCTGTAGGTTTGGAAAAATTAAACCACTTTAATTATGGCTTGGTGACTTTTTTTTTTTTATATACAATCGCTTACATTCTTTTGTCCAATCTGTAATCATATTTTCAAAACTAAACACGATTAGCCCAACATCCATTAACCAGGGCTTAAAGTATTCCAGCACTGTGTCGGATCTCCGGCGTGCGGCCGTGAGGACAAAAATAATAATATTTGGGAACTTACATGCGGTTTAATATTTGAGTCAATTGATTTCACCTACCAATCATGAGAGGAACGCAGCTGTAACTAACGAAGGGATTAAAGTACTCGGGCCTGGTGCCGGATTTCTGGCATATGACTATTTTAGAACAATTAATAAATTAAAAAGTCCATATGGGTTTTGTTTTTGATGCGCTGTGTTTAACCAATCAAACTTCCACCTACCAATGAAACGAGTTCTAGCCAATCAGATGCAAAGTAGGGCGGGTCTTTGCTGAAAAACAGAGTGCCGTGTGGGCAGGAGACCGTCTCCGCGGCTAAAAGAATGGAGACAAAGTTTTTCAAACTTGGAGCATGTAGATACAGCTTTAGTTGAAAAGGAGTTAAAAACAAATGGCGCTGGGCATGAATAGAGGACAAGAGGAAACGGGTGTTCACTTTAAGCCCTGATTAACACAATTCATGTTTCCACAAAATATGCATTCACTTAACCCATTTCTAAAATGTTAACTGAGCCATGGTGAGTGGATTTCCTGATCCTGATGAGGGACTTGTAATCAAATGGTCTTGCTAGCTGGAGCTCATCTTCTTCACCTTTTCCACTGTTTACATTTGAAAACCTGGTCCGCTGGCCAGCTAGCCCAGAATAAAAGAGTCGGCATGAGGATAGAGTTGGCACGAGTTGATTTTCTGCTCCTGACGAGCGACTGATAGCCACGTTCCATCATCGTCTCATGTCAACAACATAAAGCATAACTAATATTTTTTTAAATAAACACTTTAGCATCACTTTTGCGGAGCTGAGGGAAAGGCGACCGGAGAGGTCAGCGTCTTCTCAAAACAAAACTTATTTTTTAACTACTTCTAGTTTGTGTTTGAAGGCCCGTTCATCAGTGGTCATCCACTGTGTAGTGTGTGGAGGCTGGTCCTGGATGCTGTCAGAACATAGGCTAACACACAGGGCAACCTCAGTTTTACAGGCTGTTTACATTAGAACTAAAAGCAGTTTTACAATGAACTGATGGCCAGGTTTAGCCTGGAACTCCAGACCCAAATCCGAAAAATTAAGGGTCTGGCATTGAGTAATGAAAATGGCCCAACTCGAGGAGCGGCACCAAGCATGCATTTGAAAATCGCAATTGGATAACACTACGACCAATCACAATACATGGGGTGACGTATCCAGAGCCTCATACGCTTAGCTACCAGCGGAGCTAACTGGTAGATTAAACTCTCGCCGTATCCTGTCGGCAAAACAGTAAAAACGATTCGAGCGCCGTCTTCTGTTCTTCTTTTAGATAAAAAGCCAAGTCTAACTCGTTCACTGTAGCCGTTTCAAATAACTGGTGTTCATCCGTAGCCATCTTGCAATGTTTACTAATGACTTTGACGTTGCAGCGCTGTCGTCATCGGTTTAGCTCGCCTCTGGCCCGCCTACATCAGATACACTGATGTGATTGGTGCAGCTCGGCTACAAGGGCATAGTTAATGAGCATCATTAGTCACAGCCAGAGTGACTCGCTGAGCAAATTCAAATTGTGCTCTCGTGAGAACTCTGGATTTCCAGGGTAGACCAGGTTTGGGTAACTCATCTACTGTTCAATGCATCCAGGACATGTTGGATGAGCACTCTCTCAGTACGTTGTGTTTTTAATGCGTCAACAGCACAGAAAGAATGCATTTTAATAGCTTTAATTATAACATCAATCCATTTGTCTCTGCCAAAGTTCTGTTATGTGGTTCATAAGTTTTGGTTTAGTTGTAAGCACCACCATTGGCCATGCTTGATACTTCAAACATCCCTTTAATACCAGCCTTCGATGAATGAATGCGCAAAACTGTGCATGGAAAACCATAAAAATAGATAATTTATTATGTTCAGTTCAGTCTGAGATGTTAACTCTAACAACTTGTGCTTGGTCCACGTGCTGGGTGTTTGAATGAGTCCACCATGTGTGTGTGAGTGTACATAAGAATGATGCCATGTTAGAAGAAAACGCTACGGAAGCCGAGAACGGCCATGGATTTTTTTTATTTTTTATGCACTGTTATCTCGTAGTAACGACTTATTAATCCGTTATCTGGATATAACACATTTTTTTTCTCAAGATTTTCTTTTTGTTTTCGAGATTTTTGTTTTGTTATCTCGAGATTTTGTTTTGTGCCTAGGACACCCTTCCATTTAACCCGGGGAATGGGGTTCCATAAGCGGACAGAAATCTGCCGTTTCTCCCTCTATTTCTCCGGTCAAATACTTGGAAAAACATCCCACTAAGACACCCTTCCATTTAACCCGAGGAAGGAGCTCCATGAGTGGATAGAGGTCTGCCGTTTCTCCCTCTTCTACTCTGGGTTAAATTGAAGGCTGTTTTAGTGGGATTTTTTCCAAGTATTTGACCGGAGAAGAGAAGTAGAGGGAGAAACGGCAGATTTTTATCCGTTTATGGAGCCCCATTCCCCGGGTTAAATGGAAGGGTGTCTTAGGCAAAAAAAAAAAAAAAAAAACATTAAAAAATAAAATCTCAAGAAAACAAACAAAAAAAAAACATCCATGGCCGTTCTCGGCTTCCGTAAAACGCAGCCCACACAGGATAACCAGATTTAGATTATGATGCTTTTGTACAAAATGTATAATATACTGTATTTGTTAAGCATTTATATTTCAAAGTCCACTCCCTGCAGGTTTTACATTTTGTGTTGTCCATTTTTTCCAGAGTGGACTGCTGGAGGTGAACAATCAGCTTTACTTCTCCCTCTAATCGCCTTCATCACCATCATCTTCATCATCCAGCAGGAACTCACTGATCTCCTCTCTCATCTGAGACCTGCAGAACACAATGATCTATCATTTGGGTTTCTGCTCCAATTTTCTATGTATACATTTTGTCTAGATGTTACAACGTTGATTGGGTTGTTCCAGTACGACAGTTTGTTTGGCACACAGAGTCTAGGTATTTACACTGGGCTGACATTAGAACGTCTGAAAAATGCATTCATAAAATGAGAAAAGCACAGCTTCATGATTTCATGACGGCGTTTCTTTTACATGGAATCAACACTGGAAATATGTTTTAAATGAACCAGATCTTCTCACCTCCTCTGCCTCCTGTGAGCCTCTGACAGGATGTACTGCGGGAGACGCTCCACTGACGACTTGAACGAAAACAGATCAAGAAAAAAAGAGACGCCACGAGGACAAAGAAGAACATCAGTACCAGTAAAACATCAAATGCCCACATGCACGTTCTTATTTCACTTCAAACATGGGACAACATATTATGAGACAAAGCTGTTTTTTCCAATTTCAAAAACTATATATAATATATAATATATAATATAATATGCAGTATTTTACTAAAAACAATGTATAGAAATGATAATCCCTCTCAATCATCACTTATGAGGTATTGTTTGAATTTTCCAGGGTGGAGGCACTTCAGCCAAAACTCTGAGGTTAGTTACTCTTTAAGATCAGGATATATTTAGATTTTGAATTAGGTGGTTAACAACAAAGACTAACTTGAGATTGTATTTGAAAATCATTGAGTGTTGTTAGGGTTATGTTTCACTCACCATGTCTTTGATGGTCAGCTGACAGCTGTAACACAACAGACTCTTGAGATCGCTTGTCTCTGGTACCCTGTAATATAACAACACATGAAGCATTCATTATTTACACCCTGTTTACATTACAGCCAAAAAACAAACAATGAAATGGCGTAAAGAGAGAAGACACAAACGGAAGGGGATTATGATCCTGCTACATTAGCCGTGCTTTGTGCTAACTGCTAATTGGCAACTGCTAGCATGCCAACAGGCTAAACTAAGATGGTGACCATCGTTAGCATTGTCAGTGATAGCAGAGGAAAATTGTCCACCCAAGACCTCTGCTATAAACGGCACATTTCTTGGCGTGCAGCACACGGTTTGCTAGGGTTGGGTATCGTTTGGGTTTTTTCCGACATCGGTGATAAAACCATTTAAAGCGGTTTCCGGTGCCTATATAGGGCCTGAACAGATACAGAAAGAAGAACACAAAACGACAGTCGGCGAAAATAAAGAACAGCTTGTTTATCGCTAAGGCTATATGGTCAAATTTATCATTTATTTAAAATGTAATAACAATAACTTATTTCACCAGTCAATTGCTGTTAAACAACAAAAAGGAGAAACACTAGATGATAGAAGGGTACTTTATAACAACAGCTTGAGTTTCTTGAGTTGCACTTGAATGCACCATGAGCTTACGAGGTGCAATTGAACGCACCATTAAGTCCCATCTGCGTCGTTTCTCCGACAAGTCCGACAGTGACCGCGGTGTCTAAAAGTGCAGCTAGGCTCAATGTGTCTTTAGCTGCAGACTGCTGAATGTCCCAGTGTTGGAATCCTTTCGGATGAAAAACAGCCACACTTTAGACTGTTTAGCGTCCATGTCAGAGCACCAGAGGGCAGCGCAGGCATTTAAGTGTCACCGAAATGAGCCACCAAAATCCAGTTGTCATTTGGTCCGATAGATACCGGTCATTTAGGAACTCAACCCCACTGGTAACCATTTTAATGTCATGTACAGTATAAGGACAGTCACACACTCAAGGCTCCCAGTCCTGTTTAGAATGATGTGTTTGAAATTTGCTTGTTAACATCACTGAAAGTGTCAGTGTGGTCTCTCCCTCGTTAGATTAGATTAGATGAATAAATTACTCAACACTTACTTGGCAGACGAACAGCAGCCTCCACCACTTCCTGCTTTCACACAATTCTCTCCACCAGAGGAGCAGCAATCTCCAGAGGGAGCAGTTGTTTCGACTTCCACTGGAGCTTTAATAAAAACACAGGAAACTGATAACACATAATAAGTAGAAACTCAATTGTGGACTTTTACTGTACTGCCTGGTGTAGAATTGGACTTTTCCTTTGACCTCAGCCTGAGAAGGTTTCTGCCCACATACCAATGTTTTAGCTGTTTATACACAGCACTGAAATACAACACAAGTATCTAATTCATATCACACACATTTATAACTGACTCTAAAGAAGCTTTAGTGCTAAACTGTCTTAGTCATATTTCTGAACTTTCTCCATATCCTGTTGGAAAAAGGACTCCACAATGGCTACAAGAAATCTTCAAGGCCTGAGTGGAGGTGACATGTATTCATTGACTGACAGTGTACTCCTGTACCTGGCGTTTGTCTTTGGATCTCAGCACTGCTAGCTCCTGGAGATTTAGTCTGGGAGAGCTGCTCTGAGATCAGTGTGGCCTTGAAGGCTGAAGCCTTCTCTGAAAGAAAGAGGGAGAGGAAGGCAGAGAGGAAGGAAAGACAAAATCTTTAGGGTCTGCTTTCTTGTTTGGTAAAGAATGCTTATATCTGCTATTAACGTCTATAGGTGATTATGTATAGTACTGTAGTAGTAGTAGGGGAGTTAAGAATCTCCAAATCCACGATTCAACCTTACTTTCCATTTAAACGTCACGATTCAATTACATTTTTTTTTTTTTAAATACAGCAGTAACAATAAGAGCCTCTAGATGGCAGAAGGGCACTTTACAACAAGTTAAGTTTCTCAGAGTTAACAAGGCGCACTTGAATGCACCATATGTTAATGAGGTGCACCTGAATGAACCATGAAGTCCGCTCGGAGCCTACAGGCTTTACAGTAGGTGTTTGTTTACATAACTCACACCGGTAGCCTCGCATTGTCAGACCTTTCTCCACAGCGCTGCGGAGGAAGGTCTGGCTAGTCCACACAGCATTCCGGGATGGGAGAAAAACGTGCTCTGGTTTATTGGCATTTCTTTAAACCAATCACAATTGTCCTGGGTGGCGCTAAGTGCTGGACTGAGCAACGGTGCCTCTGCAAAATAGCCTCAGGAAGGAACTTGTTTTGGTGGAACGTGTACGTTCAAAGGTTGTTTTACCCCTAATTTCCACCAGTTGCGGAATATCTGCGGATCCGCTCTGGAACGGTCATTAGGTTTCCATTAAAGTTGATGTGTGTATTTCCACTGACTGCAGAACGGCTGCGTTCCGACTCCGTCACAGCTCCGGCAGTCCGCAGCAGATACGCAGAGCTTCTATTTTTGCTCCGCAGCAATTCAGCACAGGGCAGATAGTGCGGGACAGGAAGTCGGGCACATAAACAAAATAAAACATCCGGTTAATTTTGATATATAAAATACACCGTGCTCACTGCGGAGGCGTGTTCAGGCGCTAACGTTCCCTGGTTCCCTGGTTTCAGAAAACAATTCCGCCACTGACCAGGAAAAACCTAGTCTAAAGTCAGTGGCGCATTATTCAGATGCTATTTTAGGGGAGCATGCTTGGCCATAATGTAGGTAACGTGCATACACTTTGCTTCTCTCATCTACACGGACGCAGCAGTTCCCATTTTTGCAAACCATACATAATTACAAGGAAAAATATTAGTGAAAATATGCTTCAGGTGTTTGGATAGGTCAGGAGCCACTTCACAGTACAGTCCTCAAGAAGTCACAGCATTCTTTGTGGCTTGTTGTGTTTTACACATTTCCATGAATCATGGATGTGTTGATGACATAAATGAGGAAATATTAGAGGACTTAAGGAGACGTGATGTTGAACTATGGCGGGATTGGACACTTGAGGGTCCGGGAGTGGCAATGCGCGATGTGCTCCTAGTGGAGCGGGTGGACGGAGATGGAGTGGGGGGAGGAGGAAGGGGCACAACAGGAGCAGGTGGTGCGTTTGGAGGCCCACGCTCCATGGCTGCAGCAATCCTCTCCAGACTTGAGGAGATGTGCCCGAGAGGCCGCAGCAGCATCGCCACCCGGTCAAGACGAGCATTTATTACTTTGCCGCATCCCGGACAGCTCCCGCTCCAGCCCTGATGAGAACGTCTCCTCGGCTGTGAAACGCTCCCGGCATGCGCCAGGCAAATCTGCCGTCATAATAGCAATCCGCCATGGAACAAGCGCGCCTGCTCTTAAAGGGAATGTGAGATGACGCTCTGATTGATTTATTGCACGTTACGCCCAAACCACACCTATCTACTTCAGACCAACCCATTTTAGATTTGCGTCGGGCGCAAGACTCATTCATTGTTTCAGATCGTTAAAATAGGGCCCTATATATGAGCCATTTTCAAAACGTCAATCAAACAATTGAATGTGGAAAAACACTTCCAGAACCAGAGCTGTTATAAAAGTGGGCGATTAAAGTGGGCCATTAAACTCTATGTTTAGTTTAATGGCAACAAAATGAACTAATTTCTGGTAAGAGTCTATATAACACTTACCAACAGCAGTGTCCAGGGCGCACATGCACAGCAGACATCTGTCACAGTGGTCAGCTGTGGAGGAGCTCCTACATGCTGTCTGTAGCTTCTCACTGGTCCTACAGCGCACACACAGCAGCTTTCTAATTACTTTACGGTGGATTTGTGTGTGGCAAATTCCAGATTGATTGTATCTTGCTAATAATTAGAAAAAAAGATACTAAAAGAACACATGCTTATGTCCATGATGTTTGTAGTTTACATGCTGACCTGTAGATGGTGCTGACTGTAGAGGGGAAGTCTGCCTGCAGCTTGGTGACAAAGCTCTCTGTCAGACGCTGGATGCTGGACTTGTCTGTCGTCTGTGGGACAGACACAAACACACACTCAACACAACCGTATGGAATCACAGTAGACTTCATTCAAATCATGCAATACCAGAGACGTACAGTATTTATTTCTGTACAGTAAAAAAAACACGGTGCCCACTGGGTCCAACAAAATACCAACATTTCCATACTTTTAAAGCCACTTTTTAGAGCTGTGTCATAGAGCAGGATCAGAGTCAGCCAGTTCACTTTAGGATTAACTTTGGGTTTTAGGTCTCACATAGCCTGGATCAACAGATGTACATGTCCAGAATAAAGCCTGACATGCAGCGTGTGAGGTAGGCCTGCACGATTCAGGGAAAATTATGAATCACAATTTTCTTTAGCTTCAAATTGATATAACGATTTCTTTCTCACAAAGTGTAATGTTTATTGCACACATGAACCATGACAAAACAAATTGGCAGTATCAAACATAGATTTATTTTTGGCACCTACAACACAATCACCACATCACTATAAGCCTTTTCTCTGCTTCTCTTCATAGTCGTTAGATTCATCTACCATATAAACAATGATATAATCAAAGTAGAGGGAGGCAGGCCAGTACAGCCCGATCCGGTTGGGGAGAGTTCTAGCCCGACCAGGCACCTCTCTTTAGCCTGTCTCTCTTAGTTATGCTGTTTATTGTGACTGTTATTGCCATTGTTCATCACACCCCCAACCGGCTCCGTCAGACACCGCCTACCAAGAGCCTGGGTCTGTCGAGGTTTCTGCCTAAAAGGGAGTTTTTCCTCGCCACTGTCGCACTAAATGCTTGCTCTTGAGGGAATTACTGGAATTGTTGGGTCTTTGTAAATTACAGAGTGTGGGCTAGACCTACTCTATTTGTAAAGTGTCCTGAGATAACTCTTGTTATGAGACCAAGACCGGTCTCAAGTACACTGCTT
This sequence comes from Gymnocephalus cernua, assembly GCA_023631565.1. Taxonomy (NCBI): domain Eukaryota; kingdom Metazoa; phylum Chordata; class Actinopteri; order Perciformes; family Percidae; genus Gymnocephalus; species Gymnocephalus cernua. The sequence goes on from CM042437.1 coordinate 25,895,849, forward strand.
CCTGTTTACACTGGCACTCGTTTTGGATTCTTCGATAACAGAACCGGCGTGGAGTGAAAATGAGTGCCGCAGTGAGCGAGGAAGTTGTTGATAAAACAGGAACAGTCAGCTCGCCAGTATGGCAGTTTTGGGGATTTTATAAGTCAGACCAATGTCCTCTGCAAATTATGCAAGACTGCCGTGCCCACCGCAAACCTGTTTTACCACCTTAGCCGCGCTCACCCTTTGGAGCACAGCCGTATTCGCCAGCAACGTCCAACAACATCTGCAACACCGCACAAGCAGCAGAGCACCATGGAGAGGTACTCTGCACCAATGTCTTATAACAAAGCATCTAAACGGTACAAAGAAATAACAGAGGCAGTGGCATATCATATAGCCAAAGACATGCTGAGCACTGTCGAGAAGCCAGGTTTCCCTGTCAGATCTTACCTTTGTGTCCAGGCTTGGTAGGAAAACAGAGGGCACGCTGAACATATGGTTGTAGTAGGCTATCTCTTTAGCTGAGTAGTCCCGCATTGGCCTCACTAATATTGTGTCACCATATCTGGAGTCTGAGAAACCCTGTTAGCACAAACACACACAAATACACCAATATCATGAAGGATCCCACCCATCCGGCACACAAACTGTTCACCCCCCTCTTTATTCTTTTAACTGCTGCTATGTATAGGTTTCAGATTACATTTATTATTTTATGCTAGGCTATTGTTATCTATTGTGTACATTGCTGAGTCACCCATTGCGTTCATGATTTTAACATGCTTGAATGACATAAAAACTGTAAATGTGTATACATAATTAACATTATTGGTTTAAGTCAGACATCACATCTAATATCTGAAACAAGGCAGACAACACTGTAGGCTGAATGGGAGGTCAGAGTAAACCTATCACTGCCTATCATCTGCACACATACGCACCGTGTCCTGAGCCAGCTGTGCTCCTCTGCCCAGTGATATACTGGTGAGCAGCTTTACAGCCAGTCTGGTGCAGTTGTCTCCCAGCATCAGTTTACTGTAGCCTTCAGTCCGAGCTGTGTGCACCAGCAGATGCTGCCTTTGAGGAGAACACACACAAAAATACAGACTGGACTTTTTTTCCAACATCATTTTGTGTTTTAATCAACATCATGATTGTCACTGGCAAGGCAAATGACCCCAGTGAATGTTCTCTCTGGGCCTCCTGTTTGTATCCTAATTGTATTTATTTTTATTTACCAGGGATGGTGCACAATATTCTACATTTCAGTTTCCACTTTAATGTAAATGTGCCAGAGTTAGCTAATGAGCTCATTTTCATCTGTCATCCCTGGGCAGTTTAATACAAATGGCCTATTATTAGTGATACAGAACAACACAATACAATATGATACAATAAAACACATGCGCTCAAATTTTGTAAGGGTGCGACTAATATTTTTCCTAGGTCGCACCGGTGCACCGAACGTCCTCTCCGCTGCGTTACATGACCCATCCGCGCAGCCCCGCCCCCATTCACTCACACACGACCACCGTGCAACACGGAGAGACACGGCATCGGTCCACACTGCCACATTTGTCTACAGTTTTAATTGTTTAGTAACACAGCTGTATATTGATAAGCATGAGAGGGAAACCTGTATTTGTAGCAGTGTTTAAGGCTATAAGACTTTGAGCCATGAAATGTTAGATCTCAGTTCAGGGAAGCACTTTCAAACAGTAGCACTTTCTATTTTGAAATGTTTTACTTAAAATGTTTTAGTTTGGCAGCTCAGTGAAGCACTTCAAACTTTTTTTTGTTAATATTTTTATTTTTATATGCAGTATGATTGTGCTTCAAGTACAAATGAAGTACAGTAAGTACTAAATGAACGAGAGTCATGTTTCATCTTCAGTTAATTCATCATACATGTCAAAACAATGGAAGAGAGAGTGGTGTATTACCATCAGCAGCTCAAACTAAATACAGAAGCACCATCAAGAGCAGGTGGTGTCGCTCTAACCTTAATGTGTTTAGCAGGTCTTCTCTGGCGGTCAGTGTCTTAGCTGAGCCAATCAGCTGCTGCAGTGACTGTCTGTGGGACTCCTGAACATGAGGTAGTGATGTTTCCTCCTGTTGCTGTGGCGGCACACTGCTTCTGCTGTCGCTCTGAATGAAATGATCAACGGCTGCTTTGTAGGCGCCGGCTGGTCGCTCTGAAAGTGCCGGGGCAGTCACCAACACTGAACTGGGAAGTTCCAGAACCTAAAGAGCGGTTGGAGGACACATTCAATATCCCGTTTGATCCAGACTTTCCTCCACAAGTGCTGCGGAGGAGGGTCTGGCTAGTCCACATAGCATGCATGAAAAACGTGCTCTGGTTTATTGGCATTTCTTTAAACCAATCACAATCGTCATGGGCGGCGCTAAGCTCCGCACAGAGCCGCTGCAAAATAGCCTCGGGAAGGAACTTGTTTTGGTGGAACGTGTACGTTCAAAAGTAGTTTTAGTCGTGCAACAGAAAACTCAGATTGGACAGATAGTCTAGCTAGCTGTCTGGATTTACCCTGCAGAGATCTGAGGAGCAGTTAACCATAGTCCTCAGAAATCCACCGGAGGTTAGAACGCCAACACAAAGGAAGAGGAAGGAAACAGATATTGGCGAAAATACATGCATCCGGGGGAATTTCCTGCAGCACCGGTGCAATCACGGGAAATGGAACATAGAGGATATAGACTACATTTGTTAAAGATTATTTTTTGGGCATTTTAGGCCTTTATTTGACAGGACAGCTGAAGACAGCTGCGTTGAGGACTAAACCTCTATATATGGGCGCCCGCTCTACCAACTGAGCTCTCTGGGCGCCTGGTTATAGACTACATTTGTTCTGATGTAGTCTTTTTGTCAGTTTGACAGCACTCATTTCAGACCATTACAATTCCGACCTCATAAGATTGTAAAAGTGTCATGAGACTGACAAGTAAAACTGTAGTGCATGTTTGACAGAGTTTTAGACTTGAGTCATGTTAGGTGTTGTAACAGCCTGCTGAGGTTCAGCAGAGCGGTCCTGACCTGTTCCAGAGGCACCATGTGGAAGGGGAAACCAGTAGCTTTGAACACAGCCTGCAGCTCAGCCAGCGTCCTCTGTCTCTCCTCCACAGACTGGCCTACAGCACCCCCCTCTGGGAACACACACACACACACACACACACACACACACACACACACACACACACACACACACACACACACACACACACACACACACACACACACACACACACACACACACACACACACACAGTGTAAAATGCTATGTGTTATGTTCAAGTTTCACATTGTATGTCCTTTTAAACTTAAATAGAAAAATTGTTAATCACTAAAAAAAGTCCTCCTGACATAGTGTACATGAAAATGATTAGACTCGCAACTTAATTTACCATCAATGAAGACTATGCCGGGTAGGAATCTCAACTTCTTGTGAGCATTCTGACTCAAACCCTGGGGAGGAAGAAAAGGTTTGCAGTCGCATTAATATTTATAAACAAAGACAAGGAAACAAGATTATATCGGACCTATATGGTCATACAGAAGGAATGTATAGTGTGGATAAGGAATGTATAGTGGAATTATAAGTAGCATTTCACCATCTGTTACATCATTAAATGTTCGGGGAACTTTGGTAGTTATTAGTTAATTAGTGATGTATCCACGTACAGTAGGTCACTCCATGCTGAAATGTTAGTACTGGACGATACGTTCCTGCTCACATCCTATGATGTTTTATAATGTGCTTGTCTCAGATCTCAGTCAGTATGTTTACATGCACATAATATTCCGGTTTTTACCTTAATTCAGAAAAAGAAGATATTCCGACTAAGCTGTTTCCATGGCTAATGAAAGTGAACATTCCACTAATACTCCCGTTTACATGTAGCCGTGCAAAACAGGATTTTTTTCAAAGTTTACCAGCTGTGGTGAACTCGTTGGACCGCGCCAACACAGCGTCCCTCTTTCATTCCTTCAACCAGCTTCTTGAAAAAGGTCGGCGTGGCGATGTGTGCTCATATCCATTAACCTGTTGATATCCAAGTCTTTGATGATGTATAAAAGTAGCCGTTTCTCCTTCTTATCGGGTCTGCAGCCTTGCAAACCGTTGGCTGGTTGGTTTGTGTACAGAAACCATAGCAACGCACAGAGCTGACCATAAGCCTGCGGTGAAAACCCTGATTGAGACGCATATTACGAATGCGCTGTTTACATGTCCAAATAATGCCTCTAAAACCCAAATAATACTGGAATGTCCCACATGTCTGAATCGGAAAATGCTATATTGGGAAAAAGGCCTTATTTGGAATATCCAAACGGAATATGCTGTTTTCATGACCTGTATCAAATTCGGAATATCATCATATTCGGAATAATAGTGGAATATCGGTGTGCACGTAAACGTACTGATTGTGGCTGCACGTACCATAACGTGACCATCTAATAAAACAGGACAACCAACAGCTTACTAACTAACCCTTATTCAACTTATTTCCCATTCTTAAAAATGAAATTAAGCATCGCGTTAGTTCATGCAGGACATGGAAGTCATATGCCCACTAATTGAATTATCACTCCCACCAGTCACAATCAATCACAGCCATTTTTGTTTTTTTACATCATTTAAATTTAAACAGGTAAACCTCTTGGACTTGACTGAGCATGGAGCAGGAAGAAGGCCCTCCAGATACAGCCAGCAGCACCTACAACCAGAGGAGACCTTTTAGTTCATCTGAATTATTCTGTGTGCATAATAAATGAAGAAAATGAATTGCAGTATATTGTGTCATGCTGTGTCAGAAGAAAACAACACATTTCTTATTTAAAGAATAAAGTGTACAAATAAAGCACCTTCTCTCCAGGGAAAATCACCCTGTTTTTGCCCAGCATGGCTCTGAACTTATGAATGAAGTATTCCTTGAAACAGCCCCTAACACAGACAGAGAAATGATTTGAGCAAAGTCAGTAAAATGCTATTTATTTATGTGCTTTGTCAACTCATTTCTTCTAGCCACAACTCCAGCTCTAGCAACAATACGAACAAGACCTTTGAAAATCAGATATGAGACAGGCTGGATACATGGCCTGGTCACAACAAGGCTGTACGTTCTAAAATAGTGGCCTTTATTATCAACTGCAACAGGCTTATTTAGAGACAGATAGATTGATTTCTCCTCTTTTAGAATAACATTTGAGAAGATTGTGCTTTCTGATTTGCTCCTCACACTCACCACTCTGCTGCTGAGTTTCTCCTCTCATGCACAAATTACCTTTTCTTTTATTTACTGTTCACTTTTTTTTAATCATTGTTTGTTACACTTTCTGATAGAGATTTATAAAACAGAACCAGGTGTCAGTGAGACTTTATAAAGCGGACTAAAAAAAGGTGGATGTATATTTCTGTCTTTGTGCGTACAGACAGTTTAGTGCGTAACCTTTTGATATCAATGAACGTCCGTTCCATTCAAGCCGTTGCCAAATGAGTTGCTACAAAGCTAATCAAGACTATCAGCTCCACACAACTCTCTCTGGATTTCTCAGTATGACTATGTTCAGAGGATTGTGGCGTCCGGTGACTTTCCTGCAAAGAAACTTGAGTGAAGATAATGACCTCTTCTGAAGAGCCCATCGTGTTTTTTTAATCCTCCGTGTCCTCCTTGGCTACTAGCAACTGCTTGGAGGAGCTTGTATCATGTGGACGCGTCGACAGTGTTGTTGTCATTACTTAGAATTCCTCATGGGGGCGGCAGAAACTACGCACTATAGCTTTAATGGGTCTTAATCTAAACAGTTTTATGCATCCAGCCCCATTAAATGACTGCCCTGAGTTGTCCAGTAGACAGCAGTAAAACAGTCTTACCTGCAGAACGTATCTCCTGCTCTGATGACCACGGCTGCAGGCGCTTCTTTGCATTTCACACATTTCTTAGAAACACTAACAAATGTAGGAACAAAAGACATCTTCAAAAATAATTTGCATAGATTCATATTTTATGACACATTTATGACCTGTCATTTATACTGCAAACATGTCTACATAAACTGTGGAGGTTAATGATGTACTAGAATGCCACAATAGCTACACTACAGCAGTAATGTAGAGGGTCTTAAGTTATGTTTTCATCATGGGGAACCAGTTTGACCCCCCCAACCACCACCACCCTCCTCTGGACAGCGTGTTGCTTTCAAGTTTCCATTAACTCCAGTGCACACAGCAGACTATGTCAGCTTCATTATTTGCCCAGAGGCAAATCAGTACTGCTGAGCTGGAAAAAAATACTACTTATCTGGCTGTCCCAGGTAGTTTGTGGTAATTTGATTACACATCAAATCTCAACACAAGCAATAACTCTTTCAGCATACCGGTAGGTATGGCATGTGGAGTATTATGTTAAGAACTACTTTATTTAGGAATATGTGCTGTAACAATGCAGGGACTGCCTTAGTTGATATGTGAGTGGTGCAATGATTACCTAAAAAAGGAGCATTTAATCAAATAACCGAAGCCAATCAACATGCAGTGAACATATAACTTTGGCTCCTGTGGCAGTAATCCAGTCTGCTTGAGTCCAGATAACTAGCACATAATGAGTTATAAACCTATATCCCTTAAGCCAACAAGATACGGCCGTTCTTAATCCTATTGAAATACTAGACTTCAGATAGACATTCGCCATCGTTAAATGCTTTTATGTTAGACATGTTTGCAGTGCTGACAACATGTGACTCTTAACGGTCTTAAATGTAAACATGATTACTGTATGAGATGCCTACTCCTCAGGACACTACTAACTGACAGGACAGTTTTTGCTGCCACTGCTGCTTACTGACTTGCATATGGCGGTTAACTTCAAAGACTCAACGTGTCAGCACATTTACACTATATTAGAATACCTTGTTCAAACAGTGTGCGCTGATAACGTACCTGGGTACCTCCGCATGCTGCAGCTGCTCCTGGTAGTCTTCCTCCACCTGGCACATAGCTACTACTAACGTTCCTGAGTCTTATGGACGTTTATAGCTGAAGCTATCATCAGAATAGTGTCACGTTAACGTTATGTCGGCGAGACTTGTGTCTAGTTTTTAACTCATAGAACAGTCAAATGTCTTCACGAGGAGCAGGTTGCACTAACTCACCTGAAGCAGCGTTGGGAAGGTATTAAACTGATACTTACAGCCTCGCGTTTCTGCTATATGTTACGATATAATGCTGCTCAATGTTTACATTCACTTCATTTTAGTGACAACTATGCGCGTGTGGTGCGGTGGTGCATGGTGTGCTAATACATCCATGATGGTGTGTGGTGGTGTCTGGTCTAAACATGGCACTTTTTGATGACGTAGATAATATTCTGCTTTATGTTTTACGGTGCGTCACTGCCACCTGCTGGTATGGAGGTGGAGTCAAGGCTTCTAATATCAAAATAGGACATACTAAATAAAACGATAACATAATAATAATAATAAAATAATAATAATAATAATAATAATAGAGACGCATTGCTCATATTCTGTCAAACAAATGTTCTGAAATAAATATAGATAAGACTTTTCTCCTGAATCTCTGTAAAATATTTGTTGGTCATAATTGAAATTATTGCCTCAGAGGTTATTTCTCTGTCAGTGAATCAGTGCATTTTATTCGTTGATTTTTAAATGAATGAGTATTGACAACATCACTGCTTCCTGTGTTTTTCCATTTTATTTTATTGTGTAGGCTAATCTAGTATATGACCGAATTGGCGACTAGATACAATTGTTTCCCCTCTTCTGCTAACTTCTGTTTCTTTGTCACTCCTGCTCTTCTTTGATTCTATATAACCATCATCCTTGTTTCTTCATCCCCACCGCTTTTCGTCCGTCTGTGCAGTCTATATTCTGTCTTTAAAAGAGGAACGCTTACTCTTACTACTAAAGAAGAGGTCATTAAGAAAGCTTCTGTAGAGTTTTTGCATTTGTATTATTGTTGTTGCTGCTGCTGAGTTTTAAAACAACAGTTTCTTAGAGACAATGTGAAAAGGAAAGCTATATATATTGGGGGCATAGGCAGAAATTGTATTTTGGGGGCGGGCGGGGGCAAAGGTGAGTGGGCCTATAGTTTATCCTAGAAAAAAATGACTTAAATAATAATTAAACCTTAGAGTAGAAAAAAGAATAGACAAACTGCAAAAATAGTGACACCTTTACTTTGCAATATTCGGCGAAGGCAATAACAAAACACTGTCTTAACATCATGTTCAACCAACAGAGCTCAATAAAAGGCTGGACAAACCAGGCCAGCATAGACAATAACGTGTCTATTTTATTCAGGCTAGTCAGCAGTGCAAAGACAGTTCACCTGAAAATAAAGTAGGCTAAAAGTCAAAGAAATTGAAATAATGAAAATTCTCAGCAGAGCACGGTTTGAAATAAATAACAACACACTCCCTAATTTCTGTTAAATCAACTATATACAATGCAATCAGCTTGGTGGAAATTAAGCTTTTGTGCCAAAAAAATAGCAACTCATTTAAATTAAACAATGTAGCCTATAAGGCATACAGCTATATACTCAGCAAAAAAACTAACGTCCTCTCACTTTCAACTGCTTTTATTTTCAGCCAACTTAACATGCGTAAAACTTTGTATGAACATAAAAAGATTCAACTACTTAGAACTTAACTGAACAACGTTACACAGGCATGTGACTAACAGAAATGGAAAAAATGTGTCCCTGGACAAAGGATGGTCAAAATCAAAAGTTGCGGAACGTTACAGGGAAGACATCCTCCTCCCTCGTGTGGTACCCTTCCTGCAGGCTCATCCTGACATGATAATGCCACCAGCCATACTGCTCGTTCTGTGCGTGATTTCCTGCAAGACAGGAATGTTAGTGTGCTGCCATTGTCAGCGAAGAGCCCAGTACTTAATGCAGCTGGTGACCACACCAGATACTGACTGTAACTTTTGATTTTGACCATCCTTTGTCCAGGGACACATTTTTCCATTTCTGTTAGAAGTTCTTGGAAGTTGAATCTTTTTATGCTCATACAAAGTTTTACCCATGTATGAGCATAGGCAATTCAGCAAACACATTGGCTGAAAATAAAAGCAGTTGAAAGTGAGAGGACGTTTCTTTTTTTGCTGAGTAATAGATGTCCTTGAGCTGATGAGGATTGTGGTGGCAAAATTATAATCAACATGATTAACTTTGTATTTTTGAATATGCTCTCTTCATTTATGCCACAAGGACAGTGTATCTGTATTTACTCATAAAGGCCTATTATATTCCTTCTGTAGTATCTAGGCGCTACACAGTCTCGAGCTGCGAGAACGCGGCCTCTGTGTGAACTGATTAAAGGTTTAGCTCAAAGCTAAATTACATCTTGCTCTGTGGCATCTGAACATCTTCCAATGATGTACGGGACATTAGGTCCCCGATGTGTGATAGACAGACTTTCAGGCACCTCAGCTTGTCTTAATGATTTGCATTAGGCAAGGCAAGGCAGCTTTATTTGTATAGCACTTTTCAGCAACAGGGCAATTCAAAGTGCTTTACATGAAGACAATCAAAATACAAGAATAAAAGTTACAGTGCAGTATAAGAAATTAAACATTAAAGAGCAGTTAAAAACAGTTAAAAATATAAAAGCAGATAAAATAAGCAACGAAAGTATAAGAAATGGATAGTAATTTAACCAAAAGGCAACATCAAAAAGAAAGGTCTTCAGCCTTGATTTAAAAGAGCTGAGAGTTGCAGCGGACCTGCAATTTTCTGGAAGTTGGTTCCAGATATGTGGAACATAGAAACTAAATGCTGCTTCTCCCTGTTTAGTTCTGACCCTGGGGACAGACAGCAGACCTGTCCCAGACGACCTGAGAGGTCTGGGTGGTTCGTAGTTGACTAGCAGGTCAGAAATGTATTTTGGACCTAAACCGTTTAATGATTTATAAACTAGCAGAAGGATTTTGAAATCAACTCTCTGAGGCACAGGAAGCCAGTGTAAAGACTTCAGAACTGGAGTGATGTGATCCACTTTCTTGGTCTTAGTGAGGACTCGAGCAGCAGCGTTCTGAATCAGCTGCAGCTGTCTGATTGATTTTTTAGGGAGTCCTGTAAAGACACCGTTACAGTAGTCCAGTCTACTGAAGATAAAAGCATGGACAAGTTTTTCCAAGTCCTGCTGAGACATAAGTCCCTTTACCCTTGATATATTCTTAAGGTGGTAATAGGATGACTTTGTAATTGTCTTAATGTGGCTGTTGAAATTCAGGTCTGAGTCCATAATTACACCAAGATTTCTGGCTTTGTCTGTTGTTTTTAACATTGTCGTTTGAAGCTGGGCGCTGACTTTCAATCGTTCCTCTTTTGCTCCAAAAACAACCACCTCAGTTTTTTCTTCATTTAATTTAAGAAAGTTCTGGCACATCCAATTGTTAATTTGTTCAATGCACTTAGTCAGTTACTATAGTCTCCTGGCGATAAGGTTATGTAAATTTGTGTGTCGTCCGCATAACTGTGGTAACATATTTTGTTGTTTTCCATAATCTGAGCCAGTGGAAGCATATAGATGGGGAACTCCGCACGTCATATTTGTATGCTCAGATGTATAATTACCTATAGATACAAAGTAGTCCCTATTCTTTAAATAGGATTTAAACCAGTTTAGGACTGAGCCAGAAAGGCCAACCCAGTTTTCTAATCGGTGTAGTAATATGTCATGGTCGACCATGTCAAATGCAGCACTGAGATCAAGTAATACTAAGACTGCAGTTTTGCCACTATCTGTGTTTAAGTGGATATCATTAAATACTTTAACAAGAGCTGTCTCAGTGCTGTGGTGTGGTCGAAAACCCGACTGGAAGGCATCAAAACCATTGTTTAGTGATAAGAAAAGGTTGAGTTGTTGAAAAACCGCTTTTTCAATGATTTTACTTAAGAATGGAAGGTTAGATATCGGCCTATAGTTGCTCAGTAATGCCGTGTCTAGATTGTTCTTTTTTAAAAGTGGCTTGATGACTGCAGTTTTCAGGGCCTTTGGGAAGATACCTGAGAGTAGAGACGTGTTTACAATCTGTAAAAGATCAGAAGACATACAATTTGAAACATTTTTGAAAAGGCCTGTTGGTATAATATCAAGGCAACAGGAGGAGGTTTTCAGATGTTGTATAATGTCCTCCAGGTTTTTATGGTTGATCATATGAAATTGTGTGATATTGGAATTTGTTTTGCCTGGACAGTGTGGCAACACATATCCCTTACTTGATATGGAGGCACTGACAGTTAGTCTAATTTTCTGAATTTTGTCTTCAAAAAAGGAGGCAAAATCATTGCAGGCCTTGGTAGATAAAAGTTCAGATGCTACTGGTACTGGAGGGTTTGTTAACCTATCAACAGTAGCAAACAGAGCACGTGAATTATTATTGTTTCTGGCGATAATGTCAGAGAAGAAGGACCACCTAGCATTCCTCAGTTCCAAATTATAAATTCGAAGTCTTTCTTTGTAGGTGTTATAGTGGACCTGGAGATTAGTTTTTCGCCACCTACGTTCAGCTTTTCGACACTCTGTTTTTTCTGTTCTTACCCGTATGACATTTCTCCATGGAGATCTTTTCTTACTACAGACAGCTTTGACCTTAGTGGGAGCAATGGCATCAATAACATTTGTAATTTTAAAATTGTAATTATCTATAAGCTCATTGACTGAGACCCCAGTGAGGGCGGGTGTGGAGGAGAAAAGCTGAATGAATGTTTCACTGGTGTTTTCAGTGATATACCGTTTTCTGATTACCTTAGTTTGGACACTTTTGGGCACCGAGATAGTGCCGTTAAAGAAAACACATGAATGATCAGAGAGAGCAACGTCAGTCACCACAACCTTGGAAATGTTCAAACCCTTGGAGATAATCAAGTCCAGAGTGTGACCCTTGTTGTGCGTGGGTTCCGTCACATGCTGAGTCAGTCCATAGTTCTCAAAAACACAACACAGTTCTTTGGTCCCTCTATCCTGCAGGTTGTCCACATGAATGTTAAAATCACCAGCAATAATTACACAGTCAAAGTTAATACAGATTATAGATAGCAGTTCAGTAAAGTCATCGAAGAAAGCTGCACAGTATTTCGGTGGTCTGTAGATATTTAGAAATATGGCTCGGGGGGTGGACTTTAGCTGAAGAGTCACATATTCAAAAGAAGCAAAATTTCCATAAGATATTTGAGTACAATGGAATGAGTCATTATACAAAATGGCTACTCCACCTCCTTTCTTATTCACTCTATGCTCACTCATAAAACTGAAGTTAGGGGGAGCTGACTCAATGAGAACAGCACCACTGTTATTATGGTCCAACCAGGTTTCAGTTAAAAACATAAAATCAAGATTGTGCTTAATAATAAAATCATTGATTAAAAATGATTTTCCTGCCAAAGACCTGACGTTTAGTAAGGCTAGTGTTAGTGTGTTCAAATTTTTGTGTTCAATTTTTGGTATAGGCGTTGGCTGACGAGGAATGAATGCTAAATTTGCGAGGTTTGCTGATAAGTGCTTGTTCTTACTTAGCGGATTTATCGTTCTTTTTCTATTACCTATCACAACATAAATTGAGGAAGGATTTAATACACAGGGCCCGGGCTTGTCCTGAAAAAAGTCATGAGTGCCACTAGGCGTGCAGCCTGGACCCGGCCCATATCAGACAAAGCTTGCTGCATTTTGTACACAAGTATACTTATCAGTCTGGGGAGGAGGAGTTAGCTGCCGTCCTTTGGTGGGCAGTGGTGCCTGCCGTTTAACTTTTGGCTGGGGGCCAATGATGGGAGAAGGAAGGGGGGTAAGTTTGATTCCAGTATCTACTTTTGGCCGGGGGCAAATGATGGGAGAAGGAAGGGGGATAAATTTGGTTCCTTCAACTACCAGTCGCTTCATCTGGTCAGTGAAATCCAACATGGGGCAGGGGGAAGGAGGGGAAAAGGTGAGTGGAGAGAGCGATGGCGTGGGCGGGGTCAAAGGCGTCAGGGTTGGTGAAGGGGTTTGAGGGGAGTTGGACAGGTGAAGAGGGGGATTGAGATTTCTCATCTCTGCTCTGTGGTCTTCCATGGTTTTTTTTAATTGTGATTTCCTTGTAAGTGCATAATTGGCTTTCAAAGTGTTTCTATTAATTTATTTGTCTTTATTTTTAAGTTTTGTTGTGTCTTTGTATGTATGTAATGATGTGATGTAATTCAGCTGCCTATCTTGGCCAGGTCTCCCTTGAAAAAGAGATTTTTAATCTCAATGGGCTTTTCCTGGTTAAATAAAGGATAGATAAAAAATAAAATAAAATGGTCAAATCTTTGCTCAGGCGGGGGCTGTGGTGGATTACTGCCCTGTTTTGTTATGTCTTCCTCTTGTTTTGATTCCTCTTGTCTCGTGTCCTTGGCCGAGGGAGCTGATGTGTGGCGCAGAAAGTAAAGTTGGTTAGAGGTGAACAGCTTTACTCCTGGTTTGTTAAGGAAAATTCCATCTGTCTTAAAGAGATGTCTGCGCTCCCAGAACATGTCAAAATTGTCAATGAACTGCAGAGAATGAGCGGTACATGCAGTTGAAAGCCATGTGCTCAGTGCCAACAGTCTGCTGAATCTCTCCAAAAGGTCAAGATAGGACGGAGACTGATGAAGGTAGCAGATGTCATTAACTCATGTGGTGACGTCTGCTGATGTCACTCCTCCATTCCTTATCTCTGCTTAAAAAGATGTGTTTTGTGTTTTCCACTTTGAGTTAACTTCTTCACATTTTGCTGAGCGCATCCTGTGAACTTGTTTTTCCTATTTTGCAAAATATATACTTTAATAAATCTACAAAAAACCTACATTGGTTCAGTCTACGACTATTTCTTTATTTGTTTCATTCTCAATTGTTTTAATTTTATAATTACTCAACACCCGCTGTCTTCTGAATTATTTTTCCATAACAGTTTGGCGTTTGAAATCGGCAGGACCAGTTGCTGGACGTGACGGGGAGAGGGCTCCGTGTTTTGTACTGAGGACTTGCTCTCCGGAAACCTCTGCACCTGTCAGGGCCAGAGATAGCCGCCTCATAACCTCGAAACACAAAGCTTTCTGAGAGGAGGATCAGACAAGACGCGGAGAACTCTCCTGGAAACACTCCACACTGGCTCAGGAATTCAATTTCAAACAGCGGGGTAAGATTCATGATTTTAATTGAAATAATTTGAATTGACCTATGAACATTACAAGAAACAAATCCAGTCGTTTTTTGACACAGAGTATGACTGAGAGCCGTTTTGGGTTTTTGTTTGTGTAAACAACACTCAGCCGTGTTTCAAAGGCTTCCTCAAACATAGATTACGGTGACATTCTAAGCAGTAAATGCTTACGGTTTTGTGTGGGTATTCCGTGAAATAAACCCTTCTTAGACGGGTTTTGTGTTGCCCCCCCCAAGAGTTTCAAGAGTAAAAGCGACCCTGCTGGTGCAGGTTAAGTAGAACATTCTTCTCATTTCGTGGAAATGGGTTCCAATTTGTCGTCACCTGCCCTGACTGGCTCCTTGTTTGAGGAAATGGTCCGTAAATACGGACTTTTGAGTGTTGAGTGTGTCCCATATTGGATCGAACAGTTTGGATTCCCTGATAAGGGAACGCTTAGCACAGGCAGACTGAAGGTTCTTAGAAAAGACCTACAAGAGGCAGAAAATAAGCTTATGGGAAAATATTTCATAAAGACAGCAGACATCAAATTTTTACAGAAAAATAAAGAGTGTTTTAACCTCTGGATAACGGAAGCAGAACTCAGAGAGGGAAAGCAAACGAGGAAACAAAAAACACTGACTTTGTTAAAACAGAACGATCACTCATCTGAAAAGAAATATGAAAGTAACTCCCCTGCTAATGTTTCTCCTTCTCTTTATCCGAGTATTGGTGACCTGGACCTCAATCTCGACCTGCCGCCACCACCCTACCGGCGACCAATCGATTTACAACCAACCGCTCCAGCCATGCAATCAGGATTGCAGCAGCTGGCTCTTCCACCTCCTCCTGCTGAAGCTGCTGCCACTGCCCCCCCGCCAGAACAGCCGAAGCCAGAGGACGGGTCAACTGCAAGTGGCAGAGCAAGCCCAAACGTCATCGTCACCAGAAGCATGACAGAGGCGCTGGACACATCGGAGAAAAAGGACGACAACACGGAGCTCCACTGCCCAATGCTACAGGTGCCTCGATCAGATGGCAATGTGGGGCTTATTTACAGGCCTTGGACAGAATCTGACATTCTAAACGCCACAAAGCACCTGCCCCCATGCCGGGAATCGGGCACACGCTTTGTCGAACCATTCACTAGGTTTGTTGAGACTTTCTCGCCCACAATGAATGAAATAAGACGAATCATGCTCCACAATCTGGGCCCCGCAGACTACATAAAGATTAAAGATCTTTTTCCTGCGGCTGTGGAAAATGACCCAACCATCAAACACCCCAACCTCAACCATCACGACAACAAGGACTTCAAAGATAAGTTAGCGGACATAATGTTGGGGTTCGGGAAAGCATTCCCTGACCGCAATGATATGACTCGAGTGAGCAACACTAAACAGCAGAAAAATGAGACCACGGCTGATTTTCTCTTCAGAATAAGAGAAATATTTGAACGACACAGCGGCATTGTAAAGCCTGACACTCTGGGAGAGACTGTGGGGGTGTGGGAGTCATACTTTAAAGGGGCATTCTTCACAGGCCTCCTGCCAGACATTCAAGCTGAGGTGAGGAAAACCTGTTTCGGCTTTGATGATGCCCGACTGGACGAAGTCATCAAACATGCAAAACATGCCGAAAACATCCTGAAGCTGGCAGCGGAGAAACGGGACTCAAAGAGACAAAAGAAAACTGATGCCGCTCAGCTGACACTATTGAAAACTGTGTTTGAGCTGGCGGGAAAAGATACAAGGGGCCATGGCAGAGGAAACGACAGACGGAGAGGTCGCAGACAGGAGGACAACTCCCCAGACGACCGAGACAGATGTCGTTATTGCAAAGAAAAAGGACACTGGCGGCGCGATTGCCCTAAACTCAGAAATGGGACACGTAACGGACAACAGCAGGGTCGACAGGACAACCATCAGGGCTCTGATTGACGGGTTGCCTGGGAAGGAGAGTGGTGGAGGTACGGAAGGGATTGAATCCAGGCTCACTTCAACGGAGGGTAACATGCACACACACACACACACACACCCTTCCCACGCTCGCAATGAAGAATCTGCTTCCTCGCACGGCACTTTCACTTCCCCACATGACAGACATGACAGTTTGTATTAGATGCAATACAACATCTTGAACAAAAACAAAATTGTGACATTGTAGCAACTTATTCTGTGTTTTCTTCTGATGCATACAAAACGCTGCCCACTACGGTGTTGACTATACAAGGGAGGGAAATTGAACTTTTAGTGGACATCGGAGCTACAAATTCAGTCTTGAAACAGTCCATTTTCCCTAGCCGGAAGCTTTCTGGCAGAGTTGTGTACTCTAGAAGTGCAAATGGAATGATTACTCCTGAAAGTTTTACAACCCCCATAATGAGTGTACACTCTGATCCCACAGACCCTAAGTCAGAAAGAAAAGCAAAATGTTCTTTTCTGCTTTCACCTCTGTGCCCAGTTAATTTACTCGGTAGAGATTTGATGTGTGTGGAATCGGAGTTGTTATCAAGGTTATACGCCTTGATAACGGCTACGCTCTATCAGACATACGCTGGACGGAGCCCACATACAGCTCTCTGAATGTTTTTGAATGGCGCGTATCTCTTCCCCATGCCATAAATCTTTTGGCAGAGGCCCGAGGCCGTTTGCCCCCCTCTGCAGATTTCTGTGAAACTCAACACCTGCATTGCACCTCTTTTGTCTCAACAGAGTTAGAGGAGGACTATGCAGACCAATTTTTGGAAAAACCTGACGATGTGCTTGAGTGCCCTCACATGTATTGGCATAACAACAGATGTGCCGTATCAGTCTCCTTGACGGATGAACAAAACAATTTTTATTTGCTTGTGTGACTCACATGCGCATATCTCCTTGTGTAAATCTCCTACAGATCACTGGGACAGACTTGGGACTTTTCATCCGGGACTGTGACAGACTGACTGACTGACTGGACCAACACTGCGAATGATGACGTTTCCTTCTCTCCCTCGACTGGGTGTTACAGGACACCATTGTCACAACGCGTGTCCTGCGCATGTGCAGCGTCTACCAGTTAGAGGAGACTGTGGCTCAAACGCAAACCCTTTTCCAAAACTCAGCCGACATCTCACCCGCTGAGATTTCTCCTTTGCTGTCTGAAGTGCCGCGTCACCTTTGGGCAGCAAACAAATATGACGTCGGGCTGATAAGAAACTGCCAGCCGGTAATAATAGTTCTGCGTTCAGATTTCAGACCTAAAAAGCACCAATATCCACTAAAACAGGAAGCAATTGATGGGATCATGCCTGTTTTTAACTCTTTATTGGCAGCTGGCATTATCATAGAGTGTCATGACTCCCCAGTGCGCACGGCTATTTTTCCAGTAAAGAAAATCAGACCAAAAGGTCATCCCGTCGAGTGGCGTTTCAACACAGCGGTCCACTCTAGGGTTCCTAACGTACCTAACCCCTACACGATGCTACAGGGGATCCCCGGGGATGCTAAGTATTTTTCTGTTGTTGACCTGAGTAAAGCTTTTTTCAGTGTTCCTGTGGACAAGGAATCCCAGTACTGGTTTGCCTTCCTCTTCGATGGTAAGCCTTACACCTTCACACGTCTCTGTCAGGGCTATTGTGAGTCTCCTACCATATACAATGATGCTTTGAGAGATAGCCTGGAGAGCCTAACATTCTCACCCGGCTCATCATTATTGCAATATGTTAGCTAGCCCCACAAAAACACAGTGCAAAAACGACACCATAGCATTGCTTCAACATCTCGCTGCTGAGGGACATAAAGCTAGCCTGTCTAAATTGCAGTTTGTGCAGAGGTGCATCTTTTGGGCCATGACATCTCTTAAGAAGGGGAAACCCTGTCCCCAGCTCGCACTGAAGCTATTGTTTCTCTCCCTAAACCCAGCACTAAGAAACAAATGATGTCATTTCTTGGTATGTGTTCTTACTGTCGTGTTTTTATCCCAAATTATGCGCAGCTTGTGCAACCATTGTCCGACATCATCCATGGAAACGATTTGACCGCACATGACCGAGTGACATGGAATTCAGAGGCAAAATGTGTGTTTCATTTAACCTAAGAGTGGTTTTGTTTTTGTTTTGTTTTGTTTTCTTTTTCTTCCTCACAAAAACATGCATATTATATCCTTTTACGAATTATAATTTTGAATTATTGTGATTGGTTTGTAATCAAAAAGAGTGGAGTGTGGTGGCAAAATTATAATCAACATGATTAACTTTGTATTTCTGAATATGCTCTCTTCATTTATGCCACAAGGACAGTGTATCTGTATTTACTCATAAAGGCCTATTATATTCCTTCTGTAGTATCTAGGCGCCACACAGTCTCGAGCTGCGAGAACGCGGCCTCTGTGTGAACTGATTAAAGGTTTAGGTCAAAGCTAAATTACATCTTGCTCTGTGGCATCTGAACATCTTCCAATGATGTACGGGACATTAGGTCCCCGATGTGTGATAGACAGACTTTCAGGCACCTCAGCTTGTCTTAATGATTTGCATTAGGCACCAAAAGGTCAAGATAGGACGGAGACTGATGAAGGTAGCAGATGTCATTAACTCATGTGCTTAAAAAGATGTGTTTTGTGTTTTCCACTTTGAGTTAACTTCTTCACATTTTGCTGAGCGCATCCTGTGAACTTGTTTTTCCTATTTTGCAAAATATATACTTTAATAAATCTACAAAAAACCTATATTGGTTCAGTCTACGACTATTTCTTTATTTGTTTCATTCTCAATTGTTTTAATTTTAGCATTACTCAACACCCGCTGTCTTCTGAATTATTTTTCCATAACAGGATGATAACTGGCTTGGAGTTGTGATAAATGTGTGTTTCTAGGACTTGGGGAATTAATTTTAATAGATATAGAAATAATTATAGTAACTGTAACACACAGTAAACAAGCACGGCTTCACATCACACGCTGGTCTCTGTCTCCGTCATATGTTACACTGACCAAAATAGGTTGTTACTGAACGCGATGGATGTTATTTCTGAATAATAAGAAAGTTTATACTTTTAATGTTAACGTTGACCATCAGGGACCTACATTTGATGCCAGATGAATGGCATGATGGATATTCATACTAGTAGCCTAAATAATATAAACATGTTGTAAATCCAGAACAGATATATGGTTAGTGACACCTGAGATTGTAAAGTATGAATCAGATTATTGTTTAGAGTAATACATCTTATATTGAATGCATATTAAAGATTCCTGGAAGTTTATTGCAGAACACCTAGGAGATGATGGGTTTATTAAATCTATCAAATATTTAATACAGACAATTCAAAACCTGTCAGCTTGGAGGCTTGGACCCAAGTGCAGAAGGTGAGCAGCAGCTTGAATAAACAATAATTTACACAAAGAGACTTACAAACGTGTAAGCAGGAGAAAATAGTCCAAAAGAAAATGGATAAACCTTAAATGGATTGGCGGTGGGGGGGGGGCACAACTTATTTCAGTGGTTTAAAAAAATAAAGACAGGAGAGAAAGTCAATGTTGATGGCACAGATGATATCTAGAGACACCGTTAAGCATGCTGACCAGATCTTAATGTTGATTTGCTGGTCCAGTCAGAGGGACTGAGGGGAAATTACACAAAGTTGAAGGTATTTAAATATATATAGGTATAGGTATATACCTATTATAAATATAAATACAGTCCATTTATTTTAAAACCCTTAACGGTCCAATGTGTAGGAATTTCTGCCATCTAGCGTTGAGATCATATATCACAATCAGATGTTTTATTAAACGTCATTGACATAAAGGATAAAAAAAATGCAATAATAGATATTTTAGACATTTGACACACTGCCCCACAGTTGCTCGATGCAAACATTATTGGAATAACCACTTTGGGAATATCAATTGGAATTCGATTTGGACCTATAATAATAAATATGTTGTTAATAATAAAGTAAATAAACTATATTTCAAAATTGTCCATTGCATCTACCCAACAAATCAAATCTTAAAGAAATATAATTCTGATCTTTCTGATTCTTGCATATTTTGTGGTGTTTTCACAGAGATGATTGCACATGTTTTGTGAATGTTTTATGTCCGATTGTTCTGGATTGATGTGGAGGATTCGGGGGCTTTTAAGAAAACATTTGGGGCCAACCCGCTACACCCGCTGCCTCCACCCAGGGCTGGACTGGGACAAAAAATCGGCCCGGGCATTTTTGGCCCAGGCGGCCCACACCCACCGTGATTGGTCACACACATTCCCTGCTCCCAGTCCTCTAAAAATATGCGTCCACTCTATGATATGAGTTGCTTAGTGTTCTGCATTCATGTGATAGTTTTGGATCCTTCAAGTACGGTCTCAAGACTTATCTGTTGATTTTACACTTAAATAATTAATTCATTCTTAGAGTTATGATTTGTATATGGTATTTGGCTATTTTTTTTTATTGATATTTCATATTTTATTGTCATTATTGTTATTATTACTATTTTGCTTAATATTGGCTTAGCAACTTTTAAAAACAGTTTACTGTTAATTTTAACTATTGTAAGATTCATATTTCGTCGCTTTGGACAAAAGTGTCTGCTAAATACAATAACCATAACCATAACCATAACCTTTCCCAAAAGCTACAATAAAGCTGAGAGCAGTACATGCCCTGGAAAAGAGATAATTAAGCAATTCCAGGAACGCTGCTGCTTGTATTAATCCTGATTTTAGCATGTTCAATGTTAGCAGACAGCCACTAACTTTAATGTTACAGCCAAACTGCTTGTTGTCGTTATGACGTGAGGCGCACATAACACACACACACACACACGCGCACACGCACACACACACACACACACACACACACACACACACACACACACACACACACACACACACACACACACACACACACAGCCTCCCTCCGTTCCTGAGAGTCCCTGTTAATTTGCCTACTCTTTACCACGTCGTCAACTACTCTCTCTTCCATCTTTTCCTCACTTGCTCCCCTGGCCCTGTCATGGTCACTCTCCTCCTCCTCAGCTTCTTCCCTGTCATGATGTTGTTTCTGCTTCTCTGCCACCTCTCCTCTTTCCTCTACTGCAGGTAATGCTGACGTTGAAGCAGCTACTACAGCCCCAAACATGTCAGAAATGTTGGCACATTTTGAGGCATCCGTCTGTATATTGTAATCTGTCTGCACCTCCCTTGCATTTTGGTGGTTGATTGTCCATTTTAACATGGATGCTAAATTTCCAGCATAAGCATAACTATTACAGTTACGTGTCTTAGGGCCAGAGGGAAGGGGGTTCCTGGATTTGACTGGGTCAGGCCAGTGCCAATAAGGAAAATTAACCAATGGGCCGCTGTCGGTTCTTTATGGGCCTGCGCGGTCAAAAAAAAAAAAAAGGTCTATCAATTATATTGGCGATTCGGCCCAAACGTTTGTCGGCCCACCGGGAAAATGCCCGGTATGCCAGATGGCCAGTCCAGCCCTGCACACACACGTTTGATGAGTTGATGGTGTCACTTATGAAGCCACTTCCTGATCACACAGATAATATTAGTAATGTTTTATTTTGTGAAGATGAAAGTAGTATCTCTCAAAAAGCAGCTTCCAAAACAGTTTCCAGTGAAGTGCAGGTAAACATTGAACAAGTATTCAGATCTTTTACAGCAGTAAAAGTAATACCACACTGTATAATTACTTCACTACAAGTGAAAGTCCTGCACTCGAAACTCAGGTAAAAGTATGTCAGAATTATCATCACAATATACTTAAAGTACTTAAAGTACAAGTATTGTGCAGTAAAGTGTTCCCTGTCACTGTTTAATATATCTAATGTTACTGGGTTACAGTTTTTCTCAGTCGCTTTGGTACATTTCTCGAATCATCCTTGACATTTGAAAAACAGTAAGTGCATTTCTCAAAACAATTCGTACAAATAGCAAAACACCATGGATTAGCTGCAGAAGCCAGTCTCTGGCTCAAAATCCTTAGTTCATCTCTTAAAAGTAAATATCTGTGTCAATGAACATATCAGTGCCATCAGAATGGCAAGTCCTTGTGTCATTGTGTATGGATAAGACAGTCAAATTGCTTAGTCATGTTGTCAATATAACTGTACTGTCTGGAGGGATGTTGCGATGTAAACTATGGCTAAAGTTTTGATGACAATTATTGTAAATTGCACGTTATACCTTAGTGTATATACTGTATATATATATATATATATATATATATATATATATATATATATATATATATATATATATATATATATATATATATTGAGAGCCCTGTAGCTAGCTAATCTGTCTGATTCAGCTTCATTGCTACTGTTATTTTGTGAGTTAACTGGATGTAACTCAGTACAAATACAGAAGAAGAATCATCAGAATTTATCTATAAAAACATGAGCATGAACCAAATAATGTGACCAAAGGTGACGCAAAATGCATAACAACACATCTTTGGATTATCACTTTAATATTTTTTTAATGTTGATTTTTTTTTTCTTGCTTTTGTTCCATCATCATCTGCTTCAGATAACTGCTTGAAGATTTTCCAGATGTTTCTTTTGTCCCATATTCACTACTGAGCTTCAAAGAGACCTTATTTATGATATCTAGTGGCCCAAAAATTGGTTTTAGCACAGAATATAATTACCAGTTGTTAGTATTTCAAAAATGGTGCACCTTACCTTAGAAACAGAATTTTTGTCATACTCAATAAGTACAATTTTGAGTTGTTGCACCTTAGGGTTTTCATTTTATGACACTTCATTCCTCCATTACATTGCATTTTAAAGTGACAGTCCTTTTTCTTTTTTTTTAACACCACTACAGCTTTAGTTATTACTTACTGCCAGATTAAGAATTTTCATACAAAACTTGATAATTTTATAAAATATGATGCATTGCTGTAAATTAAACATAATGAGCTGTCAGGAAGGAGGATCAGAACTCAGGCACAGACTGGAGTAGGTGGTAAAGAATCTTATTTTATGGAAGCTGTGAGTGTGGACAGGCAGTGGGGGTGCTGGGTCCGAAGATGGTGGGGCTGGCAGAGGGGTGCTGGGTCCGAAGATGGCTGGACTGGCAGTGGGGGTGCTGGGTCCAAAGATGGCTGGACTGGCAAAGGGGGTGCTGGGTCCAAAGATGGCGGGGCTGGCAGTGGGGTTACTGGGCCCGAAGATGGCGGGGCAGGCAGTGGGGGTGCCGGGTCCGAAGATGGCTGGACTGGCAGTGGGGGTGCTGGGTCCGACGACGGCTGGGCTGGCAGAGGGGGTGCTGGGCTAAGTTCCTCAGTGGGGCTGCAGACTTGATGTTCCAGTGCGTGGCGTGGCTATTGGCAGCAGAGGATTCCGAAGGCGGGTTATTTCTGAGAACAGAGATCTTCCAGTTAGAAACGTCAGGGAGCGGAGCAGACATGTAAGAAACTAGACTGCATACAAATCTCGAAGGCTGGTGAAAAAGCATACTCAGTGGTAAGCAACAACCTGGCAGGGAGAGGAAAGTCAGACTGGCATTTTAAGGCAGATGATGGAGCAGGATGAGTAGCAGGTGCGCTGATTGGAATTGGTACCAGGTGTGGGGAGAATCAACAGGCGGGGCGTGTCCACAATCTGTAGAACATGTAGGGAAGAACAGAAACAAAGACAGACAGACAAAAAAAAGACAACAAACACACGGCAGGCATAACAAAATGAAGAAATAAACATTCACACACACACACACACCAGACTGTCACCGTGCAGAAGTCACGGCAGGCGGGGGCGTGACATGACCTACCTCTCGACTAGCTACAACAATACAATGCTGCTTACTCACCGTCTGCAATAATAATACACTTTCATAATGTATCATATATTGGCATACTCTGAAAGACTTAAAAGATAAATATAAAAAGCTCCTTATGATAAAAACTTCTAAACAAAAGATGAATACAATCTACATCTGAATCAATGCAATGAAACTTACTTGTTATGCATGAACCAAAAAAAGAAACATTCAGCAGCAGCAGGTGGGCTGGAACAGAGGCTCCTGTAGCGCCCCCTGGAGGGCAGGAGGGGAAGTCTCCTCAGGACTCACGACTCACTCCACCTGTGATCCATTGATCTAATCTGCATGGTGTCATCTCACTTACTTACCAGACTTGAGACAAAGTTAGCACTTAAAGAAAAACTAAAATAGGACCCTCCTTATCACCTACAAAGCACTCCATAATCTCGCACCCAGCTACATTACCGACCTGCTACCAGGCTATGTCCCTCTACGCACAGTCTCGGTTCTGGAAGCATACTCCTGGAGAGGGGTTGGACCCTTTTCTTCTCCGGAGTTGCCCAGGGTGTGAGGTGCCAGGCGGGTGTGGGTATACTCACCAGCCCATTTTCTCTGCTACCCTCCTCCTTCTTTCCAACAGAAAACCATCCACTTGGCGGACCGCGGACTTGGCGCCTGGTGGTAGAGGGGGCTTGGAGGTTATTATCTTGTCTGACCTAAGATATGCTTCCAGAGCAGCATTGCAGGTGGCGGAGGGACATGAGGCAGGTCTCAAAGAAGAGCTCATGTCTTCCTGGAACTCATCAGTCGTAGATTGAGTCAGAGTTGGGTCTTCTGGGCGTTTGGCCCCAGTGATCTCAACAACCTGATAATCAGGTGGAATCAAGCTGGCAGAGGACAGAGATGAAAGAACATTTTTGGTGTCTTCTGATGTCCAATCCTCGTCGTCTGAGTAGTTTTCTCCAAAAGCATCAGCTTCTGTCTCGAGGTCCTCTAGATTAGAGCTTTGGCATACTTTTTTAATCCCCTCGTCGATATTCTGATCAAAAGGTGTGATCATATCTGAGGTGTCTGAATCAGGGGAGGAACTCCCAGAAGAGGAATCTGACATCCTCCTCTCATCGCTGATGACTGAATAGCTCCTCAGCCCGGGGACCTCTTGGTCCTCTAAAACACCATCACAATGCATCATGTGCGCTGCTACTCTCTGTAGCTGAGTGGACCTAAGATCTGCTCCCAGAGCAGCACTGCAGGCGGAGGGCATCTTATCAGAAGAGCCATCCACCCAGAATTGGGAACCAGACGACAAGTCATTCAAATGTTCTAATGGAGCTGGCTGAACCCTATTCCTTCGCCGTCCACTGAAACACCTCTTCCACTGCGACGTCTTCCTCTTGTCTTTACATCCTCCTTCCATCGTCACCTCTTTACTGTCAAGTTCTAAATAATTGTCTGTCTGAATCTTGACAGCCTCAGTGGACTGCATCAGCATCTTGTCTGCCTTGGTGATGGCTGTATTGGAGGAGGAAGAATATGGACATGAGGCAGGTACCGTGCCCTCATTTGACCTGATAGCAAGACTGGTGGTTGATCCTGTTTCGGTGGTCCGGACATCCTCGTTTTCTCCAAAATCATCAGCTACTGTCTCGAGGGAGGAACTCCAAGAAAAGGAATCTGACATCCTCCTCTCATCGCTGATGACTGAATTGCTCCTCAGCCCGGGGACCTCTTGGTCCTCTAAAACATCACCACAATGCATCACCTCATCAAGATCCTCAGAGGTAGCTGATTTCATGAAGAACGGAGGAGTGCTGGAGATCTCGTGCATGTCCTCTGCTTCTTTGTCCATGTCACTTGAAATACAATTCTAGTGGAGAAACACAAACATTGAAAAAACGTTTAGCTCTGCTAGAACCCTTTAAAAGCATACACTGCACATGTGTTTGTGGCTGGATGCATTTTAGTATTTGCTTGCATGTAAACACACAGTAAATGCATTGAGTTGACATGAAATGAAATGTGCATGTAATGTATGTAAAATTAAATGAGCTTGGTATATTTCAAAATACCTTACTCCAATTCGCAGATGAGTTTAAGATAATCAGATCACTGTAATGCAACTTTTAGTTTTACTCTTGTTCTTTTCATTAAATATGCCTCATGCATAAGATTTCTGGTACATTGTATGGTCAGATATCATCATTTTTTTAATCTTGTCTCTGTTTAAAGCTGAACAGAATGAACAGACACAGCCTGTCCTCCAGATCACCTTAACAAAAAATATCTTCATCCCCCTTTTTATGTTTTTTAAATTCACAAATTAGAATTTCCTTGTAAATGTACCCTTACCTTTGAGAAGATTTTACAGATGAAGCGTAAGAAGTTGTTTCTCCTTTTTGCCTTGATCTCCTCTGCATCACTTTGGTTATTGCTGAGACATGCAGAGTCAGATGATGGGCTCTCACCCATCCATGCTTGCTTCCGCCTTGGAGGAGAAGGATGCTTGTCTTCAGAGGATGAAGTGGAAGGTCTCTCACCCCTTCGTACTTGCTGCCTGGTGGTAGAGGGCTTGGTGTCTGCACAAGACAACGGGCCCTCAGCCCTTTGCCTTTGCTCCTTCGTGGTGGTAGAAGGGTTGGTGCCTCCACTAGACGAAGGCCTCTCACCCCTTCGTCCGTGCTCCCTCAAGATGGTGGGAGGGTTGAGGTCTTCCGGAGACGAAGGTCTCTCACTCCTTCGTTGGAATATCTTCAAAGACCGAAGTCTTGCAAAGAGTTTTTGTCCAAAATTGGATGTACACATTTTCTCGATGATTTGTTTGTATACTGACTTTTGAAACTGTAAGTATAAACACACAAACACACACAGCAATTACTTCACTGATAATCACATTATTGTTTCAAGCAGCACACTAAGCAAGTCATTTCCCTTAACTAAACCTTCTAACTGAACTTAAATAAACTGAGAAATATTTCTCTGGTCACACATCATTATTGCACTGTGTTTATAATCATATACTTCAGACTACAGTATAATGTACTTTCAAATAAAAGTATTAATGTATGTTAGACACATACAGTACATATATACATTGATATACATAGACACATATACAGTACATATTTGATATACATTACTATAGCTACAACTATAGGCTACAGTGACGGACTGGGATCCAAAACAACAACAAACCGTGGAATAATAACGTTATGAGGCAGAGAGCCAGCCGCTGAATGAGTCAAATTAACTTCATGCCATTTTATTTTTATGCACCAATCTCACACAAATGTTGACATACAAAGCAAAAATGTCCCGACAACAGCAGAACTTCTTAAAGCATCTGCGGACCACTAGGTGGCGGTGCTACGCCATGATACGCTCCACTAAAGGTCCATCCAGCACAAATACACTATACGACTCATTTCTTTTATCTTGGTGGTGGTCAGTGATAACGGATTCGGCGCTAAAAAAACACATTCGCAGTTCACGGGTACATGCATGGATACAGAACGGGGGTACATGGCAATGTAAACATTTCCATAGTAACAGCGACTTGGCCCGTCATTGTTATGCTTAGGATTGTGGGTAGTGTAGTTTTTCTCAATAAGATCGCGAACAAAAATAACTTTGAAAAATAACAAATTATTGTAATTAGTTTATTATTATATATTTTGCCCTTCTGGAATTTTGCCACAGTGAGAATGATAATATTAGACAATATTTATACTATTAAGAATAATAAATAATAATACAAAATAATAAAAACACTATAATGAAAGCAGAGTGTTTTCTACGACTAGCTAGCTAGCTCAAAAGACACCTTCACTGTAACACGACAAGACATTTTAGTTTTAGATCAACAATACCCATAGATCAGGACTTAGAGGACATATTCAGCTAGCCAAATGTTTGTGAAATAATCTTTTATTCGCACATGTGATCTGTGATAGAAGCTGCAGAATGTCACAACTGCAGGGTCTGCAAACCTCTAGTCAATTTAAAGTCCCCTCGAGTGCAAGGAAACACATTCAGTCAATTATGTGTACATGCAATTTAGGCAACACGTAATGCAACATTTAATAATTAAAATTGTTTTGTGCAAGAGGCACCAACACAATACTAAACAGAATCAGTTGAGTAAAAAAGTAGCTCTGCTGTAAAGTGCGACTTACCTTTCCAAAGCATTTAGTGGAAATGGGACGAGCAGTGTTCGTTCTGTTGTCTTGTTTTGTTTTTGTTTTTAAATAATGCGTCTAAGTTCAGTTACACGTCTGATTCGTCATCACTCCATTTGACTGTAGACTACCAATTGGAATGTAGGATTCGTCGACCAATCACACGCCGACATGATGGTGATGTGATTGTACCCTTTAAACTGCAGTATTTCTGTTAAGGCTGAATAATACTCACTGCTAATTATGTTGGGGGAAATACAGCTATGTTATTAGAATGACATGAATAAACGTTACTAAACGTAAAGTGAATACATTTGAATGGGTACACTTGTACGTGAACAGATGCATTCTAATCGGCGAAGGTGTTTAACATTAAAAAGTACAACTCCCATAATTCCACGCAACTCACCAATGTCATCAAAAGTCCGTGTTTCCAATCCATTGTTTTGGTTGAGAGACCCCTAGCGGCAGAAAGTTACATATTGTACGTTTAATATACTGTTGGGTAGTTTATTCTACAGCAATGCATCACATTCTATAAGATCATCATATGTTTGGAGCGTTGCTGTCCTGTGAGAACCACGTATCTCTAAAATAAGGCCCTGTTTTCAGCTTTGTTACGATGCATGTTTCAGCTGATCCAAGAGGCTTTTTACACACCTTGTTTAGCTTAAGAGGCAGGAGAATTTGCTCAACACTTAAAGGAACACTTCATCCTTCAGTTCATCACAAACATTCAACATTTACACATCTGGAGATACGTGGTTTCCACTGGACTGGAAGAGGATAACTGTCATCTGATAAGTAACTAAAGCTGTCAGACAAATAGCTCAGCGTAAATTCTTTCACGAAGACTTCAATAATGTTTGCACATCGCTCCTAATTGATCAGCTGGTTCTAGGCATTCACGTTTTTATTAAACCAATCAGTGTCAGCCATGTATTTCACAAGCCAATCACAGCATGACATCCCTGCTTTAAATCTGTTCCTTCCTCTGCGGCTGACAGTTGTCATTTCAGGAATAGAGTGTAACCCCCCCCCCCCCCCCCTTCTCTTTTTCCGGCTGACCGCTCCTTTCGACGCCTTATTCCGGTCTTCGTGCTCTTCATCACCAGCACCAGTGTCTAGACTTCATCGGGGGATATGTCTGGGTTCTTCTAACCCTTTATACAAATAGACATTTTTTATAAAATGGCGTCTAATCTCCAAAGACTTTGTACATTACATATTTTGCTTTTGCATCATATAAATAAATCATTTCATATCTGCAATGAATTCTCTCCTGATTGAAATGTATACACTGTAAGAAAAAAATCCTGACATTTACTGACATTTCTTTTTATCCAAAAACTGAAAATTCTGTAAATGGACTTTTCTGTTAATCCAAAAAAATCTGAATATGGAAAAACACCTGTGCAAAATCAATACAGAAAATTCCTTCATATTAACATAGAACTTTAGCCCGTATTTCTACAGACTTTTCTAACAACATTTATCTGAGATGTAGAGTAGTACAAGTATAAAGGTGCATACCAGGCAAATACTCATGTAAAGTACAAGTACCTTAACTTTGACAGAAATGTGTTTGAGGTGATTTAGAAGTAGTGTCTTCATGACATAGTTTATCCACCAGAGAGTACTGACGACAACACAAACTTCTTTGCTACACACACACGTAGCTCAGTGTTTCACAAAACAAAACAGATTTAAACACTTTAGTTTTTTCATGTGTACACTGTTAAATGTCCTACTCAGTCTCAGTACATGTTTGGTCTTTAATAACATTTAAAATCTTTGTTTTCTTACATGCTTATGTAAAAGGAAGAAAAATCAGTCGAGATGTTTTATAAACTCTGAAATGCAGATACTGTATGTTTTAATGATCTGGTCATTCCAGTGCAGTTCAGGTTCATTTTCATGGGAGGCTGTGGACAAACAAAAATAGTTGTCATTTCATAGGAAAAACACACACACACACACACACACACACACAAACACACACACACACACACACACACACACACACACACACACACACACACACACACACACACACACACACACACACACACACACACACACACACACACACTCACACACACACACACACACACTTATGAAGCCACTTCATGATCACACAGACCTCGGCTGCTCAGTCTGAGTTTATCTGCTGGCTTCCTCCTCCACCACTCACATCTTAATCACATCACACATGAAAATAGTCTTTAGTTCTTTAGGGGGAAAATAGCAGGTGTAGAAAAGGGATGAACACTTTGGATGTTTAAAATGAGCTGGTCTTTTGAGTATATTGTCATTTTCACCATTACAGTAAGATGAACATTTGGTCTCCTAAACTTCACCTTGCTACGTGGACTGTGATGAGCTTCCTCTGTGTGTTTTCTCATGGTGAGTTGCCCACATCATGAGACAATACTTCATAACAAAAGCCTTATATTTAATTTAGCTACTTATTCAAATGTTTTCCGTGTTTTGTGGTCGATCTGGATTGTTTAAAGGAAGGGACTTAGATTAAGCTTCCAAACATGCCGAGCTTACTGTAACTTCCTAGAAATCTAGGAGTTATTTTTGACCAGGATATATCCTTTAATGCCCACTTAAAACAAACCTCAAGAACAGCCTTTTTTCATCTTCGTAACATTGCCAAAATAAGGAACATCCTGTCTCAGAATGATGCTGAAAAACTAGTCCATGCCTTCGTTACTTCCAGGCTGGACTATTGTAATTCCTTACTATCAGGATGCTCAAACAAGTCACTTAAGACTCTCCAGCTGATCCAGAATGCTGCAGCTCGTGTACTGACAAGAACTAAGAAAAGAGATCATATTACTCCCGTATTAGCTTCTCTGCATTGGCTCCCTGTAAAATCCAGGATTGAATTTAAAATCCTCCTCCTGACCTACAAAGCTCTAAATGGTCAAGCACCATCGTATCTCAAAGAGCTCATAGTACCTTACTGTCCCACTAGAGCACTGCGCTCCCAGAATGCTGAGTTACTTGTGGTTCCTAGAGTCTCTAAAAGTAGAATGGGAGCCAGAGCCTTCAGCTATCAGGATCCTCTCCTGTGGAACCAGCTCCCAGTCTGGGTCCGGGAGGCAGATACTGTCACCACATTTAAGAGTAAACTTAAAACTCTCCTCTTTGATAAAGCTTATGGTTAGGGAGTGAGGAGTTGTAGTATCTGCCTAGCCCGGCCCACCTGCTTCTCTGTCCTAGAAATGCTTGTTACTAACCTAGCTCTGGGGAGCTTGCTCCCCGGAGTCTTTCTGTTTCTTTTTCACCCAGGATGAAATCCTGGGATTAGGATGGCACCAAAATCTTGGTTCCAGCTGTTGCCGTGGTTCTGCTGAGAAATACCCTGCTATGCCGTGCTGCTCCCTGCACTACTACACCCACTTTTTCTAAACACTGTTTATTTACTATACTGTGATGCACCCCAACGGCCAGCAGACACCTCCTACCAAGAGCCTGGGTCTGTCTGAGGTTTCTTCCTAAAAGGGAGTTTTTCCTTGCCACTGTTGCACTAGTGCTTGCTCTTGGGGGGACTTGTTGGGTTTTTTGTAAATTATAGTGTGGTCTAGACCTACTCTATCTGTAAAGTGTCTTGAGATAACTCCTGTTATGATTTGATACTATAAATAAAATTGAATTGAATTGAATTGAACTTCAAATATTTTGTTGTATGTCAGTGTTATTTGAGCGAGGTCCAGTGGTGAAGATAATTTACTTCAGTAAAAATAACAATGCCACACTGTAAACTTACGTGTTGGTTCCCAAACTTCAGGACTTCTGTCACCTAAAAACAAAACAATATGTACATGCGACCCCTTGTCAGTTTAATGTGGTATGTGTCAACCAAGTGATTTTCCCTTCTAGAATTGGTACATTTAAAGGTTGGGAACCACTGAAATAATCCACATGTAAAATGTAATTCAGAGAGATATTCCACTAAATTATTTAACTTGTCCAGCAAATTGGTCCTATATATTAAAATAAAGACTCCTGGATGATGCACTTACATTTATGTGGTAAATTTTAGTGTTCATTAATCCAAAACAAACACAAGTTCCAGACACTGATTAGATTTAGCTGAGTGATGGTTTTGTTGTTCTGTCTTGTTTTCTGTGTGTTTGTGAGTCAGAGGTGACGGTGAGGAACTCTGACCTGAAGCTGTGTGAGAAGGACGAGCGAGTGTGTGTCACTGACCTCAGAGACTGTGCCCCTCGACCTCCTGCATCTATACAGAGTGACTCAACACACACACACACACACACACACACACAGACCTTGGGTGTAAGATACAGTAAAACAGGTAATTGGTGTCTTTTAATAAGGAAGAGGTGGTTGTGGAAGATAGACATGACCAAATACGGTAAAGTAATGGCACATCTTCACACCTCTGTGACAGTGTGACAGTGTGACAGTGACGGTGACCATGAGGTCTTATCTTCACAGTTCTGCGAGCTACACATTCAAATCACATTCAATTCAAAGCTGATTGTCAGCGCTCCATGTAAGAGAAAGCAAGCTTTTCTCCTGTTGAGAAAAGCTTGAACTGAACACATAAAATAATATGCAACCTTACTAATGCCTCTTTAAAGCTGTTTAAATGCACAAACAGCTTCCAGCAAAGTGCAGTTAAATATTAAATATGTTTTAGTGTTTAAATGTCATGTGTTCTGGCTCCATCCGTCTTTTTACAGTCAGTCTTTCATATGAGTTTATTTCTTTTTGCGTGCAGTTTCTCAAACTATATTTGCTCTCCATACAAAACTAAATATCATTGATTTGTAAAGAGGACTTTCTACAACCTAAAAGCATCAAAGACCATTCAAACATATAGACAGTCCTCTCAGAAATGAAGCTCAGCGAAAATTCTACCAGGAAGACTCAACAATCAGTTCCCTCCCTAATTGAATAAATGTTGGAACACCTGTTCGATAAGCCAATCAGAATTGGCATGGACTCCTCAGGCCAATCACAGCGTTACAACTTCTGCTTAAAAGTGTTCTCTCCCTGTGTAACAGCTGTCATTGCAGACAAGGCGTTCGACCCTCCTCCTCCCCTTCCACCTCCTGTCATAGGACTTTTCCAGTTGTCACTGCGGTTCCTCCTTCGGCATGGTCTTCAAAATCTTCTTCGCCACCACCGGTGTCTGGATTCCATATAGATCTTTAAATGTATTAATTTTGCGATGAAGTCCAATCGCCAAAACAATGTACATTTTATTCTCGTACAATAAATCTTTGCATATCTGCAAACAAGTCTCTCCTGATTGAAATGTGACTGGACACCATCAAGCTTTGTGACAGGAGACTCATCAACATGTGAACTTTTGGATGAACTCAGAGCTTCTCCTGTTGTGGCTGTTAGACACCGAGGTGTTTAAACATTCAATAAACATGGGAAACACCAGTGGGTTTAATTATATTAAGACAGTTTTCATACAGTAACTTTGTATGTAGGACAGGTTATGATACAGATGACATAGGCAATAATACAATGTATTACATTTTGATACAGATCCAGTTTAACAATGACACAATTGTAAAGGTTGATTTTTATGTAGCTAGTGTTTATTTGTCTTAAACACTTGTTGCACAGTAGAAAATCTACACCTCAATTTGAGATTGTCGAGAAATGTCACTGTTAACAAATAAATCCACGTTCACATTAATCTTGATTACAGATCATTTACAGTACTTAAAATGGTGCGTCCTAAATTTTACATGTTTTGTTAACTGTATGTAAAACGTAAAAGTGTTTACTTATAACAAAACAGTCATCTTTTATTTTGTGAAGATGAAAGTAGTATCTCTCAAAAAGCAGCTTCCAAAACAGTTTCCAGTGAAGTGCAGGTAAACATTGAACAAGTATTCAGATCTTTTACAGCAGTAAAAGTAATACCACACTGTATAATTACTTCACTACAAGTGAAAGTCCTGCACTCGAAACCTTACTCAGGTAAAAGTATGTCAGAATTATCATCACAATATACTTAAAGTACTTAAAGTACAAGTATTGTGCAGTAAAGTGTTCCCTGTCACTGTTTAATATATCTAATGTTACTGGGTTACAGTTTTTCTCAGTCGCTTTGGTACATTTCTCGAATCATCCTTGACATTTGAAAAACAGTAAGTGCATTTCTCAAAACAATTCGTACAAATAGCAAAACACCATGGATTAGCTGCAGAAGCCAGTCTCTGGCTCAAAATCCTTAGTTCATCTCTCAAAAGTAAATATCTGTGTCAATGAACATATCAGTGCCATCAGAATGACAAGTCCTTGTGTCATTGTGTACGGATAAGACAGTCAAATTGCTTAGTCATGTTGTCAATATAACTGTACTGTCTGGAGGGATGTTGCGATGTAAACTATGGCTAAAGTTTTGATGACAATTATTGTAAATTGCACGTTATACCTTAGTGTATATACTGTATATATATATATATATATACAATATATATTGTATATATATATATATATATATATATATATATATATATATATATATATATATATATATATATATATATATGTATACACTGTTTGTACTGTAGTTTGTTGACAGACCATGTCATTGCGATACAGAAAGGAAAAGACAGCACTACATAGCACAAAGAAAAAAAACAAAAATACAAAAGTAGAAATGTGAACATAGGACAATCTCCTTAGGACAAACTGTACATGCAGTGCTGTAGGAATTCCAGTGCAGTCTTCCTACACCTCCTGACGTTCCTGTCTGTTGGGCCACAAGTTCTCATCCACATCACAACGAATATCTTCTCTTGCGATGCAGCGTGGAAAGTAGAAAAAAGTCTAATGGAAATGTATAGAAATATGCTTGACATATTATGAAAGCTTGATTGAACAGGTAGTTTTGAGAATTTCAATTCTGATCTGAGAAATGTACCAAAGCGACTGAGAAAAACTGTAATATTTCTGCTGCAGTAATGTTTATGTTGCATTTCATTGCTGTAGATGTTTAAAGTTGTGCTAATGTTAACTCCTTAATATACTGTTGGGTAGTTTATTCGACAGCAATGCATCACATTCTATAAGATCATCATATGTTTGGAGCGTTGCTGTCCTGTGAGAACCACGTATCTCTAAAATAAGGCCCTGTTTTCAGCTTTGATTTCGATTCAAAGCTGATTTGCAGCGCTCCATGTAAGAGGCCATCCACATGAAGATGCGTTTGGATGCAAACGTACTTTTTTGTATCGTTTGGGCCAATTGTCCACACGAATCCTGTAAACGCACTGCCTGTAAACGCACTTTTTTGAAACCTGGTCCCAGGGTGAATAAAAAAAAAACGGCTCACGTTTGGCTTCGTCTGGACGGGGAAACCGCATACGTGCATGTCAATCAGTCCCTCCAAAAAAACGCGATTATGCGATCGCAGAATTCAATGCATAATCAGCCAAAGTCCGCATATTTATGTGGGGGCCGCATTTTTTCAAATACGCCGCACTTTCGCCGCATAAATTGCCGATTTCCGCGCAAAATATGCAGGGCTTGCATGATTTCATAATCCCCGCATTTTCGTTGCAAAAAAGTCACATATATCTTAGCAGAAAGTTGAAAAATGTTGCGTTTCTTCACACAAGAGCAGCCATTTTCCCCTGTTGCCATGGTAACGTTATGAAGTGACGTAATTTCACCTACTGAGAACACGGTGTTTGGGGAAATCACTTTTTTTTCTCTTTTTCATCAAACCGCAGTTTTTGCAAGTTCCCGCAATTTTTGCAAGTTCCCGCAATTTTTGCAAGTTCCCGCATTTTCATCGCATAAAATGGCATAAATATCCCGCATATTCTATCGCATTTTTTAAGAAAACGTGCCGCATAATCAAGGATTTTTGCCCGCAACAATCACAAAAAAAACTCCGCGTTTTTCTGGAGGGACTGGTCAATGATGTCATCGCCACAGACCTCAGCCTCACAGCTGACTGCCTTCAACCCAGCTGACTGCTCTAACAGGGACGCAGTGCTGTTTATAAAGTGGAAGTAGATAACTTATCAACTAGCTCGCTAATCTGTCTGATTCAGCTTCATTGCTACTGTTATTTTGTGAGTTAACTGGATGTAACTCAGTACAAATACAGAAGAAGAATCATCAGAATTTATCTATAAAAACATGAGCATGAACCAAATAATGTGACCAAAGGTGACGCAAAATGCATAACAACACATCTTTGGATTATCACTTTAATATTTTTTTAATGTTGATTTTTTTTTCTTGCTTTCTGCTTCAAATAACTGCTTGAAGATTTTCCAGATGTTTCTTTTGTCCCATATTCACTACTGAGCTTCAAAGAGACCTTATTTATGATATCTAGTGGCCCAAAAATTGGTTTTAGCACAGAATACAATAACCAGTTGTTAGTATTTCAAAAATGGTGCACCTTACCTTAGAAACAGAATTTTTGTCATACTCAATAAGTACAATTTTGAGTTGTTGCACCTTAGGGTTTTCATTTTATGACACTTCATTCCTCCATTACATTGCATTTTAAAGTGACAGTCCTTTTTCTTTTTTTTAACACCACTACAGCTTTAGTTATTACTTACTGCCAGATTAAGAATTTTCATACAAAACTTGATAATTTTATAAAATATGATGCATTGCTGTAAATTAAACATAATGAGCTGTCAGGAAGGAGGATCAGAACTCAGGCACAGACTGGAGTAGGTGGTAAAGAATCTTATTTTATGGAAGCTGTGAGTGTGGACAGGCAGTGGGGGTGCTGGGTCCGAAGATGGTGGGGCTGGCAGAGGGGTGCTGGGTCCGAAGATGGCTGGACTGGCAGTGGGGGTGCTGGGTCCAAAGATGGCTGGACTGGCAAAGGGGGTGCTGGGTCCAAAGATGGCGGGGCTGGCAGTGGGGTTACTGGGCCCGAAGATGGCGGGGCAGGCAGTGGGGGTGCCGGGTCCGAAGATGGCTGGACTGGCAGTGGGGGTGCTGGGTCCGACGACGGCTGGGCTGGCAGAGGGGGTGCTGGGCTAAGTTCCTCAGTGGGGCTGCAGACTTGATGTTCCAGTGCGTGGCGTGGCTATTGGCAGCAGAGGATTCCGAAGGCGGGTTATTTCTGAGAACAGAGATCTTCCAGTTAGAAACGTCAGGGAGCGGAGCAGACATGTAAGAAACTAGACTGCATACAAATCTCGAAGGCTGGTGAAAAAGCATACTCAGTGGTAAGCAACAACCTGGCAGGGAGAGGAAAGTCAGACTGGCATTTTAAGGCAGATGATGGAGCAGGATGAGTAGCAGGTGCGCTGATTGGAATTGGTACCAGGTGTGGGGAGAATCAACAGGCGGGGCGTGTCCACAATCTGTAGAACATGTAGGGAAGAACAGAAACAAAGACAGACAGACAAAAAAAAGACAACAAACACACGGCAGGCATAACAAAATGAAGAAATAAACATTCACACACACACACACCAGACTGTCACCGTGCAGAAGTCACGGCAGGCGGGGGCGTGACATGACCTACCTCTCGACTAGCTACAACAATACAATGCTGCTTACTCACCGTCTGCAATAATAATACACTTTCATAATGTATCATATATTGGCATACTCTGAAAGACTTAAAAGATAAATATAAAAAGCTCCTTATGATAAAAACTTCTAAACAAAAGATGAATACAATCTACATCTGAATCAATGCAATGAAACTTACTTGTTATGCATGAACCAAAAAAAGAAACATTCAGCAGCAGCAGGTGGGCTGGAACAGAGGCTCCTGTAGCGCCCCCTGGAGGGCAGGAGGGGAAGTCTCCTCAGGACTCACGACTCACTCCACCTGTGATCCATTGATCTAATCTGCATGGTGTCATCTCACTTACTTACCAGACTTGAGACAAAGTTAGCACTTAAAGAAAAACTAAAATAGGACCCTCCTTATCACCTACAAAGCACTCCATAATCTCGCACCCAGCTACATTACCGACCTGCTACCAGGCTATGTCCCTCTACGCACAGTCTCGGTTCTGGAAGCATACTCCTGGAGAGGGGTTGGACCCTTTTCTTCTCCGGAGTTGCCCAGGGTGTGAGGTGCCAGGCGGGTGTGGGGATACTCACCAGCCCATTTTCTCTGCTACCCTCCTCCTTCTTTCCAACAGAAAACCATCCACTTGGCGGACCGCGGACTTGGCGCCTGGTGGTAGAGGGGGCTTGGAGGTTATTATCTTGTCTGACCTAAGATATGCTTCCAGAGCAGCATTGCAGGTGGCGGAGGGACATGAGGCAGGTCTCAAAGAAGAGCTCATCTCTTCCTGGAACTCATCAGTCGTAGATTGAGTCAGAGTTGGGTCTTCTGGGCGTTTGGCCCCAGTGATCTCAACAACCTGATAATCAGGTGGAATCAAGCTGGCAGAGGACAGAGATGAAAGAACATTTTTGGTGTCTTCTGATGTCCAATCCTCGTCGTCTGAGTAGTTTTCTCCAAAAGCATCAGCTTCTGTCTCGAGGTCCTCTAGATTAGAGCTTTGGCATACTTTTTTAATCCCCTCGTCGATATTCTGATCAAAAGGTGTGATCATATCTGAGGTGTCTGAATCAGGGGAGGAACTCCCAGAAGAGGAATCTGACATCCTCCTCTCATCGCTGATGACTGAATAGCTCCTCAGCCCGGGGACCTCTTGGTCCTCTAAAACATCATCACAATGCATCATGTGCGCTGCTACTCTCTGTAGCTGAGTGGACCTAAGATCTGCTCCCAGAGCAGCACTGCAGGCGGCGGAGGGCATCTCTTCAGAAGAGCCATCCACCCAGAATTGGGAGCCAGACGACAAGTCATTCAAATGTTCTAATGGAGCTGGCTGAACCCTATTCCTTCGCCGTCCACTGAAACACCTCTTCCACTGCGACGTCTTCCTCTTGTCTTTACATCCTCCTTCCATCGTCACCTCTTTACTGTCAAGTTCTAAATAATTGTCTGTCTGAATCTTGACAGCCTCAGTGGACTGCATCAGCATCTTGTCTGCCTTGGTGATGGCTGTATTGGAGGAGGAAGAATATGGACATGAGGCAGGTACCGTGCCCTCATTTGACCTGATAGCAAGACTGGTGGTTGATCCTGTTTCGGTGGTCCGGACATCCTCGTTTTCTCCAAAATCATCAGCTACTGTCTCGAGGGAGGAACTCCAAGAAAAGGAATCTGACATCCTCCTCTCATCGCTGATGACTGAATTGCTCCTCAGCCCGGGGACCTCTTGGTCCTCTAAAACATCACCACAATGCATCACCTCATCAAGATCCTCAGAGGTAGCTGATTTCATGAAGAACGGAGGAGTGCTGGAGATCTCGTGCATGTCCTCTGCTTCTTTGTCCATGTCACTTGAAATACAATTCTAGTGGAGAAACACAAACATTGAAAAAACGTTTAGCTCTGCTAGAACCCTTTAAAAGCATACACTGCACATGTGTTTGTGGCTGGATGCATTTTAGTATTTGCTTGCATGTAAACACACAGTAAATGCATTGAGTTGACATGAAATGAAATGTGCATGTAATGTATGTAAAATTAAATGAGCTTGGTATATTTCAAAATACCTTACTCCAATTCGCAGATGAGTTTAAGATAATCAGATCACTGTAATGCAACTTTTAGTTTTACTCTTGTTCTTTTCATTAAATATGCCTCATGCATAAGATTTCTGGTACATTGTATGGTCAGATATCATCATTTTTTTAATCTTGTCTCTGTTTAAAGCTGAACAGAATGAACAGACACAGCCTGTCCTCCAGATCACCTTAACTAAAAATATCTTCATCCCCCTTTTTATGTTTTTTAAATTCACAAATTAGAATTTCCTTGTAAATGTACCCTTACCTTTGAGAAGATTTTACAGATGAAGCGTAAGAAGTTGTTTCTCCTTTTTGCCTTGATCTCCTCTGCATCACTTTGGTTATTGCTGAGACATGCAGAGTCAGATGATGGGCTCTCACCCATCCATGCTTGCTTCCGCCTTGGAGGAAAAGGATGCTTGTCTTCAGAGGATGAAGTGGAAGGTCTCTCACCCCTTCGTACTTGCTGCCTGGTGGTAGAGGGCTTGGTGTCTGCACAAGACAACGGGCCCTCAGCCCTTTGCCTTTGCTCCTTCGTGGTGGTAGAAGGGTTGGTGCCTCCACTAGACGAAGGCCTCTCACCCCTTCGTCCGTGCTCCCTCAAGATGGTGGGAGGGTTGAGGTCTTCCGGAGACGAAGGTCTCTCACTCCTTCGTTGGAATATCTTCAAAGACCGAAGTCTTGCAAAGAGTTTTTGTCCAAAGTTGGATGTACACATTTTCTCGATGATTTGTTTGTATACTGACTTTTGAAACTGTAAGTATAAACACACAAACACACACAGCAATTACTTCACTGATAATCACATTATTGTTTCAAGCAGCACACTAAGCAAGTCATTTCCCTTAACTAAACCTTCTAACTGAACTTAAATAAACTGAGAAATATTTCTCTGGTCACACATCATTATTGCACTGTGCTTATAATCATATACTTCAGACTACAGTATAATGTACTTTCAAATAAAAGTATTAATGTATGTTAGACACATACAGTACATATATACATTGATATACATAGACACATATACAGTACATATATCCATTGATATACATTACTATAGCTACAACTATAGGCTACAGTGACGGACTGGGATCCAAAACAACAACAAACCGTGGAATAATAACGTTATGAGGCAGAGAGCCAGCCGCTGAATGAGTCAAATTAACTTCATGCCATTTTATTTTTATGCACCAATCTCACACAAATGTTGACATACAAAGCAAAAATGTGCCGACAACAGCAGAACTTCTTAAAGCATCTGCGGACCACTAGGTGGCGGTGCTACGCCATGATACGCTCCACTAAAGGTCCATCCAGCACAAATACACTATACGACTCATTTCTTTTATCTTGGTGGTGGTCAGTGATAACGGATTCGGCGCTAAAAAAACACATTCGCAGTTCACGGGTACATGCATGGATACAGAACGGGGGTACATGGCAATGTAAACATTTCCATAGTAACAGCGACTTGGCCCGTCATTGTTATGCTTAGGATTGTGGGTAGTGTAGTTTTTCTCAATAAGATCGCGAACAAAAATAACTTTGAAAAATAACAAATTATTGTAATTAGTTTATTATTATATATTTTGCCCTTCTGGAATTTTCCCACAGTGAGAATGATAATATTAGACAATATTTATACTATTAAGAATAATAAATAATAATACAAAATAATAAAAACACTATAATGAAAGCAGAGTCTTTTCTACGACTAGCTAGCTAGCTCAAAAGACACCTTCACTGTAACACGACAAGACATTTTAGTTTTAGATCAACAATACCCATAGATCAGGACTTAGAGGACATATTCAGCTAGCCAAATGTTTGTGAAATAATCTTTTATTCGCACATGTGATCTGTGATAGAATCTGCAGAATGTCACAACTGCAGGGTCTGCAAACCTCTAGTCAATTTAAAGTCCCCTCGAGTGCAAGGAAACACATTCAGTCAATTATGTGTACATGCAATTTAGGCAACACGTAATGCAACATTTAATAATTAAAATTGTTTTGTGCAAGAGGCACCAACACAATACTAAACAGAATCAGTTGAGTAAAAAAGTAGCTCTGCTGTAAAGTGCGACTTACCTTTCCAAAGCATTTAGTGGAAATGGGACGAGCAGTGTTCGTTCTGTTGTCTTGTTTTGTTTTTGTTTTTAAATAATGCGTCTAAGTTCAGTTACACGTCTGATTCGTCATCACTCCATTTGACTGTAGACTACCAATTGGAATGTAGGATTCGTCGACCAATCACACGCCGACATGATGGTGATGTGATTGTACCCTTTAAACTGCAGTATTTCTGTTAAGGCTGAATAATACTCACTGCTAATTATGTTGGGGGAAATGCAGCTATGTTATTAGAATGACATGAATAAACGTTACTAAACGTAAAGTGAATACATTTGAATGGGTACACTTGTACGTGAACAGATGCATTCTAATCGGCGAAGGTGTTTAACATTAAAAAGTACAACTCCCATAATTCCACGCAACTCACCAATGTCATCAAAAGTCCGTGTTTCCAATCCATTGTTTTGGTTGAGAGACCCCTAGCGGCAGAAAGTTACATATTGTACGTTTAATATACTGTTGGGTAGTTTATTCTACAGCAATGCATCACATTCTATAAGATCATCATATGTTTGGAGCGTTGCTGTCCTGTGAGAACCACGTATCTCTAAAATAAGGCCCTGTTTTCAGCTTTGTTACGATACATGTTTCAGCTGATCCAAGAGGCTTTTTACACACCTTGTTTAGCTTAAGAGGCAGGAGAATTTGCTCAACACTTAAAGGAACACTTCATCCTTCAGTTCATCACAAACATTCAACATTTACACATCTGGAGATACGTGGTTTCCACTGGACTGGAAGAGGATAACTGTCATCTGATAAGTAACTAAAGCTGTCAGACAAATAGCTCAGCGTAAATTCTTTCACGAAGACTTCAATAATGTTTGCACATCGCTCCTAATTGATCAGCTGGTTCTAGGAATTCACGTTTTTATTAAACCAATCAGTGTCAGCCATGTATTTCACAAGCCAATCACAGCATGACATCCCTGCTTTAAATCTGTTCCTTCCTCTGCGGCTGACAGTTGTCATTTCAGGAATAGAGTGTAACCCCCCCCCCCTTCTCTTTTTCCGGCTGACCGCTCCTTTCGACGCCTTATTCCGGTCTTCGTGCTCTTCATCACCAGCACCAGTGTCTAGACTTCATCGGGGGATATGTCTGGGTTCTTCTAACCCTTTATACAAATAGACATTTTTTATAAAATGGCGTCTAATCTCCAAAGACTTTGTACATTACATATTTTGCTTTTGCATCATATAAATAAATCATTTCATATCTGCAATGAATTCTCTCCTGATTGAAATGTATACACTGTAAGAAAAAAATCCTGACATTTACTGACATGTCTTTTTATCCAAAAACTGAAAATTCTGTAAATGGACTTTTCTGTTAATCCAAAAAAATCTGAATATGGAAAAACACCTGTGCAAAATCAATACAGAAAATTCCTTCATATTAACATAGAACTTTAGCCCGTATTTCTACAGACTTTTCTAACAACATTTATCTGAGATGTAGAGTAGTACAAGTATAAAGGTGCATACCAGGCAAATACTCATGTAAAGTACAAGTACCTTAACTTTGACAGAAATGTGTTTGAGGTGATTTAGAAGTAGTGTCTTCATGACATAGTTTATCCACCAGAGAGTACTGACGACAACACAAACTTCTTTGCTACACACACGTAGCTCAGTGTTTCACAAAACAAAACAGATTTAAACACTTTAGTTTTTTCATGTGTACACTGTTAAATGTCCTACTCTCAGTACATGTTTGGTCTTTAATAACATTTAAAATCTTTGTTTTCTTACATGCTTATGTAAAAGGAAGAAAAATCAGTCGAGATGTTTTATAAACTCTGAAATGCAGATACTGTATGTTTTAATGATCTGGTCATTCCAGTGCAGTTCAGGTTCATTTTCATGGGAGGCTGTGGACAAACAAAAATAGTTGTCATTTC
Organism: Gymnocephalus cernua; assembly: GCA_023631565.1. Taxonomy (NCBI): domain Eukaryota; kingdom Metazoa; phylum Chordata; class Actinopteri; order Perciformes; family Percidae; genus Gymnocephalus; species Gymnocephalus cernua. The sequence goes on from CM042437.1 coordinate 25,939,598, forward strand.
ATAGGAAAAACACACACACACACACACACACACACACACACACAAACACACACACACACACACACACACACACACACACACACACACACACACACACACACACACACACACACACACACACACACACACACACACACACACACACTTATGAAGCCACTTCCTGATCACACAGACCTCGGCTGCTCAGTCTGAGTTTATCTGCTGGCTTCCTCCTCCACCACTCACATCTTAATCACATCACACATGAAAATAGTCTTTAGTTCTTTAGGGGGAAAATAGCAGGTGTAGAAAAGGGATGAACACTTTGGATGTTTAAAATGAGCTGGTCTTTTGAGTATATTGTCATTTTCACCATTACAGTAAGATGAACATTTGGTCTCCTAAACTTCACCTTGCTACGTGGACTGTGATGAGCTTCCTCTGTGTGTTTTCTCATGGTGAGTTGCCCACATCATGAGACAATACTTCATAACAAAAGCCTTATATTTAATTTAGCTACTTATTCAAATGTTTTCCGTGTTTTGTGGTCGATCTGGATTGTTTAAAGGAAGGGACTTAGATTAAGCTTCCAAACATGCCGAGCTTACTGTAACTTCAAATATTTTGTTGTATGTCAGTGTTATTTGAGCGAGGTCCAGTGGTGAAGATAAATTACTTCAGTAAAAATAACAATGCCACACTGTAAACGTATATGCTCGTTGCTCACTTTCAGCTCATCTGGACTCTTGCCAGTGGTGCAGCTGGGAACTTGTGGCTGCTTTGCGGGTGGCTTTGGTTTCACCTCACATGAAACTAGCACAAAAAGACATACACACTCACTTTGAGCTGCACACAGTACGGCATGGTCACCAATGCCAATTTACTTATAATATTAATTTACCTATTCACTTGCACAACATTTATTATTATAAGCTACATTCTATACAGATCTCCACCTTCTCTTCCCCTCTTTGTGTCTAAAAGTGCGCGCGCACACACACACACACACACACACACACACACACACACACACACACACACACACACACACACACACACACACACACACACACACACTCACACACACACTCACACACACACACACACACACTCACACACACACACACATGCACACACACACAGTCACTTTATTCAGTGAAATCTGTTAAAAGTTGTGCTTCATAAATATATTTGACTTACTTTACCTACTGTGGGCTAAAGCATTGTGTATTCTCCCTTACAAGTTACAACATCAATTTTGAACTGTCAGTGAAAGCTTTTTAATATGCCTCTTGACTCTCGTTATGCTAACTTTTGCTGAAGTGGCTGCTTTTTCATGTTTGCCAATGCATGTTTAATTAACTAATTTTCACAACATTAAATGACGGATTGGCCACTGGGTTGAATCGGGTTCAAGACAAATAGACAAATTTTTATTTATTTATTTTTTGGCCGGTCAGGAATTGCAGATTGATTCTCATAACGGGTCTGCGCGGTGCTGGTCGGTAAAAAATAAGATGGTCTCAGTAAAACAATTTCCATTAATTATTTTTATGTCAAGCTGAACATGTGGAAATATAATGTTTACTCTGCTGTACTCTAGTTATCAATAAAGTTAGAGGAAAAGTCACACTGACGACGTACATAGTTTAGACGTCTTTAGATAGTGAAGGCGTGTTTCACATGTTTGTAAGGCGACATACATAGTTTAGACGTCTTTAGCAGGCATAGACACAATCCACTCGCCATACAGCTCCGCTATCTATCGCACGTCTCTCTGCGCGTCATCCTGCACCCCCAAAGGGCATCTCCGCAGGTCCCGACCGCCGTCTAGACCAGCACCACCTCATATGGCGAGTGGATAGTGGATAGGGGATGGCTACCCTCCCCGTTGTTGCCAAACCGTGTGGAATTTTGAATTGTTTTAATGGGATTGCAGATGAGAGACCAGCGGCAACGGCGTATGTTAGAATTCCCATCCAATGTATGCCTACTAAAGACATCTGAACTATGTACTTTGCCTTACAAACATGTGAAACACGCCTTCACTATCTAAAGACGTCTGAACTATGTACCGTCAGTGTGACTTTTCCTCTAACTTTATTGATAACTAGAGTACACTACATATATTCTCATTGTTTAGATTCACATTTTGTTAGTGTTCTTTTGCTTACTTTCTGGTGCTTATGTGTTACTCATATGTGGCTAATAACATATCATGCTCATAAAAAAGTATTAAAATGCTGAATGAACACTCGGAATGTCTCCATGGCAACAAGAGACAGATGCCGCCAGCATTAGCTACCTTAGCTTAGCCGTCCGAACAACAATCATAAATAAAATAGCAATTTGGCATATTTAACCAAAATCAACAACAATCAACTGTCTTACGCCTTAGGATCTTCACCAGATATATGATCAAAATCATAAAAATAACAGCTTATATAGCAACCAAGTCGCCTACTGAAAATGTAACAGCCTTACAAAAAAGCATGGCAAGAAAATGTAAGGTTGTTACATTCTTTTGAAGCTTTTTTGCTTCAAAACAGTTAGTTCTCGTATCGCGAGAAATAGATCAGCATACTTCACTGTAGCTTACTGCCAGAGAGTTCACGATCTACCAGGTAAGACAGGGATAGTTTGAAATTGGGTTGAACACCATATTTCCACATGTTCAGCTTGACATAAAAATAATTAATGGAAATTGTTTTACTGAGACCATCTTGTTTTTTACTGACCAGCACCGCGCAGACCCGTTATGAGAATCAATCTGCAATTCCTGACCGGCCAAAAAATTAATGAATAACAATAGGCTATTTGTCTTGAACCCGATTCAACCCAGTGGCCAATCCGTCATTTAATGTTGTAAAAATGTTGTGAAAATGAGTTAATTAAACATGCATTGGCTGCAAAATAAAACATTACTAATATTATGTTTTGTTCCAGTTCAAGCTGTTCTCAACAGGAGGAGACTTTTTGGCTCTCTTTGTCACAGAGGTGTGAAGATGTGCCATTACTTTCCCTTATTTGGTCATGTCTATCTTCCACAACCATATCTTCCTTATTAAAAGACACTAATGACCTGTTCTACTGTATCTTACACCCAGTTTTTAACTTCCTTAATTGCTTCCTATATAAGTGTACTGTACCCAGTCCATGTTGTTCCATTGACGGGTCTTTCTGCTCGACTCCACACATTGCCAGAGATTATTTTATCTAACAGCTGTGTCTCCAGGTTTCTGCTTTGGTGGAAGATGGCAATGATGGTCGTTTTGGCAGCGGTGCTTCTCACTTATGGAGTCTCTCCAGGAATTGCACAGGTAGGGTTGCTTCATTGTAACTGCTGTGCACGAACATCTGTAAGATGACCAGAAAACAAGATTGATGTTCTCAAAATGTCTATTATTTCTTTGAAGGAGGACTCTAGCCATGATCCTGAGGAACAATTTATTTATAGAAGAGGGTGACAACAATGTGTATCCACTGGACATGGCTGAAAACTCTGTTGACGACATGTACGATGGGTGCAAAAAAGAAATGAAGAAGGTAAAAGACTACCTGCAGAAGGAGAAGAACAACAACAAAATCTTCAAAGAGGTCTGGGACAGCTCAAAGAAAAAATTTAGGAAATGGTTTAACAAAGTATTGACAAAAGATCAGATTGTAGCTATTTATTCTTACACTGCCGACGGCGTGTATCGTGATTTCAACAATGCAGTTCGATCCCAGGGACCTCAGTACAATACCACATTCAGGTATCACGCACTTCACTTTCTCCTGACTACTGCCATTCAAGATAAAAGAGCCAAAAAGAAAAATCCATGTCTTACTGTCTACCGTAGAGTCAGGGTGTCCTTTAGCCAAGATGTTAATAACACATCGATTTGTTTTGGCTCTTTCACCTCAGTGTCACTGGATGATTACCTCAGTGCAGCGGCGTTCGGAGACAAGTCATGCTTGAGATTTTCACGTGCATGGGAGCAGATATCTCCAAGTATTCTAAATTTCCAGGAGAAAGAGAAGTGCTGATTCCTCCCTATGAGGTCTTTAAAGTCGTAGAGATAAAGAGTCCAGATACGAAGCGTCCATGTGAGGTGGTCTATACAGTGAAGAGTACAAAGAAGAATGTTTCCAAGTTGAATTGTGCTATTTTAGGATAAACCACTTCAAGTACCGCAGATGATCTGTAATCAAGATTAATGTGAACGTGGATTTATTTGTTAACAGTGACATTTCTCAACAATCTGAAATTGAGGTGTAGATTTTCTACTGTGCAACAAGTGTTTAAGAGAAATAAACACTATCTGCATAAAAATCAACCCTTACAATTATGTCATTGTTAAACTGGATCTGTATTTAAATATTTAAATGAATAACAAGAATTTAAATGTAATACATTGTATTATTGCCCATGTCATCTGTATCATGACCTGTCCTATATACAAAGTTACTGTATGAAAACTGTCTTAATATAATTAAACCCACTGGTGTTTCCCATGTTTATTGAATGTTTAAACACCTCGGTGTCTAACAGCCACAACAGGAGAAGCTCTGAGTTCATCCAAAAGTTCACATGTTGATGAGTCTCCTGTCACAAAGCTTGATGGTGTCCAGTCACATTTCTGAGAGGACTGTCTATATGTTTGAATGGTCTTTGATGCTTTTAGGTTGTAGAAAGTCCTCTTTACAAATCAATGATATTTAGTTTTGTACATGGAGAGCAAATATAGTTTGAGAAACTGCGCACAAAAAGAAATAAACTCATATGAAAGACTGACTGTAAAAAGACGGATGGAGCCAGAACACATGACATTTAAACACTAAAACATATTTAATATTTAACTGCACTTTGCTGGAAGCTGTTTGTGCATTTAAACAGCTTTAAAGAGGCATTAGTAAGGTTGCATATTATTTTATGTGTTCAGTTCAAGCTTTTCTCAACAGGAGGAGACTTTTTGTCTCTCTTACATGGAGCGCTGACAATCAGCTTTGAATTGAATGTGATTTGAATGTGTACGCTAAGCTCGCAGAGCTGTGAAGATAAGACCTCATGGTCACCGTCATGAACCAGCTCACTGATCTGACAACATGGAGGAAACCACACATAAATAAGGATTGCTGCAGCTTAGGAATCCATCTTAACTGGTAAAAATTACAATATACTCAAAAGATTAGCTAATTGTAAACATCTAAAAACATCCATCATTTTTCTACACCCATTATTGTCTAACAAATGAACTAAAGACAGAGAACGTGTTATTTTCATGTGTGATGTGTTAAAGATATAAGCGGTGGATAAACAGGCAGATGAACTTTAATTTGTTCAAACAGCCTCCCATGAAAATGAACGTGTATTACTGGAATATCCAGATCATAAAAGGTGATATGTCACAAAGTAGACATTTTAGGTCCTTTAAAATTCCCAGGCTTGATACACACACAGATATGTTGGTTTTAGTTTTAAAATTGTCTTTTTATGGATGAATTTGACTAGCAGCCAATGTACATTCTTGTTTTAGACAGTTAAAACAGCTTTACAACAGTCTGTTTATTTCAGAGGGACTGTAGTCTTTACCCTGTCACGCGGGGACGGGGGACAGTGGCACTCGTATTGTCCTGCTGATCAGGGCTGGACTGGGACAAAAAACCGTCCCTGGCATTTTTGGCCCAGGCGGCCCACACCCACCGTGATTGGTCAGAGACATTCCCTGCAGACAGTCCTCTTAAAATATGCGTCCATTCTATGATATGAGTTGCCTAGTGTTCTGCGTTCATGTGATAGTTTTGGATCCTTCAAGAGGTCTCAAGACTTATCTGTTGATCTTACACATTCTTAGAGTTATGATTTGTATATTTATGGTATTTTTTATTATTATTATTGATATTTGATATTGTATTGCCATTATTGTTATTATTACTATTTTGCTTAATATTGGCTTAGCAACTTTTAAAAACAGTTTACTGTTAATTTTAACCATTGTAAGATTCATATTTTGTCGCTTTGGACAAAAGTGTCTGCTAAATACAATAACCATAACCATAACCCTTCCCAAAAGCTACAATAAAGCTGAGAGTAGTATATGCCCTGGAAAAGAGAAGCAGTGTACTCACTCACTTTTGATTGGCGACCTGGAGGCCATAGGGTAGCCTACACAATGTCCATACTCAAGTGCAAGTCATTGCCAAAGATAAAGTTTAAAGTATAATTTCAAATTATTTAACAACATTTAAGTATACAAGTGTATTGTCAGTAAAGTCAATCAAAATGTTGCCTTGGCCCACACCAATGAACAAGAAAGATTTACTCTAACAAGGTAACCTTTAAAAGAGTAAGAAACAGAGAGAAATGTCAGCTAAGTTAAGGTATAATTAATTTAGCTTAAATCTCTGGGCAATGTAGAGAGACAGCTGTACACATAGTATACATGAGCCTAGTAGAACAGGCTGTATACATAGTATACATGAGCCTAGTAGAACAGGCTGTATACATAGTATACATGAGCCTAGTAGAACAGGCTGTATACATAGTATACATGAGCCTAGTAGAACAGGCTGTATAGATCACAGACTTTAGCTACCCAACAGGCCAACCCTTAAACGGTTAGGTTACCTGACAGCCACTAACTTTAATGTTACTGCCAAACTGCTTGTTGTCATTATGACGTGAGACACACACACACACACACACAACCTGTTAATTCACGTACTTCTTACCGTCGTCAACTAGGCCTACTCTCTCTTCCATCTGTTCCTCCCTCTCTCCCGTGGCCCTGTCATGGTCGCTCTCCTCCTCGGCCTCTTCCCTGTCATCATGATGTTGTTTCTGCTTCTCTGTATAACCAGCCACCTCTCCTCCTTTCTCTACTTCAGGTAGCCTAATGCTGATGTTGAAGCAGCTACTACAGCCCCAAACATGTCAGACATGTTGGCACATTTTGAGGCATTCGCCTGTAGATACTTAATCTTTTTCTCCCGTAATTTCTGTACACATTGCTTGGTATGGGGTTCCGTGGTCGTTTGTCCATTTTAACGTGGATGCTAAACTTCCAGCATATTATAACGTTTACAGCTCGTGTCTCAGGGCCGGGAGTGGGGAAGGGTGTTCCTGGATTTGATTGGGTTAGGTCTAGCTTAGGACTGTAGTTGATCTGATTCCGGTTTCACGGACGGAGACAATTATCGCTCTTGACGCTTTATTACATAAGGCAACAGTACAAAATGGGCGTGGGTAGCTCTGCTATGGCTGTGTATTTGTGTGTGGTTCTGCAAAGAAACAAATAACATTGTGAAGGCTACCATACACAATGCATATGAAGTATAGGCTACATATAGGCTAGCAAACAACAACAAACCCACTATTAATTACACTATATCAATGTAATGTAACTCCTGCAGCATAATACAATACAATAATAATACAATAATGTAGCTAAATACAAACGTGAGCAAGAGCTTCCAACAATCTGCATTATAAATCAACAGCCACGTGCAAACTAGCTAACAGGTGATTAACACAAACATCGAAATTACCAGCTAACTTACTTCAATGTACACGAACTACAGACCAATACAACAACAGGCCCAAATGAACTGACAACGTAAGCTATGGGACTTACAGTTCTCAAAGACAAACACACACGCGAGCTCAACTGATTATCCTCTGGACGCACACAGTCTCTTTTCTTTTTCTCCCACTTTTCTCTCCGTGTGGCGCGTGCGCTCGCTCGCGGCAAGGCGCGTGTCCGCGCTACCCCCCGGCATGCAGCCACAATCAGTCCTGACAGACGGACTTTTGTACAATTACCGAATGGGCTGCTGTCAGTTATCTATGGGCCGGCGCGGCCCAAAAAAATAAAAAAATTAAAACAAAGGCCTATAAATTATATCGGCGATTCGGCCCGAAAGTGCGTCGGCCCACCGGGAAAATGCCCGGTATGCCCGATGGCCAGTCCAGCCCTGCCTCCACCATTACAGTCTTCTGTAAGAAGAAAAGGCAAATGGAATAAATACCTACTTTTTAGGCAGTACTACTTTGGTTGACCTGTCTGCACTTTATAGCCTATTTGTAATTTTACTTGTGTAGCTACTGTGTCTTTAATACAATCTTAATTGTGATTTTATTTATTAAACTTACTTCATGGGCGCCCGCTCTACCAACTGAGCTATCCGGGCGCCCATAAAGTAAAGAAGGTTAGTAAAGATAGAGGTTTACTCCTCGACGCAGCGGCCCGGGTACGACTCCGACCTGCGCGGCCCTTTGCTGCGTGTCATTCCCCCCTCTCTCTCCCCTTTCATTTCTCAAGCTGTCCTGTCAATAAAGTCCTAAAAATACCAAAACATAATCTAAAAAACAATAACTTTATAAATAGACCTACATTCATTTTTTCTACTTAAAAACTATGTGTTTTTCCTTTGGGATGCAATTCGCTGTATGCCTCAGAACTGGCAGTTGTACTCCGCAGCGCTGTAGGACTTCAACCTCCACAACGCAAAGCGCGCGGAGGGCTTTTGTTGTGGCCTCTCGTGATGTTCGGGAGCGTTCACTCTCGTGATTCCAAAAGCGCTAATCTGACAACCAAGTGGATCCAGCATCACACGTACTCCACGCATAGATTTGCACGCTATGAGTTTATAGCTTGGTTTTTTTATTCAGGTCATCCTCGCGCTCAGCACAGCGCGGACACTTGTGAACGGGCTCTGCTCCCAGTGTTTACTTCTCCAGCATGTCTCTTCCAGACAGGAAAAAGTAACGCTTTGGTTTATTGAAGATATTTATATGATAAGTAGATTGGAAAGCCACTATGTATGTACGGCTAATGCACTAGCTTACAGTAGTTAGGACATCTTCCTCTCTTGTTGTCGACAATTGTAGATCCTCTCGTGCTCCATGATGGCGATGTTTCGGAGCTTTGTCTCGGCGAGCACCCAGCTCCGCCAGCAGCAGCAGCCCAACAGCGGCTCAGGCTCGCTGGCAGCCCCGGCTGAGGGCATCGAGAGCCAGTTCTCTTGTCCCATCTGCCTGGAGGTCTACCATAAACCCGTCAGCATCGCCAGCTGTGCTCACACGTAAAGTAGCTACTTCTTGTTTGTGTTATTGTGTGTGGACTTACAGTTCAACGACATACCGCTGCTTTTTTTTTTTTTTTTTTTTTTTTTTTTTATAGAAGCAGACAGCTGAATGTGTTTTCGGTTTAGGACATAGCTGAGTTCATTTGGCTTAATACTTATTGTTTCTGAAGCACTCAGTATTTAAATGATCTGTCAGCAGCCTCACCAGGCATCTGTCAGTCATACCTCTGACTGATGCGCAATCCATCACTAATGCTATGTATGGGCTTATGAAAACAGTTCACGAGAAAATGGCTAACTAGATTTGAGGCAACGTTAGTTTAGAAACAGTAACGTTTTCATGCATTTATTTATTTAACAGGGACACTGCTCATTAATCACTTTAGTGTCCCAGTTTCAGGTTTGTTCATCAGAATCATAAAAAGGTGTATTGCCACAATAAGCAGCCTACACTTCACGTGGAATTTGCTTGGTTAATGATGCAAACATAAACAAAGAAACATATTAAACATTAATATTAAATACACAATAAATTGGCAACAGAAAACATATACATACATAAAAAACGGTTACATAAGAAAAGAAACAAGAGGCTGAATGGGTTGAGTGCAGAATGTGCAAAGAATAGGCTACATGTGCAATATATATATATAGGTATAGCAATAGGCTAAGTATAAAGGTTAGTGCAAAGTGTACTGGGGGGGTTAAGAGTCAGACAGCACTGACACATTTTTACACTCTAATGACATTAATAATAATAATAATAATAATTAACTCTAAATGTATATAGCACTTTTCAAAACAATGTCACAAGTAGATGTAATGATTACCGGTGTAATGGTAAACCACGATAAACATGTTGACGATAACAATTACCGTTTTCATTTAAAATATCATTATTATCACGGTGGATTACCACGGTGTAGAAACCCTGTTTAATCCTTCCCAGCTTCATCCGAGTCTCTTGAAGATGGCGCGCAGGCGCACTGCGTAGCCTGCAACGTCTGTTTCTTGAAGTTTGAATCATGGGGAAGGAGGAGATGACAGCGCTCAGGACGTTAGATGTTAAAAGTTGCACTTTTGATAAGGTTTGTCTATATTTTTGTACTATAATAAACACTGTTACACTTTTTGAAACTATTTCATCTTGTGTAGGCCTATCAGTGCTTTCTGAACATATTGAACACACTTTTAAAAATACTGCGATAATACAGAAAACCGTGACCATTTGGTCACTATAACCGTGAGGTTAAATTTTCATACCGTTACCCTAGTTACAAGTTGCCTTATTAGACAAAATAAAAATGGTAGATAAACAATGATAAAAACAATTAAAAACAGTGTTAGCAAAAGGACCTATTTTTAAAATAATATAAAATATATATCCCAGCTAACAATTTTTGGTTCCCAAAACGTTTTGGTAACGTTTGTTTTTGGTTGCGGAAACGTTAGTTTTTGGTCCAAACGGCAAGTTTTGTGAACGTTTTGGAAACGTTAGTTTTTGGTTTGGTCGAACGTTCTCTGAACGTTCCATGAACGTTCGCCTAACGTTGTAACCTTTAGATAACGTTCCCCTAACGTTCGCCTAACGTTGTAACCTTTAGATAACGTTCTTCTAACGTTCCCCTAACGTTGTAACCTTTAGATAACGTTCTTCTAACGTTCGCCTAACGTTGTAACCTTTAGATAACGTTCTTCTAACGTTCGCCTAACGTTGTAACCTTTAGATAACGTTCCTCTAACGTTCCCCGAACGTTGTAACCTTTAGATAACGTTCCTCTAACGTTCCCCTAACGTTGTAACCTTTAGATAACGTTCCTCTAACGTTTAGATAACGTTGCCGTAACGTTCGTCTAACGTTGTAACCTTTAGATAACGTTCCTCTAACGTTCCCCTAACGTTTAGATAACGTTGCCGTAACGTTCGTCTAACGTTGTAACCTTTAGATAACGTTCCTCTAACGTTCCCCTAACGTTTAGATAACGTTGCCGTAACGTTCGCCTAACGTTGTAACCTTTAGATAACGTTCCTCTAACGTTGTTTAGATAACGTTCCTCTAACGTCCCCCTAAGGTTGCAACCTTACATAACTGTGTGCATGAGCAGGAATGAATTACTATGTATTGGCAGGAATGAATTAACAGGCCAACTTGATTGGATTTAAAACTTTAATATAAAATAAAAAATACAATATTAAAAAATACAATATTAACACAATATAAACAGGCCTGGAAAAATAAGCAAAAAATACAAATAAAAAAATGGAGTGGGATGTAGTGCAAATGTAATATATATATATATATATATATATATATATATATATATATATATATATATATATATATAAAAATACAGTGATCCAACAAGTTCCATGGCTAGTCCTTCTCAGCTGGCCTAAAAAGAAAGAAACAAAAGTTTGATGTCATACTAAGAATCAACACATTGACAAAAGCAAGACTAATTGCCTTCTGTTTTTCACATCATATAGAAGAATTTCAATGTACCGTCTGTGTGGGGCAAACTTTAGCGCCAGCCCGATCAACTCCTCCACTCCTGCTGCAGTCAGCGTGGGGAAGCTCTTCTGAGAGGCCGCTAGAGTAGAAGTCAAAATGAAGCAAAGTTACAAGTCAAATTAAAACCTCTTATCAGCCAAGCTAAGCATAATACTGATGTGAACAATAAAATAGCACATGCCTGTTATAACCCTGCATATAGTCAGGTCATGGAAGGCCTTCTTTGCCTTTCTTCCCCGCAGGCTATACTGCTTCAGCACATCGTTGGTTGCCACTCGCCGTAGCATACGCCGGACTGTAGAGCCTGAGGTCGGACTTCCAAGCGTTGCCAGGAAAAGTTGCTTTCGAAAAACATATAGAAATACAAATTATACATGTGGAACAAAGTGGGGAGCTTGTACAATCTCATTTTGTAAGATAAGTCAGTTCAGTTATAATGATATTTGAAGTTATGCAATTATATAGTGTTGATCTTAGGGCACTTAAAATACCATTTTGTTCCTCCTCTCCTGTTGACTGAGACTCCTGCAGCTCGGTGACTGTTGAGCAGGGCGACAGCAACATGTCATCGACTGGAGCAGAGGCAGGGGACTGGGAGCTCCTTAAGGGCATCAGCAGCTCATCCATCTTTTCCTCATGTGTCCATCCGTTGTGCCATGCGGGTAATGATGTCCTCATGGCTATGGAAAAATGTATGGTTTTAGTTGTTATACATGATATACTTATACTGATATAAACAACTTAAGTGAGTCTTCTTACCTCTCATTTCCGTCTCCATGGCTGAGCCACCTCCCTCTGTGTGATGAGTTCTCCTGTTTACAACAACAAAACAGTTGAGTTACTCTCAAGGTCCTTGTCATGAAATTGTATTAATTGGAAATGGAAAATTCAAAGCAACTGTACCTTCAACTGGGTCCCAAGATGAAGTGGCAGGCCGAGCTTGTGTTACAATAGACCCCCCCCCCAACTCTGGGCTACCAGCAGGTTCCCTGTGTGGTGTTGACTCATCTAAAAATAAAGTAGATGTAAATATTGGTCAGGTCATTTATGGTAGGTTTCTTGTACATGCAATTGCAAAAGATTAACCTATGCTGATACATTAGACAATCGCTAAAAACTAAACAAATCATCAGAACAGTAACGTGATATGCACCAGATTGAAAGTCAGTAGTTTCATGGCAGGAAATATGCCTGTTTCTTAAATGCATGCATAAATGTAAACTTACAGACAGTGTCTGTAAGTTTACATGTATTTACTATATAACAGTCTGTCTGTCTGAGACAGGGCTTCCAGACACACGCTCCGTCCTGGAATGCTTTCTTCCTTGTGGAACGGATTCATCTGAAATAAAAGACCATAGGCCTACAGTTTGTACTGATTGCAAAATAATATTTTAATTGTGTAAATAATGTTCACGTAGGTGTAATCATTATGTCGTGCTAGTTAACCTGCAGTTTCGTGAACAGAGCTTCTCTTAAAACATCCATGGCTTTATCTCTTATCCACGTTACAGGCTTTACAGCATACAGCCCTCGGATGTATCGTAAGATACGTGTTAAACTCTAAACCCACATCGGCTCTTAGGGACACATAAGATATTAGCTACGTTAGCTAGCTACCTAGCTCCATTATTTAGCTTGAGCCCCCAGCAGTATGGGGAAGCGCTAATGACGTTGCGTCCACGTAAAAGGCTTTACAGCATACTTATGATACATCCGAGGGATGAATGTATCATAAGATAATAATACCATGGATGTATTAATAGAACACATGGTGAATTAGCTACAGCCTCCAATTTGAACGTGCATTCAGTGAGTCCAACTGAGTTCAGCTCGACTCGCTGTATAATGCTGGCACCCATGTCAGAGCTTTCTTAAAGTTGTTTACCAAAATCTCTCACCTTGTTGTCCATGTTCCTTATGTCGTCTAAAACATCACCGAGGGAAAGTTCAGTCTCTGTCGCCAACGTTGATGTATCCATAGGCTAGCTAGCTAGCTGTTTCCCGCGTTAGCATTCGGGCTAGCACTGCTAGCCTAGCAGTCTTGAGCGGAGGACAGTCTGTTGACGGTCGACAATGTCTTTCTTGGCATCTTTGTCCTACCTTGCGTTATAACACCGCCGGTGAGGTGTAGTCAGCATATGTTTTAGTCAATGGCAGTATTTTAGTTAGAATTTGGGACCAAAACGAACGGAGCTAGAGAACGTTGTGCCGCTCGCGTGGCGTGCACTGTTCGCCGGTGTACATCCGGAAGTTAGGACAAACCTTCGGTCACCTGAAAGCAGACAGCCTTCCCCCTACTGGCGCGGGGGTGTAACGGTTGGCTTTGTACACTGAACCGAGCCTGTTAGAAGTGAAATGAAGAGGTGAATTTTCATAGTTGTGAAAATCGTTGTAAGATAGACTGTTGTTTTAACCCTAACAAAGTTTGTTTTCTCAAGATTTTGTTTTCTCGACATTTATTTTTTTGTTTTCTCAAGATTTTTTTTTCTTGGATTTTTTTTTTTTTTTTTTTTTTTGCCTAAGACACCCTTCCATTTAACCCGGGGAATGTGGCTCCATAAGCGGATAGAAATCTGCCGTTTCTCCCTCTACTTCTCCGGTCAAATACTTGGAAAAAAATCCCACAACATCCCCGAGCAAAAGGCTCCATGAGCAGATAGGTCTGCCGTTTCGTCCTCCTCTTCTCCGGTCAAATACTCGGGAAAAATCCCACTAAAACAGCGTTCAATTTAACCTGGAGAAGAGAAGGGAGAAACGGCAGACGTCTATCCGCCCATGGAGCACATTCCCCGGGTTAAATGGAAGGGTGTCTTAGGCAAAAAAAAAAATCCATAAAAATAAAATCTTGAGAAAACAAAAAAAATAAATCTCGAGAAAACAAACTTTGTTATAGATAACGAATTAATAAGTTGTTATCACGAGATAACAGTGCATAAAAACCCCCACAAAACTATTGTTTTTTAGCAAAATTGATATCAGCCTAAATATATATATATATATTTTCTTGCTATGCTGTTTATCTTACTTAGCTACATTTTATAAGACCAATCATTTGAGCTGGTTTGAATAAACATTTTCAAATCGCACTCAGAACAACCAAAAACAACTAAACGGTAACGTTGTGTGGAGGTTACAGCGCAACCACAGGATAACGTTTGAGTTGGTTGGTTTCCCTAACGTTTCGGTAACGTTATAACCATGAGGAAACGTTACCTCAACGTTAGTTTTTGGTTTGGTTCGAACTAACCTTTAGATAACCAAAAACTAACGTTATTTAACGTTCCCGAAACGTTTTGTGTTAGTGGGGATGCACCAAAATTATGGAACTCCCTACCCAAGGCAAGCTCCGTGATTATTTTAAATGACAACGGAAAACATATTTATTCAGCACTGCCTTTAATTGTTGCTCTTCGTTCATTTTATTGTCATAGTGTTTACATTTGTTGCATTGTTACTATGCTGTACCTTGTTTTATTTGGGTCTTTCACATATGCTATTCTTGTCTTGTCTGTTCTTGATATTTGCTGCCTGTTGTTTTATGCTCATTGATTGGTTTTATCACACTGTGTCTGCACTTGTGGGTTTTTGTTAGTTTTGTCCTCATTTAGTTGATCCGACTTCTTCAGTCCCCAGGGCTTTGGGTATCGGCCAATACCAATTACCGATCTGAAACCAGTGTTTAAAGGAACACGCCGACTTATTGGGACTTTGTCTTATTCAGCGTATCCCCCAGAGTTAGATAAGTACATACATACCTGTAATGTTTAAGGTATAATGTTTACGGCAGTGACATATTGTTGTATGACTGCCGTCATACATTGTGTATAGAACGTTGGCACTAAGCCCGCGAAAGGTAGTTAGTCAGTTATCAGTAGTCTACGGCTGCATGTATGAGACCTGCCTGAACATATTATCACAGTAAAGTATACTAATAACTCAACCAACATCTAGTCATTTCAAACACCAAACGAGAACATCACAATACCCTTCTCATCTCCGTGTGTGTCCTAACTCTGTCTGGCGCACCCACCGCTAACCTAGCTTAGCACAGATCCTGGAGGTAACCGGCTCCAACTAGCCTACTGCTCCCAATAAGTGACAAAATAATGCCAACAAGTAGCAGTGCTGTGCAGTGTTGTGCAAATCACAACATGTAAATAGGAACATGTTGGCGTTATTTTGTCACTTATTGGGAGCAGTAGGCTAGATGGAGCCGGTTACCTCCAGGATCTGTGCTAAGCTAGGCTAGTTGGAGCTGGTTAACTCCAGGATCTGTGCTAAGCTAGGCTAGTTGGAGCCGGTTACCTCCAGGATCTGTGCTAAGCTAGGCTAGTTGGAGCTGGTTAACTCCAGGATCTGTGCTAAGCTAGGCTAGTTGGAGCCGGTTACCTCCAGGATCTGTGCTAAGCTAGGCTAGCGGTGGAGCCGTCAGACAGAGTTAGGACACACACGGAGATGAGAAGGGTATGCATGGACTCATCTAACTCTGGGGGATACGCAGAATAAGACAAAGTCCCAATAAGGTGGCGTGTTCCTTTAATGCCTCACTGTGTGGAAGTGACTGGGATAATTTTTTTATGTGTAAGGCATTATCAGGCTTGACTTAAACATTGCTTTCCTAACTTTGTAAAACTTAATGTAACAAATACATTCAATGGATATAAATATACTGAATTGTTATTTATAATTAAAATAAATAATAATAATGAAGAATTGAAATGAATAGATGGACACCGTTTTCACTGATACCTGATTGAGTCAGTATTGGCCCGATCTCAGTATTGTGCATGTGACTTAACGGATAAAAGTGAATTCAAGCCACAAGCCCTGTGAAAGCACACTTATTTAAATGTGTTTTTAAGAGGCAGAGGCATGTTTTTAAGAGGACATCACTGCTAAAACCTGACATCCGTTGTGTCTCTCACGCACCAGATGTCCCTCCCCTCTCGCTGTCTCTGCTATCGGGCTTAGCTTGGTTTGAAAAAACACAAACAAGCCAAAGCATTTTCTTTCCCCTATCCTAGAATAGACAGGCAGTGTAGCCTGACCATACTTCATCGCAGAAACAGCGCAATGAAGATAGGTCTGGCAATGGGAGACTACTGATGGCATTATCAGCTTCTTACTTTGTATTTGATGACATTAGAGAGGAGTTTTTTTAATCATTCTCAGTCTGGAGCTGAAAAGAAGAACAAAGAGCAGACCAGACCTCAGGTAGCCTCAGTTCTATTTCTAGTTAAAGGAAACTGCAGCTATATTTACTCCTCTGCTGTTGATGGAGATGGATGAAACTTCAGGAAACACTAACACTAATGCTTGGGCAAATACATACAGTATGTTGGGACCTAACCAGTTTAACAGTAAGGGCCTTTTAAACAAAGTACTCTGCCATATGCTCTCTAAAGCCCAGTTCAGTTCAGTTTTTAGTAAAATCTGTGTACACAAACAATGTTCTCAATGCTGGAGTTCATGTGTAGAGCCCCTGGAGATACTTTGAGCAAAGTTTCACGTTGTGGCGACCCTTCTTAGTGTTTTAAAAGTAGTGATTTTGATGCGACCATAGCACTAGCTCTCCCATTCAAAAGGGCATTTGACCGAAAACGAAAATAAGGTCAATCTTAAAAGTGGCGCTTCCGTCCTAATTAAGCTTTTAAACAAAAGTTTGACTCGGGTACATTCACAAAAAGACCCTAGGTTGCATTTTGGCGAGAGTTACGCTTTAAGAGAAGGAACAGTGCAGAACAAAGCCGTGAATAACATAAATTAAACAGTTTTTGCCGATTGATCACTAGAAATGCAACTGTAGCAAACCTCTCACTATTACTAATGTTAGCCACATTCATATTTAGACACAACAAATGACATATCCAGCTACAAAACAACTACTGGCAGGTTTAGGACGTTGCAGACCTGCGCGTTGCGAGTAGTTCCAAGTAGTTGCAAGTTTCAACTTGTCTCGTTGCAAATCTTTGGTCTGAGCTGGGCTTAACCAAGGAAATAAGGCCTTCATGTAGACTTTGCAGCCTGGTGTCAGAACTACATAATTATATACACAGATATACAAATGAATAAGGTGCAGATGAATAGAGATGACATATTGCACAGTAGGAGGTGACATGGAGTAATAAATAAATAAATATGCATAGTGAAGAATATTGTCGAGTGATGGCTCATGTTGTAGAATCAGCTAGCAGTGCTACATTAAGCCCAGTTCAGACCAAAGATTTGCGACAAGACAAGTTGAAACTTGCAACTTCTTGCAACGAGTCAGTCTGCAGCGTTCTGAAAGCTGCTAGTTCACACCAATGAGACGAGACGACGTATCATCTCCATAACGACTCTTTGTACTTCTGTTCTAACTTCCGAATTTTAGGCTTTTTTGTTAGCCTGACATCGTCATACTCAGATTCTAGTCAGAATATGAGTCTCCATTGGGCTGTGATTATGGGCCGTGTTTCATCCGAACCAGGAAAGAAAATGCCTCTGCACTCAATTGGATAGACCTACAACCAATCAGAACAACGGAGACAGACGTCACAGAAGCTGCAAGTCAAAGTCAGGCTTCGACAGAAGGCAGAGGCGGCAGTTTCTGTGTTGTGCGCACAGGTGTGGCAATGTGTATACATATGTGATCGCGGTTCTCTGTTCCTCTTTTAAAATGAACGCGCTGTCGATATCTTCTATAACAGACGAGATGGCGGAATCTACATATCTCAATTCTCCAGTGGCAGCCATCTTTGTTGTAAAGAAATTCAATCCGAGCACTCTTTGGTGACGTGGTTGATTATGTTACTGTTCATCATCTGTCCATCATCGTATAAAGCCCGCCCTGACAATTTGATTGGTCCGAACAGCTCTGGTTCGAGCATAGCAACGGATCAAGTCCAGACCGAACTTCCCGACCTCAAATGTTGTGGGTGGGGCTAAGTTCGGCTGTCATTCAGGCTACTTTTTTGTAGATGGATATATCATTTGTTTCTTCTGAATATGAATTTGGATAACGTTAGTGAGATGCTTGCTACAGTTACATTTCAAGTGATAAATCGTCAAAAACACGTTTTATTTCTCCGATTCACTGCTTTGTTCTAACGCCTCTGGGCGCTCCCTCTCTTCAGTCTCTCTTTATCTCTCTCCGCCATATAATGTTACTGAGCTTTCTGGCGGTCGTTGAGGCTCTGTCTAAAAATCTGCCATTTCGACCAGCTGCTTGTAACATAAAAATAAAATGGATTATGGATCATTTTATAGCCGACTTTACCAGCTGACTTCTCTATTGGCTGTTGAAACAGGTGACGTCCCTTACACTCTAAAACCAGCCTCTGGAGACTCAACCACCTGAAGGACCTTCAGGTGTCAGAGGACTCAGAGCTCATGCTTTGGGAGATCCAAGAAGTACAGTGGGCACAATCATGTGCTGTCCAAGCTGTGTCTGAAAGGCTGGATTGCCAGTGCTAGTGCAACAATCAGAAGAGTCCTGTCCAAGTGCCTTGAGTGTCGCTGACTACATAGTGTTGTTGGACAACAGATGGCAGACCTACTGACCTCTATGCACGCTGTAGGTGGAGGCAGAATATGGCAGACCTCTTCTGGAATGTTGTCCGAGAGCGTATTTGCTAGATTGCGTGTAAAGACCACCAGCGAACCAGATGGACCAATCACCAAAGTCAGTCACCTAGAAGCAGTATGTGGCAGTGGTAAATACTACACTGCATAACCCTATATCATAGTTTAGTGCCAAAATACTAATACTAAACTCATTAGTCAACTGCAAGAATATATATGATGATTTTGATAACTAATTAATAAAAAAAACACAGCTTACAAAATGTGGTTGTTATTTTTGTTTTGTTTTTAAATTTAATGTCTGGATCTGTGGTCAGACTGGAGAAGCAATTTAAAGAGCTGTTTAGGCTCTGGTAAGTTTATAATATAAATGTGTCATTACTTTTGACATTCATTAGACTGATTGATTCATGTGAAATAATAATTGATAATAGAAGGGTGTAACTTTGGGTTCAACATTGCGGGGGTTGAGATCTCCACTTTTGAGCAAAATTGAAATTTTGAGCATCCAACACTTCATTTTCTGCATTCTGGTGAATGTTTCTGCATCAATTTATGGTGCAAATGTCTTTATTATGTAAAGGAAGTTATATAAGGTTGTTTTTTTTGTGGGGGGGACTTGCACTTGCACTGGCCAGTTTAACCCCCCCCCCCCCTGTAAATTACACCTATGGCAAGCAGGTATGAACAGGGTCCCCCCGGCGCAAGTCCATGGAGGCGACGCAAGTCAGACATGCACGCTCGAAGACAGGATGCATGTTGAGAAAAGAGTAGTTATGAAAAGTAATTGTAGCGTTTTTCATGATTTTGGTAAAAAGCACCACTTAGGGCTTCATCTAACCCTGACCCAAGTACGTTGTTCCTCTATATTTTGAGCAATTCTTGGACTATCAAAATTATTTTGATAACCTTTTGTCATGAGGTTCCACAGAGTCTACATGCAAAATTCCAAGCAGATCGGACTCATTGTGTATAGTTATTCTATTATTATAATGAAACAATCCAGGCGATAAGGAGCACCTTATTGTAACCGAAAAACTTTCAAATGCAAATATACAGTAATGATGGAGCAGTGCTGAGATAACTCATCAGTGGTCCCTGGACCAGCAGGACGTATCTGGGATGCCCCTCCCTCATTTGAGCAAGAACTCAAAGAACATTTTCTTCCCTGCTGTCTGCTGTTCCAGGTTCTGTGGGGAGTGTCTACAGCCATGTCTTCAGGTGACCTCGCCCCTCTGCCCTCTCTGTCGTGTGCCCTTTGACCCCAAGAAAGTGGAGCGCTCCTCTAGTGTGGAGAAGCAGCTGGCCTCATACAAAGCACCCTGCAGGGGCTGTAACAAGAAGGTAGATGTTGACCATTCATTACCAGGCCCACATGGAACCTGCTGACACAGAATTCAGCAACATTTTCTAATATGGGTGCATGTTTTACCTATTACATAAGTAAATCATCATATTGTACAATTGATATACACTCATGTGAATATACAATTTACATTTTATTTCTGCAGCATTTACAGTAAAAAAAAAAGGTATTTATGTATTTATTTGAAAGTAATACCAAGTAACTGCATCACTTAAAATGTACATGCACAGAGTTGTACAAAAGTAAAGACAGGGTGAGGCTGAATGATGAATGCATTTGATCAGTTGTTATTTATGCTTTGCAGGTGTCTGTTACTAGCCACAAATTTCAAGTGATGATGGTCAATCAGTTAGATCTTCTATGAATATGGCAGCAAGTAACACTAATGAGACTGTGTGTGTGTGTGTGTGTGTGTGTGTGTGTGTGTGTGTGTGTGTGTGTGTGTGTGTGTGTGTGTGTGTGTGTGTGTGTGTGTGTGTGTGTGTGTGTGTGTTTTATCAGGTGGCGCTGGTAAAGATGAGGTCCCACATTGCTTCCTGTTCTAAAGTACAGGAGCAGATAGCCAACTGTCCTAAGTTTGTCCCTGTGGTCCCCACCTCCCAACCTATACCAAGGTACACACACTTTGGCCACGTCCATGCTAAGCTGACTCAATCTGAACATGCAGTTTACATGCCAAAACAATGTATGTGCACATTAGCATTTTTTCCCCAATTATTTTCATTAACATTTCTCGCCACTCTCTTAAATGCCTCTAGTTTTGAGAACAACCCAAATCTCTTTTTTGTGCAGTTAAAAACTCTGCTCCCCAGGAGTCCCACTCATAGCGGCACTGTCAAACTCTTATTCTTTGTTAAAAAGTCAAGGTGTGGGCGCCCGGATAGCTCAGGTGGTAGAGCGGGCGCCCATATATAGAGGTTTACTCCTCAACGCAGCGGGCCCAGGTTTGACTCCGACCTGCGGCCCTTTGCTGCATGTCATTCCCCCTCTCTCTCCCCTTTCATGTCTTCAGCTTTCCTGTCAAAATAAAGGCCGAAAAACATACTTGACATGTTGCACATGTACACAGTGTACACTAGTTACTACAAGCTTGTCATAATTCATGTCTTTATGTGTAATGTGTGCCCACCCATATGCAGCAATATTCCAAACCGGTCAACATTTGCGTGTCCGTTCTGTGGGGCCAGAAACCTGGACCAGCAGGAGCTGGTGAAGCACTGTATGGACAGCCACCGTAATGACCCTAATAAAGTGGTAAGAGACTACTCTGTCATATACTAGATTACAGACTCTGCTCCGAAAAGGACTAGTGGAAGTGCCAAGGTCCACCTTAACTGGGAGGTTTACCGTAGTGTGAGGGGTAGGTGGAGATGAGACTGCACCGCTTCACCGCCTCTACTTAAGATCTGAGTTGGTGTCTGGTTATGTAGAGGTAGCGGAGGTGCAGAGCCTCCCCTGTAAGGTGATTGATTTTGTTCTAGGAAATGATGTGGCTGGGGAGAAAGTAGGTCCAGACGTAGCTGGGCAGCTGTTGGACCCACTTAAGCCCAGATCAGGATCTCGTAATTATGAGAAAAGTACATATCAATCTACATATTTGTGAATACTTATTTGTGACTTCACATTCAGAAAATGAGTGTCAGAAAATAGAACCAAAATCTGAACTTGTATGTCATACTTTTTTTACTCATACAACTATGAGTAAAAAAAGTATGACATACAAGTTCAGATTTTGGTTCTTCGAGTTCTAGCATGAACCATAGCCCTATATGTATCTTCATGGTAACTAAACTTGGCTATGTGGTTGTATCTCCAGGTGTGCCCCGTGTGTTCAGCCATGCCGTGGGGAGACCCCAGCTATAAGAGCTCCAACTTCCTCCAGCATCTCCTCCACAGACACAAGTTCTCTTATGACACCTTTGTTGTAAGTCCATAGCTGTCATGATGATTTGTCTTTTTAAATATGTGTAACTTCTACTTCAAGGAAGTCAAATAATAATCTAAAAAATGGTAAAAGAAAACATGTTCTCGCACTTCCTCTTGAGTGGTATCTCTCCATCTAGATACTTTTTTTTGTCCAGGTTTGGAGATTCCCTCAACCACAGTACAATAGAGGTGAATGGAATTTAATTTGTGGTGCTTACAGTACTGAGTACTAGGTCCTGCTTTATCCCAGGGTCCTGAGGCCTTATTGATGCCTTATTGCACAATCCAAATTGTATTCAAAACCTGCCATTTTCAGCATGTAGAATTATATCTAACTATAAATTTGTGTGTGTGTGTGTGTGTGTGTGTGTGTGTGTGCGCACACCCGTTGTCTTTGAAATATCTCATGAACCGTTTATCCAATCTACTTCACACTTAGTTTCCTGTTGTAATGGCAAAAATACTTCTAAAGCACATTCTTTTATTAGGATTTATCTGATTACTGTATGTGTTAACTTAAGAAAATGGTTTCTAACAGATGAACAGCTAAAACTATAAGCTGTGATTAACTGAAGACTGAAGTGTCTTTTTTGCGAGGTCTTTACTGACGTGTTTAGAACAAGTTTAGATTAGGCACCGTAAACAATATCCTACATTGTCTCTAAAACAGTTTTGTTATTCCCCGGCAGCTGATACAAGGAAAGGTGTTGGGTAAAACTTGGGTTTTAACTTGGCCAAAAGGCATGACATGACTCTTTGCTTTTTGTTTGTGTAACTGGGTCTTTGTAAGATCCATTAGGGGGGGGGGAAGGAAAGCCGTCACCATTTGTTTTGATTCTCTATATGTTGGTTTTCTGTGAGTTAAAGACTCAGAGCGCTCTTGCATAGCCACCGAGGTGGCTGTGTTACAGCGTTTCTCCATTTGCAAATGAGAATAAACACTCAATAACCAGACTTTGGTTTTCTGCTCGATGGTCTTCATTTGTTTTACTACAAGCTTTAAACCTTTTATTTACTTGCCCCGTGTTATTAGGAATCATTTCCATGACACTGTGTACCAAATAAACTTGGCATTTAGAATCTGGAGCAGTAGTAACAGCGTTGGATATGGATATAAATAAACTATCAACTATGCATTAAACTAAACGACCGCACAATAGAGGATGAGGAAAAAGGTTGACAAAAAGGGCTACCGTAACGCTGGCTCTTCCGCGTCTACCCTTCACAATAAAAGGCATGCTTCAATTCACTCACAGCATTTCAAGGCATTTTTGCGTAAACTAAATATCAAACAAAAGCCAGACACTACATAGTATTAAGTTGCTGTGAGCTGTAAATTCATCACTTCTAAACACAGCAGAACTTAACATCATCTCGGAGCCAACGGGCAAAGAGCAGTCTTCCTCTGCGTTACCCAGACACACACGCACACAAGCGCGGGCACACACACACACACACACACACACACACACACACACACACACACACACACACACACACAGACACACACACACACACACACACACACACACACACACACACACACACACACACACACACACACACACACACACACACACACACACACATAACCAGACCAAGGTGCTCCCTCATAATTCAACCACTTCCCAACAGACCCTAAGTCAGCAGGTTTGGGGAGGTTAGGGTTGATGCAGGGTTCACATGGTCCATGGTCTTTTGCTCACATCACATAAAATTACATTTATTTTGTACAAATTTATAACAAACATTTCCCAAGGATTAGCCTTATTAGCCCAACCTTTTTGGTCTGACATACTCCCAAAGCCCTGTCAGATAAACTTGCATACCCTTTCATCAACCACAATGTATGTTCCAAATGTACACTATTCATTATATATGCCT
This sequence comes from Gymnocephalus cernua, assembly GCA_023631565.1. Taxonomy (NCBI): domain Eukaryota; kingdom Metazoa; phylum Chordata; class Actinopteri; order Perciformes; family Percidae; genus Gymnocephalus; species Gymnocephalus cernua. The sequence continues at coordinate 25,963,900 of CM042437.1, forward strand.
AAAAGTGGATGTTGTTAATTATCTATACAATTAAACGGTCAATATTAAGGTTGGTTTGGTCAGCAATCATACAACGTTCTTGTCAGTACTTTTAGCTAACTAGTCCAACCATTAGCTAACTATTCCAACTTGTAGCTATTTTTTACTGTTTCTCTATTACTTTCAGCTAATCATTCAAACTGTATAGTTAAACTTTTTGCTAGTTATTTTGACCATTTATTCATTAATTTTACCTAACTAGTTGTTGACTAGTTTTCACCAAGGGGGTAAGTGAGTATCTGGAAAGTGTACCTCCTATGGAGAGATTGTAGGCTAACAAGCCATCACCTTCAGCTAGCATTCCATTGACTGCCATTCATTTTGGTGACACTTTGACAGTCAATAACTTTACATCTGAAGCGTTTAAAGACTCTATTTGTCCATTGTTTATTTCTAAAGAAACACGACAATGTATAAAAGGCTCCATTACCTTGTACCTCATGTTATGGCTCCGTAGCAGACGTTTTTGTAAAAATAGGCTAACGATTGTGTCATAACCACGCAACTCTCTGTTGCACAGTAGAGGAATTACCGTATAGTACAGGAGAAGCTCGCAGGCAGTTTGGACTTACATTAGCTGTTTAGTTTAATTACTAATGTTAACTAGCATTTTAGTTAGCAATAATTAGCCTGTGCCTATGTTATCTCCTTACATATACCTAGGCTCTCCATCTCTGCAAGATTGGGAATGATTGAGATTTCTCTTGGCACAGCTACCAGAAGACTTACAACGTTTAGACACGTTGCTCACGTCACATCTACGTCGGCAAGCTCAGTTTGAGGCTGCACAGTAACGCTCAGCCATCACTGGAAAATTGACTTCACTGGTCTCCGTCGAAGTATATGGCATCGCTGTGTCCATTCTTTTACTGTCTATGGTTTTCACACACTCTACACAACTGCAACATGTAGTGTTCAGGTGTTACAGACGACTTGATGTTAATATGGAATTAGTTGAGCTACTCTCCGATCTTTCCATGTACTACCTGGCAACTGCAGAAGTACACCTGGCTGGGAATCACTGCCTTAAATAATGGAAGTTCGATTAGGGTTGCATTGTGTGGTTTGCATCGACTAGTAGCTGTTTCTTTTTGTGTTTTGTCAGGACTACAGCATTGATGAAGAAGCAGCGCTGCAGGCAGCTCTGGCACTGTCACTGGCTGAAAACTGACAACAATCACACCACAACCATCCTCTCACCGTGAGGAGCAACTCGACCATGACTGCTGCCACTCTCGTCCCTCTGCACTGCTGCTGTTCCTCACGTCTCAGAATATATCATCCAACCGACAGACACAGCTGACGCCACCAGGTTCACGCAGTCTCGACAGAAAGCCACATTGCAGAGAAGTCAAGCCATGTTTGGATTTGGTGATAAGCTTACTTCCTTTTTGTTTTTCCTCGGGTAGTGGGACCGCCAGTTTGCTACGCAAAAGCAGTTGGAACGCGTCCTCACTGCTTCATTTGATTTGATGATTTGAAGATAAAACATTCAGTGGGCTTGGAATGGATCCAGTGGGCAGGTTTGTAGTTGAGAGCACCTAAACCGAGACCAAGTCATCACTAAGACCAGAGTGTATTGAGACCGAGACAAGACCAAGATCAAGGCTGGGCGAGACCGAGTCAAGACAAAGACAAGACTTGTGTTAGACAGCCAGAGCTTCTTCTCCTGTCTCCCACATTCACTTTCTTGGGAGTGTGTGTAAAGGGGGCAGGGAGAGAAGGGGGTTTATGGTAACCAATTTCAAATTAGATATACAGTAAGTCAAGTTATTGGTTGCATTTGCAGGTTTTAACACATAGGCCTAAATCAGACAATGCACAGGTAACTTAGCAAAATCCCAGCAGTTGTGGTCTTGAAATAAAATCCTGAGTCCTCTTTATCCGAGAACGCTCTTGAGACCAAGACTGATCTCGAGTACTACAACACTGCCAGTGGGTGTTTAACGTAAACTACGTTAAAATACCAATCTACAGCTTGGAAACAGTCCATCCACTCACAGCTTTAGATCATCTGGACCACCACAGCATGAAGGGCTACCTCCATTAAACAAATGTCTTGCGTCTGAGTGCGAAACGTCCTGAAGCCTGCTGACTCTTAAACCACTTGCTAGGAGTTCCTCACTGCTGGCACTCACTGTGAAGAACTTATTCTCCAGATTGGTCTGCAGTGAGCAAGTTTTAACAGGCACTTTATTTTTGATGAGTTAATATACAGTAGCTAGCACACAAGGGCTAATTAGGAAGTATTTTTGCAAAGGTACAACAAAGAATAAAATACAATGAATAAATAGCTCCTCTAGTCATCTCCCCAAATGGATGCAACTGCTTTAGAGTTGGTGTGTTGTATTTTGCACTTAACAGACAAAACAAAGTCATAAGAGTCAGAAACGCAGGTCTGTTGACCATATACACAACAGAAGAGTCCATCCTGTAGCTCTAAGTTCAAGACTGAGCTGCTCAAAGTGTGGTTGCATGGTAACACCTGCAACGGTACTGCCCATGGCATCTTCTAATGGTCATGGTCATTAGGTTAGAGCAGTGGTTCTCAACCTGGGGTTCGGGACTCCCAAGAGGGTCGCAAGAGAATTTCTGGGGGTCGGCAGATAGTTGAAATAAATAAATAAATGAAATAACATTCTAGACAGGGGAATGTTTTTTTACATTTCTGTGTGAGTTTGGTACCTGGAACACGGAAAAGGGTCTGAAGGTGGGTCGGGGTAGAGAAGAAGAACACCAACTTCATTATATTGAGGGGTCGCGACTCTAAAAGGTTGAGAACCACTGGGTTAGAGGACGGTGCCAGAACATCATGCATGGAGAGGCTAAAAAGTCCATGGATTTTTTAATGCATCATGCTCGTCCCATTATCTGGCCTTCTAGTTTCACTGCGGTAACCTGGGTGTTTGTGCTGCTGCACACTGCCACGCTGGCTCTCTCCAACTTCATGCGGGTGTGATGAATATTCTGCCTGACAACACAGTAGCACAGACTGACAGTTGTCCCATTAATACAATGTTGTGTAGCAACAACAGATTGTATTTCACTAGGGATGTAGCGATGCACCGTGAATCGGTTAAAAATCAATATATATTTAGTTTTTTTGGGCATGTTTTTAGGCCTTTATTTGACAGGACAGCTGAATAAATAAAGGAATATTTTTTTTCACTCATTTGTGTGCAGCTCATTCTGTAAAAAACAATAGCGAGAAAATCAAATCCTGAACTTAAAAAAGTGATTTTTATCGAATCGTGAGTTGAGTGTATCGTTACATCCCTACATGTTATTATATGAGACATTTGATAAATGGATTGACGTATAAATATACTGACAGAAAGATCATAGCGGTATTTTGAAAGAGATCTTAATAGAGTAAGTTTGGTGTTCAGTTACTAAACCCTGCCATATGAAAGGAATATGTTATCCAGGGTTTTGAATTCTTATCAATTAGAGATTTTATATTTCAATATATTTTATCTTATTTTATTGTTATTTTGTATGCACACGCAAACGGAACTTGTTAAATAAACCACTTAAGAAACAAAATACACATTTCTAAGATGATGGACTGAAATAACTCCTCAGATGTCTGTCAGCTGGGGGTCTGAGTTTGTCTGGAGGCTGATGGATCTCAGTGATGAACTCAAATGTTAAACTGTGTTGAGGTTTATGATATCGGTAGCTCAGATGGCTGGCAGAGGGACGACCCAACTAGCTCACTATTTTCAATGAGCTCAACCTTTTCAGTCCCGTTACTGCCAGCTCTGCACATTCTGCTGCACCACACCACTGTGAAACTAAAGGCCTCCGTCCCACAGCCGTCTTTCTCACTCCCTCCCTCTCCAAAATAACCTTTATTTTATGTTTGCTACCGCATAAAAAAAATAACCATCTGAAAAAAGACAAGTCAATTACAAAAAAGCATCGGTATAATATTTCCATAAATATTTAAGGCAGGCTTGAGCCCAATGTATACTTTCCACAGCCATGAGACGTGTCTTCTGCCCACGTCCATGCCCATGACAAACATACACATCTGTATATCAGAATCAGTTTTATTGGCCAAGTATACTTACATACACAAGGAATTTGACTTTGGTAGGTGTTAACTCTCTATACATTCAACAAATAGACATGTAGTAGTAAACATTCAGTAGACAAATAGTAACATGGACACATACTGTACAATAGTGACAACAATATACATATAGCCACATATCAACATAATATACAAATATACAAATAAGACATAATGCTTGGGATTTCCCCCTTTCTGTCCCCCCCTCAAAGTGATCAGTGCTACTTCATCAATAGCCAAGACCATATATACCTAAAATAGAAGTGTTTTTAAGCAAAGCGCTGTAACGTGAACAGTCTATGCATCCATCCATCGTCGTCCGCTTATCCGTGGTCGGGTCGCGGGGGGAGCAGCTCCAGCAGGGAACCCCAAACCTCCCTTTCCCGAGCCACATTAACCAGCTCTGACTGGGGGATCCCGAGGCGTTCCCATGCCAGGTTGGAGATGTAATCCCTCCACCTAGTCCTGGGTCTTCCCCGAGGCCTCCTCCCAGCTGGACGTGCCTGGAACACCTCCCTAGGGAGGCGCCCAGGGGGCATCCTTACCAGATGCCCGAACCACCTCAACTGGCTCCTTTCGACGTGAAGGAGCAGCGACTCTACTCCGAGCTCCTCACGGATGACTGAGCTTCTCACCCTATCTCTAAGGGAGACGCCAGCCACCCTCCTGAGGAAACCCATTTCGGCCGCTTGTACCCTGGATCTCGTTCTTTCGGTCATGACCCAACCTTCATGACCATAGGTGAGGGTAGGAACGAAAACTGACCGGTAGATCGAGAGCTTTGCCTTCTGGCTCAGCTCTCTTTTCGTCACAACGGTGCGATAAACAGAATGTAATACCGCCCACGCTGCGCCGATTCTCCGACCAATCTCCAGCTCCATTGTCCCCTCACTCGCGAACAAGACCCCAAGGTACTTAAACTCCTTCACTTGGGGTAAGGACTCATTCCCTACCTGGAGAAGGCACTCCATCGGTTTCCTGCTGAGAACCATGGCCTCAGATTTAGAGGTGCTGATCCTCATCCCAGCCGCTTCACACTCGGCTGCAAACCGATCCAGTGAGTGCTGAAGGTCACAGGCCGATGATGCCATCAGGACCACATCATCTGCAAAGAGCAGCGATGAGATCCCCAGCCCACCGAACTGCAACCCCTCCATACCACGACTACGCCTCGATATCCTATCCATAAATACTACGAACAGGATTGGAGACAAAGCGCAGCCCTGGCGGAGGCCAACCCTCACCTGGAACGTGTCTGACTTACTGCCGAGAACCCGGACACAGCTCTCGCTTTGGTCATACAGAGATTGGATGGCCCTGAGAAGGGACCCCCTCACCCCATACTCCCGCAGCACCTCCCACAAAGTCTCCCGGGGGACCCGGTCATATGCCTTCTCCAGATCCACAAAACACATGTAGACTGGATGGGCATACTCCCAGGCTCCCTCCAGGATCCTTGCTAGAGTAAAGAGCTGATCCGTTGTTCCACGCCCAGGACGGAATCCGCATTGTTCCTCTTCAACCTGAGGTTCGACTATCGGCCGAACCCTCCTTTCCAGCACCTTGGAGTAGACTTTACCAGGGAGGCTGAGAAGTGTGATACCCCTGTAATTGGTACACACCCTCTGGTCCCCCTTTTTGAAGAGGGGAACCACCACCCCGGTCTGCCACTCCTTAGGCACTGTCCCAGACTTCCACGCAATGTTGAGTAGGCGTGTCAACCAAGACAGCCCCTCCACACCCAGAGCTTTCAGCATTTCTGGACGGATCTCATCAATCCCTGGGGCTTTGCCACTGTGGAGTTGTTTGACTACCTCAGTGACCTCCACCAGGGAAATTGACGACAATCCCCCGTCATCCTCCAGCTCTGCCTCTAACAAAGAGGGCGCATCAGCTGGATTTAGGAGTTCCTCAAAGTGCTCCTTCCACCGCCCTATTACCTCCTCAGTTGAGGTCAACAACGTCCCATCCTTACTGTACACAGCTTGGATGGTTCCCCGCTTCCCCCTTCTGAGGTGGCGGACGGTTTTCCAGAAGCGCCTTGGTGCCGACCGAAAGTCCTTCTCCATGTCTTCTCCGAACTTCTCCCACACCCGCTGCTTTGCCTCTTTCACGGCAGAGGCTGCAGTCCTTCGGGCCCTTCGGTACCTTGCAACTGCCTCCGGAGTCCTCTGGGATAACATATCCCGGAAAGACTCCTTCTTCAGTCGGACGGCTTCCCTGACCACCGGTGTCCACCACGGTGTTCGAGGGTTACCGCCCCTTGAGGCACCTAAGACCCTAAGACCACAGCTCCCTGCCGGAGCTTCAGCAATGGAAACTTTGAACATTGTCCACTCAGGTTCAATGCCCCCAGCCTCCACAGGGATGCACGAAAAGCTCCGCCGGAGGTGTGAGTTGAAGGTCTGTCGGACAGGAGCTTCCTCCAGACGTTCCCAATTTACCCGCACCACCCGTTTGGGTTTACCAGGTCTGTCCAGAGTCTTCCCCCACCCCCTGACCCAACTCACCACCAGATGGTGATCAGTTGACAGCTCCGCCCCTCTCTTCACCCGAGTGTCCAAAACATACGGCCTCAGATCAGATGAAACGATTATAAAATCGATCATTGACCTTCGGCCTAGGGTGCTCTGGTACCAAGTACACTTATGAGCATCCCTATGTTCGAACATGGTGTTTGTTATAGACAATCCATGACTAGCACAGAAGTCCAATAACAGACAACCACTCTGGTTTAGATCAGGGAGGCCGTTCCTCCCAATCATGCCTCTCCATGTATCTCCGTCATTGCCCACATGTGCGTTGAAGTCCCCCAGCAGAACTATGGAGTCCCCCTCCGGAGCCCCATACAGGACTCCATTCAAGGTCTCCAAAAAGGCCGAATACTCTGAACTCTTGTTTGGTGCATATGCACAAACAACAGTCAGAGTTTTCCCCCCAACAACCCGCAGGCGTAGGGAGGCGACCCTCTGGTCCACCGGGGTAAACTCCAACGTTGCGGCGCTCAGCCGGGGACTTGTGAGTATCCCCACACCCGCCTGGCGCCTCACACCCTGGGCAACTCCGGAGAAGAAAAGAGTCCAACCCCTCTCCAGGAGTACGGTTCCAGAACCGAGACTATGCGTAGAGGTAAGCCCCACCAGATCCAACTGGTAGCGCTCCACCTCACGCACAAGTTCCGGCTCCTTCCCCCACAGCGAGGTGACATTCCATGTCCCCAGAGCAAGCCTCTGCTGCCCGGGTCTGGTCCGTCGAGGCCCCTGACCTTCACCGCCACCCGTGTGGCAGCGCACCCAACCCCAGCGGTTCCTCCCACAGGTGGTGGGCCCATGGGCTGGAGAGATAGGTGCCACGTAGCTTTTTCGGGCTGTGCCCGGCCGGGCTCCGTGGCAAACCCGGCCACCAGACGCTCGCTGACGAGCCCTCCCTCTGGGCCTGGCTCCTCACGGGGGCCCCGGGCTTCCTCCGGGCAGGGTCTCTCTATCCCTTCCTCGTTTTTTCATAGGGTTTTTTGAACCATTCTTCGTCTGGCCCCTCACCTGAGACCACTTTGCCATGGGAGACCCTACCAGGAGCACAAAGCTCCAGACAACACAGCCCTCAGGTTCATAGGGACACCCAAACCTCTCCACCACGATAAGGTGATGGTTCCCGGAGAAGTCTATGCATAGAAGGATCAAATCTGAGCAGCAGTTATATTTAGCCCCTACAGAGCTCCGGGACGCCGGCTACCAGCGGCAGTTGTTTAGCCGCCAATAGGTGACTGTGAGCCAGGTACAGGCACCGCCAGATGACGGTCCATTCAGGGGCCGTGGTAGTGGAGTTTGGCCAGAAAAAGTGAGCGTCATGCGGCGCTGACAGTTAAGTCTAGGCACCAAAACGACTCCAAACATCGGATTTGGATTAAATCACTCCCGAGAAACGAACCAGCGTTTCCTGGGTGAAAGTATTTTGTTGCCGCTGCTCTCCGGCTTGAAAGCTCTGTGTTTTATGCTGACACCATGTTGTGCTATTTCTGTTTGACTTTATTTTCCATTAAATATTGAAGTGCATAAGTATTTCGGCATGCACGCCCAAATGGCGCTAAAATCCATGGTAATGGAATGGGGATTTAATTCTTGCATGTTTTGTTTTGTCGTGCATGATCAAAAAACATCCCCCCCCCCTGCTATTTTCACAAATCGCACCCTGTATATAGTAGAAGAGTCCTGTCTGGGGTCCTCAGCAAAACCCTAGACAGGCTCTAGTATTTATTCAACCTTTATTTAAGCAGGTAGGCCGATGAGGTCCAAAACTCTGCCACCAGGGTCCTCCCCCACACCAAGACCTGGCAGCCCATCACACCAACCCTCACCCACCTTCACTGGCTCCCAATTAAATCCTGCATCAAATATAAAATCCTCCTTCTTACCTACAAATCCCTGCGGTCCTCAGACACTGGCCTGCTCTCCATTCCCCACACCAGACTCCATACCTTCGGAGACAGAGCCTTTAGTGTTGCAGCCCCGTCCCTCTGGAACACCCTCCCTGCAGATATCCGAAATGCTACATCCCTTGACATATTTAAAAAGAAAAACTCCTCTAACACCACCTGTTCAGCCTACAACCTCCCCAAGCTTAGCTTATCTTAGCCCCAGTGATTCTGTAAAGTGTCCTAGGGTTTTGTGAAAGGTGTTATATAAATACAAGTTATTATTATTATATGTAGACACCCAATATAGTCTAGATAGAACCGTATCCACGTGTTTTCTGGTCCTTCAGTCTGTCCTACCCTCTCAGCGCTGTCTATAACCAAACACACACACACACACACACACACACACACACACACACACACACACACACACACACACACACACACACACACACACACACACACACACACACACACACATCTAAACCCCTGGTTTCCTTGGCTCATTGTCATCTCAGTGCTCAGTGTTGTGATGGCAGTGTGATCATAGTTGAATAATCAGGTTTTTATACTAACCCATTACTCTTGTGGAAAGATTGAATTTCATGGACCCATGTTCCTCTGTTTTTGTGTCTAAGTGACTGATGGGAACAACAATCTTTGACATTGGTCTGGTATTAAGCGAGATCTCTGCAGTCGGCAGCGGTGAAACAAGCTACAATGTAAGTTAATATTGTAATATAGCATATATTGTTCAGCTTGTATTTACCTTCACAAAAGTGCTTGTTTGACAGGCTCAGATTAATATTCTAAGTGTCTGACAACATTATGAAAGGATCCCTACAGAGATAGACCTTTAAAACCTCTTTGAGAACTTTCTGTTTAACCAGAAACAGCTCTGAAGTCGCTAAACCAACCAAACTCCATTTAAAAAAACAATACTTTTAGCGTGTATAGAGCCAACATATTTTCACATGTAAATCAGTAAACTATGTGTTTATTTCAACCAAAACTAGAGTTGTGATGGTTGGAAAAGTGGAATGGCTTTTCATAGTTTTATTTAGTTTCTGTCGACTTTGAATGAAGTGTATTTTATGATGCTAAAATTACTGTTTAATTACATGGAGTCTGGTGGGTTTAGCAAATGCAATTTTGCAGATGTTTTTTGTTTAAAAAAAGGATCTTACTCTTTAACAGAAAGGTCGACCTCCTAAGAAATCCTTTCCATAATGTTGTCAGACACTTAGAATATTAATCTTAGTCTGTCAGTGGCAAAACAAGCACTTTTGTGAAGGTAAATACAAGCTGAACAATTGCCCTATTAACTTATATTGTAGCGTGTTTGCCCGCTGCCGACTGCAGCAATCTCGCTTAATACTGGACCAATGTCAAAGATTGTTGTTCCCATCAGTCACTTAGACACAAAAACAGGAAACTAGGGTCCAGATTAAACAAAAACGGTAGTTACCCTTTAAGAGATGACACATTTCAAAGCATCACGAGCATTCTCAGTTGCTCAAAATTCGTCATTTTATCACGAAAAAGTTAGACAGTTTCTATTTTGTTTTCATGTGAACATTGTGCTCATCAACATTTCTTTCTACTACAACCCCAAATCAGAAAAAGTTGGGACAGTATGAAAAACATAAATAAAAAAAGAAAGTAGTGATTTCTAAATGTACTTTGGCTTGTATTTCATTGCAGACAATGTGAACACAAAATATTTCATGTTTTGTCTGGTCAACTTAATTTCATTTGTAAATATACATCCTTTCCTGTCATTCAGACCTGCAAGGTAAATTGGTTAAATAATGATGTGATTTGAAACAGGTGATGTCATCAGGTGATTGTAATTATGATTTGGTACAAAAGCAGCATACAAGAAAGGTCTAGTCCTTTAGGAGCAAAGATGGGCCGAGTATCGCCAGTTTGCCAACAAATACGTGAGAAAATTATTGAAATGTTTAAAACAATGTTCCTCAAAGAAAGATAGGAAGACATTTGCTTATTTCACCTTCAACAGTGCATAACACAATTAAAAGATTCAAGGAATGAGAAGGAATTTCAGTGCGTAAAGGACAAGGGCGCAAGCCTAAGCTGAACAAGTGTCTAGAAGCGCCGTCAACTTCTCTGGGCTTGGAGGCATCTGGGATGGACCATCACACAGTGGAAACGTGTACTGTGGTCAGATGAATCAGTATTTCAGGTATTTTTTGGGAGAAATGGACGCCGTGTGCTCTGGACCAAAGAAGAAAATGATCATCCAGACTGTTACCAGCAACAAGTCCAAAAGCCAGGGTCTGTCATGGTATGGGGTTGTGTCCGTGCCCTTGGCAAAGGTAACTTGCACTTCTGTGATGGCACCATTAATGCTGAAAAGTACATAGAGATTTTGGAGCACAATATGCTGCCTTCAAGAAGACATCTTTTCCAGGGACATCCATGCATATTTCAACAAGATAATGCAAAACCACATTCTGCACACATTACAAAGTCCTGGCTGCGGAGGAAGAGGATACGGGTACTTGACTGGCCTGCCTGCAGTCCCGACCTGTCTCCAATAGAGAATGTGTGGCGCATTTTGAAGCCCAAAATGCGACAACGAAGGCCACGTACTGTTGCCCACCTTAAGACTTGTTTGCAGCAAGAATGGGACAAAATTACACCTGAAACACTTCATCACTTAGTGTCTTCAGTCCCTAAACTTCTTTTAAGTGTTGTGAAAAGGAATGGCAACATTACAAAGTGGTAAATGCTTTACTGTTCCAACTTTTTTTGAAATGTGTTGCAAGAACCAAAATAGGAATTTTGTTTTTTTGAAAAAAAAAATCCAATAAAAATCATGAGGAACACATTAAAGTATGTGCTGTTGTATTGTCTGTAATGAAATACAAGTCAAAGTACATTTAGAACTTACTACCTTCTTTTTTTATTTGTGTATTCCATACTGTCCCAACTTTTTCTGATTTGGGGTTGTACATTGGTCTGTAGATAGTTGGGGGAAAAAATCAGGAAGGATGGAAGTGCTGGATACTGCTATCTGCTTCTTCGACTATTGCTACAAGGAATATTTTTATGATCCATTGGCCAAGATAGAGGAGTATAAAAAGATATATATTTTGGAAAATGTTTCCATAATCACACATGATCATCAGAATTGTGTCTGCAAGCTTTCTGGGATGATGAAGTTGATTTACAAACTTGAATTGCTGATCACACACACACATACACACACACACACGCACGCACGCACACACACACACACACACACACACACACACACACACACACACACACACACACACACACACACACACACACACACACACACACACACACAGCACTAGAGAGGAGACCAGCACAGATGTTTGCTATAGTGTAACCAATAGATGGCAGTCCTTCTCCAGATATGCAGAGCATTGAGAGCCATACTGAAACACACATACAGTACATATGGAAGTCATGCTCTCTATGGAGGCAGGTTGTGAAGAAAATAGAAGAGGGGAGCTTGGGTTCCATGAGTCATCGTTTGCACTTTAAATCATTACGTTTTTTTAATAACAATTGGAATTTTATTTGTGTAATCTCAATACTTGTTTAATGTTTTTGCAGTTCAATTTCTTTGCAGAATGAGTGTTTTGTGAAAAAAGATCTTGTGAATTGTTAAAGGTTACAGGAGTTTGAAGTGATTAGATAGAAAATGTAACAGTAGTTTTTTTTTGCGTGTGACAAAACAACAATATTTGTTAAATGAGTACTCTATCTAAATGGGCAGCATGTGCCATTCCTTTCTTTGAATAATGTTTTTGTGGTCAGCTCATTTGAAATGACTGGGAATGCTGTTTATACAACACCAGAGCTGACATTCAGTGAAGGACGAAGGCCATGTGAAAGAAATGAAATTGGGATGAATAGTTAAAGGTGGGAAAGATTCCCATGTTTGTCACATCAGCTGACGAAGTTGGTCTTGTGAGGGTTAAAAATATTTTGCATTGACAATTTAGATTTATATTCTTTAAAATTATTACAATTACATTTTTCAATTCATTAAAATTGAATCGAACGACATTAGGGTCCATGTTTGTTTGGTTTTCTGGCGCTGTGGAGGAAGGTCTGGCAATGCGAGACTAGCCGAGCTGTAATCAATGAAAAGCATTCTAACGAACGTCCCCTTCTGGTCATGGTGTGCGAGTGCTATGTGGAGAGCTGTGGCTATCGCATCTTCTGTTGATCGGTATGCTCTAGGCATATTGGTGCTGGGCAAGGTCGGCAGGGAGGCTGGATTTAAAGTGCTCATATTATGCTTTTTGGCTTTCCCTTTCCTTTATTGTGTTATATATCTTTTTTGTGCATGTTATAGGTTTACAAAGTGAAAAAGCCCAAAGTCCCCCCCAAAGGGCCTTACCATCTCCAACAGAAAACACTGTTCACAAACTGCTCCAAACAGCTCTGTTGTAGTCCAGCCTTTACTTCAGAGACAAACGTGGTCACTTTGGAACACACGTTATAATGCTCACCTAGCTGCTAGAGTAGCACGCCCTCATACTCCTTACCTAGCTACTGAGCATGTGCGACTCCCAACAAAGATGGAACAGAAGTGAGATGTCTCACTCAATGTGCAGTACAACAAAAAATATGGTGTTTTCTGGTAATTTAACCACATAAACCAATTCTGGTACAACCTCTAAATACAATTATGAACCTGACAATTTGCATAATATGAGCACTTTAATGTCTTTTAGTTTCTCAAAACATTTTGGGGGTAAGTTAGTCTGGCTACCACCAGACCAAGCTTAATCTTTTAAGATTGAGCATTAGTCTGGGGAGTCTGCTCTGTATTTTCTCTGCACAAGAGGCGTGATCAACGTGCATAGTTCAAATGACTCTGTACGCAATTGGATAGTCCTTCAACCAATCAGACCAACGATCCGGGTGACGTAGCAACGACAGCGGCATCAACGGGTTGCTGCGCTTCGGTGGTCGGCTTGTTGAATGTAAACAGAAACCTGCTTGCCTTTGCTTCTCTATGGTCATCGTGTTAAACCCGCCAATAGCGCACCAGGTGGATAAGCCAGTTTGTGATTGGTTCCCCCAAAATAGTGAACTGAAGCAGGAGAATTAAACATACAGGTTTCCAGCCTGATCTGCAGGGCGAAATCAAATCGCCGGCAGAGTGGGCGGGGTTTACCCACTTTAGGGGTAAGTGCTACTGGTCTGTGATCATTTAAACAGGAGATGTTACTCTGTTTTGGCACTGGTATAATTGTGGCTGGTGTATGTCTGCAAAAACCTGTGCAAGAGCTGGTGGGCTGGTCTCGGATCACTCTTCACTCTTCATCTGGCCCTCCAGTCTTATTGACGGTGCATTCAGACCAAAAAAAGCGATCCGGCGATTTTTCACAGAGTTGTGCGGCAGGGGGGAGTGTCGATGAAACGACCCATTTTTTTGTGACTCACCATAACACCACTGAAAAGTTGATACTTTTCCAGAAATAAAACAAAAACTATAAGTTAAAGTGAAACTATGACCAAAACATTAACCCCCAAATACTGCAATAAAACTAAAGAAAATAGACGAGTAACATATTTGTACTAATTACACAAAAATAAAGATTTATATTATTGTGACACAAAAACCAGGCATCACTTTGAAAAAAATATTCACAAAAGCAAGCAATTTAAAGGAATGTTGAAATCAGCACACAGACTTCTCACTCAGTGTAAATGTCACTGTTTGTGTGGAAAGAGACAGAATTTAAACACAAATGTGTTAATCCAAAGTCGGCCTTCAAGGTGATTTCAAATGCATTCTTTCTGTACATAGCTATAATACAATAAGAAGTGCTTGCAGTGACACTACTGCTGGAAATAATAATAATAATTCTAATGCCATCCATCCATCCATCCATTGTCGTCCGCTTATCTGTGGTCGGGTCGCGGGGGAAGCAGCTCCAGCAGGGGACCCCAAACTTCCCTTTCCCGAGTCACATTAACCAGCTCTGACTGGGGGATCCCGAGGCGTTCCCAGGCCAGGTTGAAGATATAATCCCTCCACCTAGTCCTGGGTCTTCCCCGAGGCCTCCTCCCAGCTGGACGTGCCTGGAACACCTCCCTAGGGAGGCGCCCAGGGGGCATCCTTACCAGATGCCCGAACCACCTCAACTGGCTCCTTTCGACGTGAAGGAGCAGCGGCTCTACTCCGAGCTCCTCATGGAATAATTCTAATGCATTTTATTTATATAGCACTTTTTGCAACACTCAAAGACACTTTACAGAGTTTTTTTAAAGGAAATACACATACTACGAAAATTCACACGCTAAAATTCGCACATTAATCAAACATTAAAAGCAGCTGGTAATAATGTCCGGACTTTCCAGCTGTTGCACTGCTTGTGTTAGGTATGCAGGAAAATGGCGGGCCCAAAGGCAGAGATGGTAGGCGGAGGAGTAATAAAGAAGAGTTTAATAAATCCAAAGGGAAAAAATATACAACTAAAGGAGTCCAGGAAAAGGCAGGCAAAAGGAAATCCAAAATGAAGTCAAAAATAAAAATAGAAAAACACAGCAACCAAGAACACTAAGTCTACAGGGAGACCAACACACAGAAAACAATACAATGAGGGGAACACAAAGACGAAATACAAGAGGTAACAAGCAAACAAGAGACAGGTGAGACACATCAGGGTGGGGCAGAACAATCAGACTGGCGGGAAAACACAAGACAGGAAGTAAAATTAGACAAGACCAGGGAGAAAACAGAATTCAAAATAAAACAGGAAACAGAACATACACAACCATAACAGCTTGGGGTTTTATCAAAACATTATTAGGATATTTTGTAGCATTTTCTTTTCTTTTCCCGTTAAATAAAATAAAAAAATCACTGAAAATATAGTAGTTGTATTTTTATTATGTGGTCTAGAAATGGGCACCAGGAGTGCCTTGGTAGCCAAATGGTTACAGTGCATGCCACATTACCGCAACGTCGCCGGTTGGGTTCGTGTCATACCCAGGGGCGTCGGACTGGGGGGAAAAAGTGGACTGAGTACCCAGGGCCCTCATGTGTGGAGGGCCCAAAAAGATGCTAGAATGAATAGCTGTGGATGCGGGGAGGGGCCCATAATAGAGAATGCCTTTCTACAGGGCCCAGAATTTTGTGCTACACCCCTGGTCATACCCTTCTAACCCTGCCCCATTTCCAGTCTGCCTGTTTCCAATAAAGGTGAAAATGCTAAAACATAATCTAAAAAGAAAAAGAAAAGGGCATTACCATCCTTAAAATATCAGTCGATACATTAATCATCTACCTGCAGTTCAATGTTGTGTGAGGTCAAATGTAAGGTCAATTTCAATTAATTTTTATTTATAGTATCATACACTAGGGTCACACATACATAGTGGTTTGGGCAAAATTGTAGTTGTGGAGTAAATGTAAGTAAGATTTGTGAATACTCATTTTTATATGAATTGGTTGTAGTCAGTGCTTGAAGTGGGAAAAAAAAGGTGCCGGTACTCTCTTGCATTGGCAGATCATCATGACATTTGAGATTTCTATAGTGAAAAACAAAACTTGGAGATATTGCTGGTACAACAACAATTTTTTGTCATTTATTAACAATATAAATGTATGGATTTATTTAAACAACTTTACATAACTTTAGTGCGTACGCTATTCAAAAAATCATGTTTTAAACATACATGTGGCACAGTGAATGCTTATTAACTATCTATGGATGGCCTAAGCGACTAATTTACATATAGGCTGGTATCAATATTGTTTATTTTTTCCACAAATAAGCTGATTTATATTTGCTAATATGTTGGAGTCATGTTAAGAAAAAAAATTCATTCATTCATCAAAACTATTCATTTTAACAATAATTTGGTGCTCAAACAGATGCAAAACAGTCACTCTCAGTGTGTGTGTGCGTGTGTGTGTGTGTGTGTGTGTGTGTGTGTGTGCGTGTGTGACAGAGACAGGGGGAACAGCTTCAGTCCCCTCTCTGTCTGGGCAGCTAGTGACGGGATGCTGCTACATCATGTTTTGCAGCCCAGTTTGTTATCATTAAAAACAAGCCAGCTGTTCGTGGAGCAAAACTCCATCATTTGGTCCTTTGACCAACAGTCAGGCCGTCCGTGTGTTTCGTTACTCACGTTACTGTTGACGTCGGTGTAACGTTAAGATTGGTAGCGGCAGACTCCTCATTAACGCCAGCTGTTCCGCTCACATCAACGCTAGCTTGAAGCTCATGAACCGTACTAGCTACCTCCTGATGTTTCTGGTTGGACTTGGACCTCTGTTGACGTGTCTGGTTCTGGCCCCACGCGTTCTTTTAGTACCTTTCTGAAGCCAGGCGGCCAACATAACGACTTATAAACTCGACACTTATTTTTAGTTTCTAGGTTTTCAGCAGTGAAACATCTGTTACGGTCAGGCTGACAGCTTTTTCAAACTAGCGTCCGTGGAGAAGCTAACTTCTGATTGGGTGGGCGGACTGCTTGCCTTTAAGTAATTCGTCAAGATCTAAAATGTAAACACGTAGTGCCCTCTGGGTAGTGTAGTTTATGTAACGTTAGGGTCGTCTCTCTGACACTGACGCTTTCTCTGTCAGTGGTAGCGTACCGGCTGCATGCGAGAAGTAGCGGTACGCAAGAAAAGGTGCAGGTACGCTTAAGAGTAAAATGTAGAAGTGCCGGTACTGCGTACCGGTGCGTACCGGCCCACTTCGAGCACTGGTTGTAGTTAATCAGATATTAGACATTATTATTAAAGCTATGGTGCGTAGTTTCAGTAGCCCCCATGACGAATTCGAAGTAATGACAACAACACTGTCGGCGTGTCCACATGATACAAGCCTTCTGTGATCGTGCACCACCCCCACTCCTCCTCCACACAGTTTCTAGTAGCCAAGGAGGACATGGAGGATTAAAAAAACATGATGGACTCTTCAGAAGTGGTCATTATCTTCACTCGAGTTTCTGCGCAGGAAAGTCACCGGACGCCACAATCTTGTGAACATAGTCATACTGAGAAATCCAGAGAGAGTTGTGTGGAACTGATAGTCTTAATTAGCTTTGTAGCAACTCATTTGGCAATGGCTTGAATGGAACGGTTGAATGTAAAGGGGGGTGATGGTGCAGTGGATATGACACATGCCTTTGGTGTGGGAGACCTGGGATTGATTCCCACTGCAATACGTTAACCAACGTGTCCCTGAGCAAGACACTTAACCCCTAATTGCTCCAGAGGCGTGCAACCTCTGACATATATATAGCAATTGTAAGTCGCTTTGGATAAAAGCATCAGCTAAATGACATCAAAACGTTACGCACTAAAGCTTTAATACTCACCTAATTTAGTATTCATTTACTGTATAATAATTTTCCTTTTGTCATAATGATTTTATAAGGAAGTTGGGTTTACAGCTTAATTAGTTTTCCCCAAGTAAATAAAAATCTGATAATGCAGCTTTAATGCATTTGTGGTATCTCTGCAAACAGGTAGATTTGGTTTTATTTCTTCAGGATCTGGGATATCTGTCTGAGATTTCTGTCCCCAGAAAGAGAATTTGTGGATTATTCATAGTGAGCACCACACATGAAATTCCATCCGCCTCCATTGTATTGGAGTGGAGGCAGAAATCTCAAAGACAGATATCTCTAAACTAAAACTATCTACAATCTGTACAGAGAGATGACTGCAAAGACACACACACACACACACACACACACACACACACACACACACACACACACACACACACACACACACACACTCTTCCAGTTGTGGTGGAAAAAGAGGCGGGGGTGTAGTGGCTTGGTTTGGCATAGTTGGAAATGTTAGCACCTCACTGAGCTCCTTTTCCACAGCGAGTGCACAGATATATCCAGCTCCATCTCTCCTCTCTGTCTATACACCACCATAATAAATCACCCATTCTTCTCTCACTTCACCTAGAGAGAAATGACGCTGATGACGGCATTGTTGAGTGTGCCCCCCCCATGGAACAGATGTTGTGATAAGTTTAGTTTTTAACACATATATTCTAAGACAAATGGCTGCCACGTGAGCATCATCGTTGCATATTTTGGGTGTACCTGGAGGATTAAAAAGTATAGCCTACTAACCTTAACTCATATTTTCAAACTATGCGGGAGCAAAAATCTGCTCATAAGCACAACAAAACTTGTTTACATGTTTTCAGGTCACGTTTTAGGCTGATGAACCTCTGGCATTATTTATACTAGAGGACCTTGCAGAGGAAGGCTTCCAAGACTGCAATATTGGGAGTACACACTGAAAGTTGCTTACTAAATAATCTTTTGGTTATAGCAAGTAGATGTGTGTATGCAAATTCGATTTAAAACAATACCACCTGGATTACATTTTCAATGAATGTATCTGAAATGTTGCAAAATGTGTATACTGAGCACATCTGCACATGCCATTTCAGTAGTTTTTCCTACAATATCTGCCTGTAGCACCTGAAGCATGACATACATTCTTATTGTTGGTTAAGGTCAGGGAAAAAAACATAGTCTGAGTTAAATATTGAAAAGGTACATGAGGACAGAACATGTTTACACAATCTTTCCCTATAAACTTAACCGTACACTTAAAGGAGAAATCCGGCGCAAAATGAACCCAGGGGTTAATAATACACGTGTACCGAGTCGACCGTTCTCTGGGATATGTTTTCATGGTAATTGAATGTGACCAGTTTTAGTGCAAACCGCTAATTAGTGGTTTGCGCTAAAACTACACTAGACTAACGTTATAAGCTAATTAGCTTATAAAGCTAGTTGTCGGGGCACGGATGAAGTAAAAAGAAATCACTATTTCTATATCACTAACAAGGCTCAAAATAGCACCACACTTCCACGGTAGCATAATGAGGGTCCCTACATGTAAACCGAAGCATTGAGAACTTTGTAAGTGTACAGATAGCGTATACAGGCAAGCGCCATCTTGGGAAAACAGTCACGATCAGTCGAACGCCGAACGCCATGCTTGAGCTATGTTACTGGTCACTGGTTGCACACTGTTCGTCGTTCGACTGATCGTGACTGTTTTCCCAAGATGGCGCCTGCCTGTATACGCGAGCCACAAAATGTTATGCCTACGCAATGAATCAGAATCAGGTTTATTGCCAAGTAAGCACTTAAGTAAGTACAAGAAGCAAATGTTCAAATGTTTGTTCTGATTCTGAATTGTCATTTTAAAAGTCAACATTCGTGTCACTATGATTCATAAAGCCTTAAACACAACCCTGCTTCCCCTCATCTGACTTCGACCACAGCATCTGACCTTCTTCATCCTTCAACCCTAATTAGCGCACACAAGCGCAAGTACACACCCTGTTGCACACATTGGCAGATGTCTTGGTAACAAGTGTAAGTGTCATTTGCAGGGCATCAGACGCCCCTGGTGAGGGACTTTATGGAAACACTCCCACATCCACTGTGGAAAATACCAACATAATCTGATTGCCATCATGTCTATTACTTCCCTTACCTATCACCCACACACCCACACACAATCGCACACACACAGGCATGCACGCACACACACACACACACACACACACACACACACACACACACACACACACACACACACGCACGCACACACACACACACACACACACACACGCACACGCACACGCACACACACACACACAAACAGGCACGCACACACACACGTACACACACAGGCACGCACGCACACACATACACACAGGCACGCACACGCATGCAGACACACACACACACACACACACACACACACACACACACACACACAGGCTTGCATGCACACACACATGCACGCACACACACATACACACACACATCCATTGGCCTAATATTGTAGCCTTAAAATAGTCCTCATGTCTTGACAGCAGCTAAATCCGGCGTTGCTGTCTTGTATTACTGACACACTGTGAGATGAGAGCTGCCCTCATGCCTAATATAACAGCTTTCCATGTATTTATAGGCCTGCAGGGAGTCAGAATAGCATCTGTGTGTGTTGAAAATGAACCTGGCTGACTGGATGGGAAGATTTAGACCGTGTTCCACAGACTGTTACTGCTCATAGCATTCCATTACATCATAACAGAGCCATTCTGGTGGGCAAACAACAGGTGCTCAGATTGGTAGTACAGGTGTAGGGCAGGGCAAGTGTTTGCAGCATTGTGACAGCAAGTCATGTATCTCTGCTGCTGGTGGAAAAACTTTGATCACTTTATTTTTTAAACGGCACATTGTCAGTTTACTATTTACATGCTCATAAGATCACACATCAGTTTCCATTTTAACGCAGACGATTCCCAGGTTTACCTCAGCTGTGACCCTCACTCTCTTATGAATTGTCTCGAGGACATTCATAAATGGATAAACAAGCATAAACAGGGCTTTATATTCAAACAAAACAGTGTTTTGACAAGCTGCCCCCAGTGTTGCTAATTTTCCATGCTCTACACACACACGGACTGTATTTATATAGTATAGCACTTTTCTAGTCCTAACGACTACTCAAAGCGCTTCAGCATATTACAGGAACCATTCACCATTCACACACATTCAGAAGCTGCCATACAAGGTGCCATCTGCTCATCAGATACACATTCACACACACATTTACACTCTGATGGCGCAGCATCGGGAGCTTCGACATGGAACTGCAGGGCTAGGGATTGAGCCACCAGCCCTCCGATCGGTAGGCGACCGCTCTCACCACCTGAGCCACAGCCGCCACATGCACATCATCATCAAGCAAAAAGGACATTTTTTAAGGAGACACAAGATTAATTCTTGTTAAGATTAACAAGAATTAATGTGAAATTATATTTGTTTACAATGAACTTAAGTTTGGATTTAAGTTTGGTTAGCTCAGTTGGTAGAGCAGGCGCACATATAAAGAGGTTTACTCCTCGACGCAGAAGGTCCAGGGCTCGCGGCCGACCTGTGACGGTTCCCTGCATGTCTTCCCTTTCTCTTTCATATCTGAGCTGTCTTGTCTATTAAAGGTGGAAATGCCCCCAAAAATAATCTTAAATAAAAAAGGTGACTTTCTGTCTTTTATTTGTTCCCTCATGTTGTCACACACTGAACAAGTACATAAAAAGGCCAGGACTTATTTTTTATAAAGTCAACATGCATTTTAAATACAAACATATTCATAATAATGCAGCATTTTAACAGAGCATAACGTTAGTTCGGTACTTCTAACATTTTAGTCACTCAATTTTAAATAATTTCAAACATTTTTGCAGAAACAAAACAACTTTATTATACAGCATATACAATAATCGTGATGTCATTCAACACTAAGTTAGTGTAACTGAATACTCCGCTAGCGAGTCCGCTACTTCAACGTGTGAGGGCTATTTCACAAAACCAAGATAAGGGATTAAGCCGGGATTTCCTGCTCGATAAGCAGAGGCACCTAAGTTACCATGGAGATTTATTCTTTATAGATAGCCTGCTCCCGACCAGGCTAACAGCCAGGATTTATTAATCCTGGAGGCTTTACTGTTCACTCAGCAGTGCTTTTTACCTTATTATTATCAGCCTGCATTAAAGTAAAACAGGTGAATATGTACTGTTATTATTTAAAGTTGTGACCATTATGTTTTATAATTATTCATGTGACAGTCATTGTTAAGACTGCTGTTCATATTGTTGTTAGAAGTTTGATGAATATATTACGGCAGTTGTTGAGATAATTAGAAAAGGCTGACATCATTTCAAATGTCTGGCTTGGCCTTCGTGAAACGCACCAAGCCCGGCTGCACAGATTAGACTAGGTCAAGCCTCACTTTATCGGTTACCCTGGATTTATATATTCTACTTTTGTGAAACAGCCCCCTGGTCTTACTAAGTCTAAGTCATTAAGGAAATGTAAATATCCCTTCTGCTGTTTGTTAGGGTGACTTTAAAGGATCACGCTGACTTATTGGGACTTTGTCTTATTCTGCGTATCCCCCAGAGTTAGATGAGTCCATACATACCCTTCTCATCTCCGTCGGAACTCTGACGCTCCCACCGTTAGCTTAGCCTAGCACAGATCCTGGAGGTAACCGGCTCCATCTAGCCTACTGCTCTGAATAAGTGACAAAATAATGCCAACATTTCCCTATTACATGTTGTGATTTGTATAGTCACAGCCTGTACAAATAACAAGGTCACATGAGACACAGTCATCTTCTAACCGTATACAAACTGGGAACTATATTCTCAGAAAGGCGAAGCAGTGCTACTTGGGTGGCTGTGTCTCATGTGACCTTGTTATTTGTACATGCTGTGACTATACAAATCACAACAAATGTAAATAGGAAAATGTTGGCGTTATTTTGGCACTTACCGGGAGCAGTAGGCTAGTTGGAGCCAGTTACCTCCAGGATCTGTGCTAAGCTAGGCTAGCGGTGGGAGCATCAGACAGAGTTATGACACACACAAAGCTGACCCTGTCAGCGGCAAAACAAACACTTTTGTGAAGGTAAATACAAGCTGGACAATTGCCCTGTTAACTTATATTGTAGCTTGTTTCACCGCTGCTGACTGCAGAGATCTCGCTTAAAAGTCCTATGACATGGTGCTCTTTGGATGCTTTTATATAGGCCTCAGTGGTCCCCTAATACTGTATCTGAAGTCTCTTTTATATAGGCCTCAGTGGTCCCCTAATACTGTATCTGAAGTCTCTTTTATATAGGCCTCAGTGGTCCCCTAATACTGTATCTGAAGTCTCTTTTATATAGACAGTCCCTCCAGAAAAACGAGATCATGCGATCGCAGAATTCAACGCATAATCAGCCAAATTCCGCATATTTATGCGGGGGCCGCATTTTTTAAAATATGCCGCACTTTCGCCGCATAAATTGCTGATTTCCACGCAAAATATGCGGGGCTTGCATGATTTCATAATGCCCGCATTTTCAATGCAAAAAAGTCAAAAAGAAAAATGTTGCGTTTACTTCAAACAAGAGCAGCCATTTCCCCGTTGCCATGGGAACGTTATGAAGTGACATAATTTCGCCTAGTGAGAACACGGTGTTGGGGGAATCACTTTTTTACTCTTTTTCATCAAACCGCGGTTTTTGCAAGTTCCCACAATTTTTGCAAGTTCCCGCAATTTCATTGCATAAAATTGCATAAATATCCCGCATATTCCATCGCATTTTTTAAGAAAACGTGCCGCATAATCAAGGATTGTATAGACCTTAGTGGTCCCCTAATACTGTATCTGAAGTCTCTTTTATATAGACCTTAGTGGTCCCCTAATACTGTATCTGAAGTCTATTTTATATAGACCTTAGTGGTCCCCTAATACTGTATCTGAAGTCTCTTTTATATAGACCTTAGTGGTCCCCTAATACTGTATCTGAAGTCTCTTTTATATAGACCTTAGTGGTCCCCTAATACTGTATCTGAAGTCTCTTTTATATAGGCCTCAGTGGTCCCCTAATACTGTATCTGAAGTCTCTTTTATATAGGCCTCAGTGGTCCCCTAATACTGTATCTGAAGTCTCTTTTATATAGGCCTCAGTGGTCCCCTAATACTGTATCTGAAGTCTCTTTTATATAGACCTTAGTGGTCCCCTAATACTGTATCTGAAGTCTCTTTTATATAGGCCTCAGGGGTCCCCTAATATTGTATCTGAAGTCTCTTTTATATAGGCCTCAGTGGTCCCCTAATACTGTATCTGAAGTCTCTTTTATATAGACCTTAGTGGTCCCCTAATACTGTATCTGAAGTCTCTTTTATATAGGCCTCAGTGGTCCACTAATACTGTATATGATGTCTCTTTCCCGAAATTCAGCCTTGGTGCAGAATTACAGCCACTAGAGCCAGTCCCACAATGAGCTTTCCTTAGGACGTGCCATTTCTGTGTCTGTAGCTTTAAATGCCATTGAGGAGGAGAGAGGGGGGGCAAGGTGGAGGGTGGGGGTGTGGCCTTGACCTACTGCCACTTTGCTTGTTTGCAAGGCATGATGTCTCTCTCTTTCTCAAGGGCAGGCCAAATTCTCTGGGCGGGCAAAGCAGAGAAAAGGGAGGTAACCTTGTTCCTTATGACGTCATAAAGGGAAGATTCCAGATTGGCCCATCTGAGCTTTCATTTTCTCAAAGGCAGAGCAGGATACCCAGGGCTCGGTTTACACCTATCACCATTTCTAGCCACTGGGGGACCATAGGCAGGCTGGGGGAACTCATGCCATGGGACCTTTAATGCTGGACCAGTGTCAAAGATTGTTGTTCCCATCAGTCACCAAAAATGGTAGTTACCCTTTAAGTGGTTAAGGCACAGAATGGCGCTTGTACACATACGCCATATACCACAGTCTACATTGTACCTAATGTGCACCTCCTGATACATGTACTGTAACTACACATGGGGACTAAGGCAGATCCCACTTGGGGACTTCAAGAACTGTGACTGGGCTGTTGTGCTTTCTCCAACAAGTTTGCGATGACAGTGGAGATGGTCGAGAATAAGGACATTAAACGAATTGAAGAAAGACTCAGTAATCTTCTTTCAGTAACACATCTAACAGACATGTCCTCTGCAAACCCTCTGCTCACCACAATCACCCCTCTCTGTCACAGTGAATGAAACAACACAAACTATTACTGTGAGGTCTATGTTTTAATACAGCCTGATAATGTGCGACACATCATTCCTGTTATTATTGTGTGGGGGTGATGTGGGGGTCAGCTCTAACATTACTGCTACCAGGTAATAAGAGCAAAAGGAACATTAAAGTACATTTGTGGCTACTTCATGCTGACTCAATCTGTGCAACATTGTAAACACTTCAAAATACATGTTAGTTCGACACATATACACTTAAGTAACTAAGTAGTTTCTGACAGCAAGTTACAGATGTCAATACATTATTTTATCAAACACTTTCTATGAAATAATTGTTTTGATGAAGAAAAGGGCTGTCATCAGACGGTAGCTTGTTTTCCACTGCTTAGGCATGCAGGTTTTGTGATCCACACACCAAGCTGTGCAAACCTCCTAGCCGTTTTTTGTTTCAAAAGACACGGTTGTTCAGTGAGACTCTACAGAAGAGTATTTTGGAGCAGGAAGACGTTCACAGTCAGGACAGCGGGCAGCCAGCCTCTTGGTGCTTGGCTAACAGTGAGATCCTAGAGAAGGTCTTGAAGCAGCTTGCACACTGGTACTTTTTCACTTCCGAGTGGGTTTGGAGGTGAGCTCGCAGGTTGGATCGGTCAGCAAAAGCTCTGCTGCAGTGGAGGCACGAGAACGGTTTCTCTCCTGCACGAGGAACACAGAGATTCATGTCAGTAATGGTGTGGTAGTAGTTTCTTGTTCATAGTAATCCATGAACCCTCTAACCCAGGGGTCTTCAACGTCTTTTAGGCCAAGGACCTAGCCTAGACCTAGCCTAGACGCACCCTAGTGGCAACAAATGTAATTTGCAGCCAGGGTCATGTAGCAACTCTCCGTTGGCTTGCGAGCTGGAAAAACCAAACTCTGGCCGGGCCAATCACATTGTGTATAGAGTCGGTGGGCGGGCTTATGGCTGCTGCTGCTGGCGAACAGTGGTCTTTCGAATCGGCTTTGGCCGTGACTCTGGAAGACTTGAAGTTAAGCTTTTCTTTGAGTAAAGAATGGCACTGAAGTAATTCTTAAAAAAGGAAGATGTGTTCGGAGTTTTGCCGACCGAATACAGCTAAAGTTGAATCTATCAACTAGCTCCGCCACCTTCTTCGTTGCTCTGGTTGGTTGTAGCACTATCCTATTGCGTGCAGGGGGAATATGAAAGACAACCGTTTATCCCGCCCCTCGGATTGAGTCCTGCCAATGGTGAGTTTCCAGACCCAACATCTGGATGTGGGTCTGGCTTGTCAGGCTACCAAGGACCCCTAACCTGAAAGAGAGACAGAGCAGGGACCCCCTACTACATACATTATATAAAATTGAGTTGCACATTAAATTGGGCCTATGATAACATGTAGGGCAGCCTAAAGCCTTTATACATACCTTTTTCTAATGCCGCCCTACAATACGAAGCTATTAAAATAATAATTATTGACATTTTCATATATATTGGACTGATATATGTTTTTACGTGTATCGGCATCGGCCGATATGAGGCTGCTGCGTTCGCCGATAGTTTTTTCCCGGCATTATTTACAGACTGGCGTCCACAGGCAGCTCTGTGTTGCTGGAGATGCTGCAGTTCACATGCAGACCATGCACTGCCCCTCCACCACTAGCACCATGGCAGTCTTAAATTACTAATCAAGCACTTTATTTCAATGGCAGTCTTTTCAGGTTTATTGTTTCTTAAATTATTTAAATGTGTTGACAAAGGACATTTTGTGCTGACCTGATTATATCTGTCTTATAATATGTCAGCAAGCAATGCATCATCAAGGCTGTGTTGTAGATGTTGATGAAGCCTTTTACCTTTGCACAGTTAACCATATGCAGTGCACCCATCCATATGATGCACATACACATAATTACACATAATTTGGGTGATATGAATGTAAGATGATTGCAGAAGTGACACTGATCTGTGTTTTTGTTTATTATGTTTAAAGAAATGGCAGAACAAATCCAGTGGGGCAGGGTTTACATTTTTATGATGTAAATTGAGGGAGCAAAAGCAGTATCGGCTCCAAATATCGGCTCAAGAAAACCAGCAGCCCGTATCGGTCATCGACTAAGGCTGATGAAAATAAATCGGTATTGGCACTAAAAAAAATTCATATCGGTCAATCCCTAATATTTATACATCATGTTTTAATGTTAATCATACATGTAGCTGTGGATGGCTACCTTAACTACAGGCTAGTAAGCCATCAATACTGTGTAAATAAAAATAAATCACACAACAGGCCGATTTATCTTTGCTATTATATATGTTGGACTTATGTTTATGTATAGGCTACATTTTCAGACCTGTTTTAAGTTTTGAAAAAAATAAAATAAAATAAAAAGACCCCCTGTTGAAGATCTCTGCTCTAACCAATCCCAACTAGAACAGTACCCTATGCAGAGAGACACAGTGACACGGTTCAAACTTGCGTCGGGGATCTATATGAACGGGTCAACGTGTTAACCACCCTCCTCCTGACCGAGTTGGACGCAGATTGGAGGCTGCCCAGAGTTTAATTTGAGCTGGATGTTAACATGTTCTGGCACCTCCGACGTTGGATCCGGAACCTTTTTTATTAGATTAGATTATTTTTTCGGCTATTTTTTGGGCTTTTCTGCCTATATTTGGACAGGACAGCTAGAAAGGGTAGAGAGAGGGGGAAGACATGCAGGAAATTGTCACAGGTCGGATTCGAACCCTGGACCTCTGCGTCAAGGCATAAACCACTCAGTATATGTGCGCCTGCTCTACCAACTGATGGATCCGGAACCTTTTTTATTGAATCTGGCACCTCCTGTGTCACTATGAAAAATGAAAAAAAAAATTACTGTTTGTGTAGTGTTCAATGTTGTTATCTGTCTTGTTAGTCTTTATTCCCCATTGAAGTTCCACAAAAATCTTGTGTTTGCATTTTCAATGCGTTTTGAGGTGAATTTTCAGGGTAAGACGGAGGGGGGAGAGGGACAGAGGGAGGGGAGGCACTTCAAGTGACACATGCGCTTGTGCTGGTTGAGATTGTTTTTGACAGAGATTGCTGTCAAAAAGACAACACAGTTTGCTTAACTTTGTCAAATATGCTGGCCAGTCGGTTTCCGCCGATCAAGAATGTGGAGACCACGGTGGACACAGCAGTAGTACGCCTACCATTAATGCTGCTAATGCATCTGTCGTTAGCGGGGATGATGATGAAGGAGATGAAGATGACGATGAGACGGCTGATGGGCACTTTGAATCTTCAAGAGACTGTGATGGCGACGAAGCAGGTACATTTGTTGAGGACACTCAAACTGGGCAAATCTGGACGGACGCTCAGTTTACAGAGAACATTTTTTTTTTTATCCCTGTCTTACAATGGACAAAACTGGACTGGGCTGCTTGTGAAAACGATTGTTGCAGTGTATTTTCTTTTTTTTTTTTTACATTTCGCACCCATGCAGTGCATGTTCTGAAATTAAAATAAACATTGCCCTGATGTACACACAGTGTTGTTTAGGTTTTTTTAGTCAGAGAAGCTACTTAGGCAGTGTCATTTCTTTTTTGTTCCGTTACCTCCAACCCCTGTTTTGAGGTGCCGGATCCACCCCCCCTCTGCACCTCCCACTTTACAAATTCAGCACTGAGGCTGCCCAACTTTGGTGAACTGGTTTTGCTACCAGGAACGGAAATTATTTCATGATGACGGCTAGGCATGGGCGATATAAACGATATGCAATATAAACGATAGAAAATTACCCTACAATAGAGATTTTAATTAAATCGCGATAATGCATGTTGATGACTCAATCTACACACGAAGTTTAGAGCCATGAGCTGCAACCGGCTGCAACGCATCATCGTCATCTTGAGTAGGCTAAACACGGCTGAAAGCGAAACGGAGGAGCGTGTGTGTGAAAAAGGCCGGCGCAACATCCATTATTTGGACTTGGTTCGGATTTAAGCCGCTACAACGGACCTGTGGTTGAGCCGTACCACGGAGCCTTTCATCAGCCTGACAATTCACTATGTAACGGATGACTGGAATCTTGGCTGCTGGTGTTTGCAGACGTCGTACTTCCCCAATGAACATACGGCCGTGTGTGTGTGTGTGTGTGTGTGTGTGTGTGTGTGTGTGTGTGTGTGTGTGTGTGTGTGTGTGTGTGTGTGTGTAGTGGTGTAGTCTAATGTATTTTAGCGGGTATACTGTACTATATAAATATATGGACTAGAATGGACATATTAAAGTGTGGCGTCTGGGTATCTGGGTTTTTTGTGGGCGTCTGGGTGTCCTCCCCCTGACTTAATTTCCTTCATTCTGATACACTTTAATGCACCAATTTACGGTAGAAATAGCTTTATTTAGCCTATGTGAAGGAAAACACAGATGGCAATTCAAAATATATTAAACATATAATAGGAAGTATGTTGTTACATGTCACTGCACATTTTTAAGTGGGTATATGGAAATCCTGGAGCGTTCTTAGTGGGTATACTGCATATACCTGCGTATCACGTAGACTACACCACCACTGTGTGTGTGTGTGTGTGTGTGTGTACTCTGTCACTGTTTTGCACTTTTTACTGTCTATGGCATGGCACTGCTGTAAAGAAACATTTTCTTTAGTTGACGTATCTGCAACATTATGTTGTATAATTACAGTTTTGCACAATAAATGTTCTCAAAACTACACACTAAGTTTCTTTCTCTTAAAATATACCTTTAGCAGTTTGGCTTTCAGCGCAACATGGATTTTAGGCCATATCGCCCATCCCTAATGACGGCGTTTGAACATCATTCAACCAACCGAACCGAAGAACCTTTAAGGTGTGGATGTGTGTTTCACTGACCTGTGTGTGTTCGTATATGTCCCTGAAGCAGCCAGGGTCTGGAGAATGCCTTGCCACAGAGTTTACACACACAGGGCAGTGTGTGTGTCCTGATGTGCATCTTGAGTGCTCCCAGGCTGACGTACTCCTTCTCACAGTACTTACAGCTGAAGTGCTTCTTACTGCTCCACTCACACTGGAGCTGCTTATGTTTGGCCAGGCCCGAGGAGCTTAAGTACTCTTTATGACAGTCCAAACACGCAAAGCTCTCCTGGCCCTTGCCGCCGTGAGGGATGGTTGGAAAGAGGGCCAGGAGAGGGAGGGATGAAGGGATGAGGCTCTCTCTCCTCCTGTGGTCTCCTGTGACACACTGGATTCCCAGGTTCACTTTGGTACAGGATTCAGCTGGTTTGTAGGCATCTGCAGGGCTTCTACTGTAGCCCTCTGAAGAGTGGCTCAAAAAGGAGAAAGGGGGGGTGTTTGGAGAAGATGGAAGATGCAGTCGGTCTGCTCTGAGAGAAAGAGGACAGGAGGAGGAGACAGACTGGAATAGCCATGGGCTTGTGGCTGGATAATGATGACGAGGGGGGATGTCATTGTGTAGCAGAGAGTCTTCATGGGTGCTGCAGGGGACCTCTGTGGAACACACACGCGCGCGCACACACACACACACACACACACACACACACACACACACACACACACACACACACACACACACACACACACACACACACACACACACACACACACACACACACACACACACACACTATTAATTAAGCTTCATAATGCCTTGGTGATATTTGTACATTTAAAGGAGAACTGTGTAATATATTTACTGTATTAAATCATAAAATGACCACGATATGTCATCAGCTAATAATGAAACATGCTAAGTTGAAATACTTTCTTCTCTGACAACAATGCTAAAGCCAGTATGTTCTCCATTTTATTTGTACAGAGAGTCTGGCCACTCTCCATTGACAAGTGTTAACTTCCTCTGTTGAAGTTTAAAACTATTGGTTCTGTTGGTATATATGTACATATGGTATGTTAGGTTATGAAATATTCTTGTGGCTGAAAATTGAACCCATCGAACAAATATCCAAATAGTCCAGCCCTACTTTTTTTATGCAAAGATGTGTAGCAAAACATGAAAGTGAAAGCATTGCTTTGTTTTGTTTTTAAATGTGAAAGTTCAATACAAATGTTTTGTCCCTAAAATCAATGAATAATCGTGGTAAATAATCGTGATCTCAGTATTAATCAAAATAAAGGTAGCAATCATTTTGGCCATAACCTGGCAGCCCTACATAGCGCACTTTGTCGCTGTGTAAAAATGTTCATACAGTAGGGCTGCTCGATTATGGAAAAAAATATAATCACGATTATTTCAGTCAATATTGAAATCACGATAATTTAACACGATTACTCGTTGACTTCTGGAAAGATGTTGCAATTATTGAACTTAAAAAACAGTGGGAAAAGTTAAATAACTCAACGGTAAAAAAAAACACATACAACTGTGAACTTTGCCTTAATACTTTACCTATTTACACTTTGTTTTCATTCAGAACACAAGAGAAAATGAGAATTTACTTGCAAAACATAATGAGCTCAATAATTGTTTTTCTCGATTATTCTGTTTTTGTGATCATTGGGAGCCAAAATCATAATCACGATTACAGTTTGATTAACTGCACAGCTCTATCACACCGTATGGGAAATTTAAACTGGTATACCAGTTATGCTGCCCAGCACTACTCAAAACAAGTCTCGGTATTGGTAGTTAGGGCTGGGTCCCATAGTATCGAGTATTGAAAGATGCCTTGTCATTCAAAACCAAATTTCAATACCTTAGGGCTCCTGCACACTGCCTGCGTGGCGTGAGCGTGGCATGAGCGTGGTGTTTCTGTTGCGTGTCAGTTGCGTGGCGTTTTCTATGTCTTTGCACACCAGAAACGTGTCTGACGCGGCACTGCTGCTGCTAGCCTTGTCTGTACACATCTATGTTTCCCATAAACATAAACATATACTGATTTGAATACAGCAAAGACAACGTTGGCAGTATTGACGGCAAAATAGGCTACAGAATATTTGGTTCTGTATTGACAGGAGCGATATTTGAAAATCGATTTTATATATATATATATATATATATATATATATATATATATATATATATTTATTTATTTATTTATTTATTTTTTCAAATTACATTTATGTCTGCATTTATGCCAAAACCTAGAGACTTTCAAACATCAAAATGTCATTTATTAAATGTATTTGTGTCAAAATGACATAAACATCTTTTCCTATTCTATTTTGCCTGGAAACACTTTCAACACGCTTGCGTGTCGCTTGAAAAATAGGCGTTGATTCTATTTCTTGCATGCGTTTTTCTGAGACGTGCGTGTCACGCAGGTAGTGTGCAAGCTCTAACCTGTTAACATGGGAGCCGAAATAAAAACGGACACACCACGCAGCTGACACGCTCACGCCACGCAGCCAGTCTGCATTAACCCTTAGAAGTAAATGTCATCAGTGTCAGTGAGCCAAAAATGAAGCATGCTTGTGCCAAGATCTAATAATGCTTTTGATTGGCTGCGTGCAGGAAAAACACTACGCTACACACAAATACGGGGCTCTCGGTGTGTGATGTTGTATTTTGAAAGGCGTGACTACAGTGTGCGTCACATAGGTGTAAAGGAGCTGAAAAAAAGTGTACCGTAATGTTGTAATTTCTTTTTGTTAAAATGGATTTTGATCAAATGTATTGTTCAGAAACCTGTTTCAAATTCAGGGTATGGAAAAAAACGACACCCAGCATTATTGCTAGTGTTGATATTGTAGGCATCAATCTGCCCACTCCAGCTCTTTAACAAACATTACCACTGACTGTTGCTTATTTAGTCATGAATTTTTAATGTCAAAAATAAAACTAAAATCTTTTTAAGGGCTTAATTCTAATCCTAATCTTCACTCAAAAAAATGATCAAACCCCCAAACTATTTTAAATACAGATGGGAGTACTGTGATACAGTCTTTGGAAACGTGCAGGAAATCACCATCGGTGGTCCTTTCAAGCCAAACATTTAAAGTGCTCATATTATGCTTTTTGGCTTTTTCCCTTTCCTTTATTGTGTTATATATCTTTTTTGTGCACGTTATAGGTTTACAAAGTGAAAAAGCCCAAAGTCCCCCCCAAAGAGACTTACCATCTCCAACAGAAAACACTGTTCACAAACTGCTCCAAACAGCTCTGTTGTAGTCCAGCCTTTACTTCAGAGACAAACGTGGTCACTTTGGAACACACGTTATGATGCTCACCTAGCTGCTAGCATGGCACGCCCTCATACTCTGCTTCTGACTGGCTAGTAGTACTTACTGAGCACGTGCGACTCCCAACAAAGATGGTACAGAAGTGAGATGCCTCACTCTGTAGCTAAAACAGAGAGCTCAACACACAGGGTGAAAAGAGGAGCTGCAGCAATGTGCAGTACAACAAAAATATGGTGTTTTCTGAAAATTAAACCACATAAACCTATTCTGATATAACCTCTAAATACAATTATGAACCTGAAAATGAGCATAATATGAGCACTTTAACAAGCTTGTTAAATTTAAATCACTGTATAGTTTCCTTTAATTTAAATATGATTTCAGTCTTATTACCAGGTCTTCTTTCTATTTCCTATTCTGATGGCTATAATGGAAGTTCATCAATACAGTGGGATGGGGAAGGCTCAAGCTCACTTTAAGGGCTGTTTTGGAACAAATACAAAGGTGGAAGGAGGGATTTGTCAGAAGGAGCCTGGAAGGCTGCTACATAGCCTCTTGAGGCTGCTTAATGGGGCCCTTCTGGTCTCTCAAGGAGCTGGGGATGTTGCACCTGCTAAACACAAAACTACATTTTGTTTGTGGCCAAACAAAACTGTCATGTCCCCTTTATTCAGCATTATTTCCCTTACACAATCTTGTAAAGAGCTGAAACAGAAAGGTTGTGCTGGTTTAAAACATTTAGAGAGATACATGACCACTCCAATGTCTTTAAATACTGTCAAACCTCAACTTCTAACCAATCATTTGGGTCAGAAAGAGGATGCGTTTAATCTCTAACGGTTGTGAGCCGTTGGACATCTAGAACAACAAAAAAGTGCTATTCTAAAAAAATAAAAATAAAAAAAAAACCGTTATTTTTTGGACATTACAAATTTTCTTTTACATTTCAGTAAAAGTCCAGCATTCACACTTCCAAGCAGTAAACGACTTGGCTTGGCGTGTTCAATTATTGACGTATTCATTTGTAAATAGCCTACTATCTTTATGTTGGCTAGCAGGTGTAGCCTACTGTTGTGTAATATCAGAGGTTAGGCCTACTCTATATTACCTGAACATAACTTTATTCATTATTTCTATTTTGTAATAATAGTCAAGAGTACTTTGTTGCTTTCCCTCTGACCGTTTTTCAAACCGAGTGATGTGTTCAGTGAAAGAGTCTTACCCTCAGTGTTTGAGCTCAGTCTTCCATAGTTTGCTCTCTTGGCGATGTGATGTTTCTTTACTAAGAAAGACCGCGGCATGTCGTCGCCCTCTTCACGGGAGTTGGTGTGGAGCGACGGTGGTCTACAGTCGGTTCACGGAAGTAAGCAGCTGTCCTGTTGGTGGTGTGAGGTTGTGAGTCACAGCGGCGGGCCGGCGGCTGTGCGTCTGTCCGCCTGCGGCCTCGCGCATTCTCTCGTTGGTCAGGTGCGAGCCAAGGGTCGCGCGGGGGAATTTCCATACTCACAAGTGTTGAACCAATTACAATGAAAGGACAAGTGCAGGGGGCGGGCTATGTGTGTCAATCAGCATGCCCCAACAAAACAGGTGTATGAATGGTGATAGCCGCTCACTATAGAGGCAAGGAAACACTCCACACTGGTGGAGCTGGCGCTGGGGCTTCAGGAAAACGCCCCCTCCCACCCCACTCCTTTTCATTATATGAAAACAGCTGATGGTAAATCTTACCATCGCTTAAAAAGTCTCAGCACAGCAGCAGCATCAGGTAGAGAAAATTAAAATATGATGGCATAGCAAAGAGACCAAAGATGATTTTGTATTTCTGCATTTAATTTGAATGAAACCAGGGGCGTAACACAAAATTCTGGGCCCTGTAGAAAGGCATTCTCTATAGGCCACTCCCCACATCCACAGCTATTCATTCTAGCATCTTTTTGGGCCCTCTTCACATGAGGGCCCTGGGTACTCAGTCCACTTTACACCCCCAGTCTGACACCCATATAAAGGGTAAGTGCTTGTTTTGCCATTGACCGGCTCAGATTAATATTCTAAGTGTCTGACAACATTGTGGAAAGGATTTCTAAGGAGGTCAACCTTTCTGTTAAAGAGTAAGATCCTTTTTTTTTTAAACATACACTTCATTCAAAGTCGACAGAAACAACATAAAACTATGAAAATCCGTTTTGGGTCATCTTTCCCAACCATCACAACTCTAGTTCAATCAGGAGAGACTTGTTTGCAGATATGCACATATTTATTTGAAAATACACATGCAAAGTAACAAAGGTTTCCATCAACTTTTGGAGATTAGACTCCAATGGAAAAAAGGTATATAGGCTATATAATTTCTAGAGTTTTAGAAAAGCCAGTATATACCCCGATGGAGTAACTGGCGGTGGTGATTAAACCAAAAGGGGTCCGTCAGCCAGAAGAAGACCGAGAACCCCGTGGTTAAAGATGCCTGGAGGTGGAAGGGGAGGAGGTGGGTTACACGCTCGTCTGCAAAGACAACTGACAGAAGCGGGAGAGAGAACAGATTTAAAAAACATGGTTGTTGTGCTGTGATAGGCTTGAACAAACGTGCCGATTCTGATTGGATACGTGACGTAAGCTACTTCTCACCACACAGCTGATCAGACTTACCAGCTGATTACGAGAGTGTGTAACATTAATGACGTCTCCCTGTCTGAATTTACGCTGAGCTACATTTTTGGTTGAGTGCTAGGTTTTTGATGCTGTGGTCAATATGCTTATTAGGAAATGTATACAGTATGCACATTTTTAAGAACAGCTGAACAAGCAAAAAACTCATGTAGGTTATTAAACACATTAAAAGACAAACTGACATT
The DNA here is from genome assembly GCA_023631565.1 of Gymnocephalus cernua. Lineage (NCBI taxonomy): Eukaryota > Metazoa > Chordata > Actinopteri > Perciformes > Percidae > Gymnocephalus > Gymnocephalus cernua. The sequence goes on from CM042437.1 coordinate 26,000,006, forward strand.
GTTTGATGCAGGAACTGAAACTGCAAATAGAAAAGGGAATTACTTTGTAAATTGAAGGATTGTTTGTTTGAGAGACAGAGTGATCTGTGTTTACGGCGCATGCAATATGTTTGTTTACCTTAAAGGTTCAGCTAAACGTAACGTCTCCAGCATGAATTTAAACAGAGCCCGTCTACGGAGCGCCTGTTCACTCCCTATTAAGCCCCATTGTACCGAATGTGGTTGCAGTTCCATCAGAGTTCCACCGGGGGCGAGTGCAAAATGAATGGGCGTCTATGGAGCTAGATGGCTATACGGCTCTCTTTCGCCTGATTGTCGTTGAGAAATCTCAGATTTGATTGTAGGTTTTGCAAGTTCAACATGGATTATAGGTCAAAAGTTGAATGAACGAGTACTTATGTCTTTTCGATTTCTTACAGGTTGAGTCGTGCCCATAACATGCTAGCATTCTGCTAATGAATGCTGATTGGTCAGTGAAGGACTGGTAACGACCAGAGATCCTGCTTGACGGCAACCGAAGCGAAACCAGAATGAATATTTCGGCGTGGTCTTTAAAACATTAGCAAACTTCTTTCTAGCACATGTATTGACAGGGAGAACCTACCTGTCAGCTGTGTTGTCAATGCCACAAGAGAAAAAAGGAAGTGACTCAGAGCAGGATCTTTGGCCGTACGATGTGTGATGTCATTGACATTTTAAAAGGCCTTTTAGAATAAAACCCAGCAGTGTGTATTTTCTTAGCCTCCCCTTTCGAATGCAACATTCAAATTACTAGACAAAAAATGATATCCTGAGAAAAGTGGATTTTGAGGGGTATAGCTCCATAGACCTCCATTCATTCTGCACTCGCCTGTGAGCGCCCTCATATGGAACCAGAGTGGAACAGCAACACAGTTCAGAAGCCAGAAGTTTCCCGAGAATGGAAGTTTTTCCCTTATTAGAAATTCTCTGGTTTAAATACACCTTGTGGAAGACAGGAACCTCAGAGAGTTGGGACGGCACTGCACAATAACACATTGTGGTTAAACTGTACTGCCTGCTTAATTGTCTCCTTAATTGAGTGTTCATTGAATACTTCTGTGTAAGTCATCAAATTCTCCCGAACATTCTTCACGTATGTGAAATTAGTTGTGCTGCTCCTGAGTTTTTCCTTAAAGCTATAGTGCGTAGTTTCTATAGCTATGGCAGTAGCTCAGGCTGTAGGGAGTTGGGTCACTGGTTCAAGTCCACATATGGACCAAAGTATGGTGATGGACTGGTAGCTGGAGAGGTGCCGATTCACCTCCTGGGCACTGCCAAGGTGCTCTTGAGCAAGGCACCGGACCCCCAACTGCTCGAGGCGCCTTTCCATCGACAGCTGCAGCCCCCTCACTCTGGCATCTCTCCCTTTGTGGTACTGTGCATGTGTGTGTATTTCAGGCCTGTGTGTAATGTGTGAAACAGTGTGAAAACATTGTATTTTCCCTTGTGGGATTAATAAAGTATTAATTATATACTCTTGGGATGTCCTAATCACAGAGCAAATGCAATACAGATATCCTGCTTTCCTGTTACTACTGTCAGTATATATATATATATATATATATATATATATATATATATATATATATATATATATATATATATATATATATATATATATATATATATATATATGCAGGTACCCCACTGCTGCTCAATGGAAACTTGAAATGAATTCAATTACCTGCAGAATCAAAGTATTTAGTTTTTACCCCTACATTTTGGCAGCTAGAATAGATAAATAGATGTATAGATAGAGTGTATGTGTATATGTATATATGTTTCCTATTGAATATGAAACTGTTGGTATGTAGATTGAGTATGCATATGTCATGGCAGAAGAAGTAACTTGTCAAATGCGGTATATTAAAAGCCAACATTTTATTTATAAATAATGTACAGAACTGTTGGTTGAGTTAGGGTTACATTGTGAAGAAATTGTAATGAATGTCATGCATACAAATAGATGTTATATGTCTTATTCACTGCAACAAGCTTGATCATCTGTCTGCCTGATGTATGCTCTTAGGTCCCAAATGAAAACCCCTGATGTTGAGAACATGTGGCCAGTCTCAACATGCCTGCCACTTGTTTCTCTCCCAGCCTGGTCTGGGCATGGCGTTCACCTTGTACTTGGCCGGCTGGAGGACCACACCAAACTTACCCTCCAGACTGGGCAGAGAGTGGCCTGGTGGGACGGAGAAGGTGAAGCGCTGGAGGATCCGCGACAGGAAGAGGAAAAGCTCCATCTTGGCCAAGGCCTCACCCAGACACACCCTGAGACCGGCGCCAAACGGCAGGTAGCTGGACGACGGGATGATCAGACCTGTGCCTTCACTGTTCAAGAACCGGCCTGCAGAGGAACGACACGGGAGTCCATATCAACACCCACAAGCAAAACTACAAGGTAAAGATGATATTAATAAGAGTAATTTAGTTTAAGTTCTTTGTTTGTTTTGACAGACCAAGCTAAGGTGATGCAATGTCACCCTAAGTATATGTATGTATAGGTGTATGTGTGTATGTATATATATATATATATATATATATATATATATATATATATATATATGTATGTATGTGCATATATGTGTATTTGTATCCTTATTTCTATCTATTTTTTCTTCTTTCTGTAACCTCTGACACACTCCATGTCATGCCAAAAAGCTATAAGGACTCTCAGTTCTACTGCAGAAGGACCACATGCTATCAGTACTATCTTAAAAGTTCAATTCATTTCAACTTCAAAAAGAGTTCTCACCATTCTTTTGGTTTTCTTAGTCCAGCATTTAAGATACAATAAAATGGAGGTGAATTTATATTTCCAGAAAGGAGTGGTCTAGATTATGCTGAGCAGTTAGGCTTTTTTTTTTTTTCGTTTTGTTTTTTTTCCGGAAAGACACATTGCTGTTGCTGCTAAATATTATTTTTCAATGTTGTGAGCACCATAAATGAACTTCCATTTTCTTCTTTCTTCTTCTAGACACTTTTGAAGTTTTATAATTCCTCAACATATTCTGCATGTCGCCCAGAGTTTAAATGTTCTCGGGATTCATCATTGATCCCTGTATAATAAAACTGGCTCAGGTGGTTGATTCTACATCCTGTGTCCTTATTAACAACAGAGACGGTGTATTCCCTTGTATCGTCATTAATCTGGTTCTTTTTTTATTGAGTTCAGTAAAAAACTGACTTCACAATAGGCCTTTTCTCCAGCCGACATGAGAAAATGCCTAGAAATCACACTCAACAATTACATTTCAGTGCATTACTGTCCAGAGTAAAACCTGGTATTTGACAGCAGTTTCCTCTCACCAGGGTCAAAGAGCTCTGGGTTTTTCCATTCCTTCTCATCATGGTGCAGAGACCACAGGTTGATGATGACACGAGTTCCTTTCCTCACTGTGAAATCCCCTATGCTAAAGACAAGCACAGAGACAGAGAGGAACAAACTAAATGTTTGCAGTTTTGCATGACACAAATATAGACAGCAACATTCTCCAGAATCAGTCCAGTGTTAGACCAGTTATGTGTAACAAGTCAGTATGACATACTTGGCGCTGTATATTCTCGCATTGCCAGACCTTCCTCCACAGTGCTGGGGAGGAGGGTCTGGCTAGTCCATACAGCATTCTGGGATGGGAGAAACACGTGCTATTGTTCATTGGCATTTTTTTAAACGAATCACAATCGTCATAAGCGCCGGACGGAGCCACAGTGCCGCTGCAAAATAGTCTCAGGAAGGAACTTGTTTTGGTGGAACATGTGTACGTTCAAAAGTAGTTTTAATCGTGCAACAGAAAACTCAGATTGGACAGATAGTCTAGCTAACTGTCTGGATTTACCCTGCAGAGATCTGAGGAGCAGTCAACCATAGTCCTCAGAAATCCACCGGAGTTTAAAATTACAACACAAAGAAAGAGGAAAGTACCGGACAACCGGGCGAAAAGAGAAATCCAGCGGAATTTCCGGTAGCAACGGAGCAATACCAGAAGTGGAACATTGTGGATATAGACTAGTGCTGTATTGATCAGTTGCATTGATTCCATCCTGTCAGAGGTGGATAACAATGAATATCCCTGAATGAGATCTCCTTATTTCGGCAGGCTTTTTTTAAAGATTAGTTTAGGGCATTTTAGGCCTTTATTTGACAGGACAGGACAGGACATGCAGCAAAGGGCCGCAGGTCAGAGTGAAACCCGGGCTGCTGCGTCGAGGAGTAAACCTCTACATATGGGCGCCTGCTCTACCAACTGAGCTATCTGGGCGCCTTATGTCTCCATCCTTTTATATAGGCTACAGTCTATGGTCGACACACACACCCTGGGCAGCGCTTTTTCATTTTTCTCTTGATTAACACACAACCAGCCTGTATGCAAACGGAAATGATGTACGTGTTTAATTACATATAGAGTGGGGAAGAGAGATCCGATCATAAGTGGTCACAGAGGACGCATGTGGAGACACATTCTACAGACAGGTGAAAACACACGCACCTAGAGCTGTCCACGTGTGATCCCCTCACTCAGGACAGATGTTAAAACCCGGTCAGAACAGCCTAACGTGTCATGTGTTGAGTGTACCTGGTGTCACTGAGGGCCACATGGGGGATGAGCAGTGGGGCCACAGGGCGGATCCGTAACACCTCCCTGATGGTGGCCTCCAGGTAGGGTAGACTGCCTCTGTCACTGAGCTGGGGGGACCGGTCCTCCCCCACCTTACTGTCCAGCTCCTCCTGGATACGCCTCTGCACCTAAACACACACACACACACACACACACACACACACACACACACACACACACACACACACACACACATAAGCAATTTTACCATTTTTTTTACCATTTTACACTCTGTTTGTAAGAGCACACTACACACAGGCCTGAACTTCAGACACACACATGCTTTTACATGTACAGATGGAGAGATGTCAGAGTGAGGGGGGCTACGACGCCCTGAGCGGTTGGGGAATATTAATATCATTTTTTAAACCAGTTTTGTTAATTGGGGTCTTATTTACTCAAGCATAATATACATTTTGTTCATCAAATTGTCAGAATTAACAGGAAAATGCATGCGATCATGCTTACTGCCGTCCGTCCGTAGTCCCCCCCCCCTCGAAAGGCCCATTCTGAGCCAGGAAAAACCCTGGTTCTTAATTCGTATGAACATGTGTTCTTTTATCAGGGTTTTGAAAAGTTTCACTAATTCATATTCACATGCTCATTGTACAAATTTCACATATTTTCAAAATATCACTTTTCATGTGATTCCCTCATAAAATACATAGATCAGAGCTTTCATGAGCTCTATCACCACCAACGTTTTGTGGCATCCCGGCTGAGGATGTAGCATCTGTGACCCTTCCCCCACAGCTTTCTGACGACTTCATCGGTCACTGGGGTCTGAAAATCCAAATGTGACTGTGATAGGCTGAAACATCTGTCAATAAAGCTGACATAGTTGAAAACATACTTCTCCACAACTATAAACAAGACTCACATTAGGGGAAGTGAGATAACTAAACTGTGGAAATAGAATGACTAAATTTCAATGGAGCCCGATTAGCATCTAGTGGACTCCAGAAGAACTGCAGCCCAAGGCACGTAAGATCGGTTTCTGTACAGTTCATGTTTGTAAAGTCACAAAATGCTAATTTAAAAAAAACAAAAATGAACTTTAACGCTTAACTAAGTGGAGTGTCAGGCATGTGGAAGACTAGACAGAAGAATACAGGTTAATGATATGGCTGTATGGCTAAATAAAAGCATTCCATCATCCAAACAGACAATCGCTGTGTTCCAAACTGTTCCCTATCATGGAAACAGTGCACTATAGAGTGTGTTCGCCATTTTGTAGTGGTGTTCCAATTCTCCGCCGTTAATTTAATTCACTATATAGTCCACTATAAAATACCCACAACGCACAGCTAATTTGAGCGTACGTACGGTATACCCTATTTTACTCCCGTATACCACAATGCAACGCGGCCCTTTTTTCCCGGTGGAGAAGAAGAAGCAGAAGCTCCTGCAGAAACTGAAAAGGAAAAATGGAGCAGGCTTTTCAAAACACGGTGGCAGTGGCGGCCTAAAGGTTAAAGAAGCAAGCTTGTGACCGGCAGGCCGTCGGTTCAATCCCCAGACCGACAGAATAAAATCTGGGTGGGAAATTGTCCCTCCCTCACTACCACCACTGAGGTGCCCTTGAGCAAGGCCCTTAACCTCCAACCGCTCCAGTGGAGCTGCTCAGTGGCAGCAGATCAGACTGTGGTTGGACCGGGCAGCTTCCAGGTATGAATGTGGAACTGTGTGAATGTGGCAGGTCGTCATTGCAAATGAGAAGTTGTTCTCAGTCGACTTACCTGGATAAATAAACGTTAAATTTTTTTGTTTCTTTTTTTTGTTTAGTAAATCTATCGCCGACATCGCTGTATTGTTCCTCTTTATATAGACTTTTTTTCTACCAAAAATGATTTGCATGGCTTAAAAAAACTGTTCAAAGGTGGAACATTATTGAAAAAACCTTGAAAACCACTGATATAGGGAATAGTGAGTGAGTGAATGACGGAACAGTTTCTAACACAGCTAATGTATGAAGGAGAGATTTATTTTTTATTTTTTTAAGCCCACCTCTCTTGCACGCGGCTGCTGCTCCAGCCTTACCTGTGGGTAATGGATGAGGTACGTGATGGCCCATTTGAGCACAGTGGTGGTGGTTTCCACGCCAGCTCCAAAGATGTCTCCCACAGTCATGAGGAGGTGGTCGTCACTGAGGCCCACCGACTCGGCACTGATCCCTGCAGTGTTGTTGTTCTCAGCGCTGCGTCTGGCTCTCAGCAGAGCGTCCAGCAGGTCTCTCTGCACATGGTCACTGTAGTCTGCCTGGGAGGGAGCACCGTGTCAATGTACACTCGACTCATAGTATACTGTACACTGCATTGGATGGGATTTGCATTAAATAGATAAAGCAACTTAAAATTACTGTTACAGTGAAGTAGGGCTGCAACTAAAGGCCCTGACACACCAACCCGACGGCCGACCGTTGGCAGAAACCGTCGGACTGATCATTCTCCCCGAGTTGGTCCAAAAAGTGCCTCGGAACACACCGAAGCGACGCCGACTTGAGTGTACGTTCTGCGCGAGACGTAATACGTCTCCATAACAGCAGGCGCCGCTAATCTGTATTGTCACCCAAAAAAATGAAAACTGGCAGCTGATTGGCCATAATGGCGGCTTGTTCTGAATACGATCTCATATTTTACTAAAATAGTCCACCGAAACGTGTTTCTGAAAACATTTTAATGTTTTTAATGTTTTTTTTTTTAACATTTAACATTTTAATCGAGAAATAGGCCATGGAGTTCTTGAATCTGTCTTCATTTCAGATCAACAAAGGTCAGTTTAAAAGATTTTTGTCAGAGTTTAAGGCCCTCGCACTCATCCCGCGCGTCATTTCCGGGTTAGCACTCCACCAATCAGATTGGTCATTGAGTCCGACTGCCAGCCTTCTGATTCAACAAGTCAAATCGGCCCAAATGAAGGCCGATGGCTCTTCCGACTGACGACGGCACGGAACACACCAAACAGACTCGAGTCACCGACCTCGCCAGATCGGGTTGGTGTGTCAGGGCCTTAATGATCAGTTTCATTGTTGATTAATCTGTTGATTATTTTAGTTAGTTACATTATATTTAGTTGTTTAGTCTCTAAAAGAGTGAAAAATGTGGATCAGTGTTTCCCGAAGCCCAAGATGACGTCCTCAAATGTCTTGATTTGTCCTCAACTCAAAGATATTCAGTTCACTGTCTCAGAGGAGAGAAGACACTTGAAAATATTCATATTTAAGAAGCTGGACACAGAGAAGCTTGGACTTTCTTTCATTAAAAAATGACTGAAACCGATTATCAAAATTGTTAGCGATTAATCTAATAGTTGACAACTAATTGATTGAGCGATTCATCTTTGCAGCTCTGAAGCGAAGCATGTCAGTAACAATGTGTAACAATAACAATCATTGCGAGCAAATCAGTATGTCGAGACAGACTGGTTGACTGGGTTGATGAACATGATGGCCAACATTGTCCTTGTATCAAATATCACATATTTCTACTTAAAAATGATGGATATGATGATGATTGATTGTTGAGTAGGGTTGATTGATTTACCATAGTAATTGTTGTTGTTTTTTTTGGGGGGGGGGGGGGGGGGGGATGCAATGTTTTAGGTTGCACTACTGTATTACTACTTTTTAAGAATGACTTCAGTGCCGTTCTTTGTTCTTTTCTCAAAGAAAAGCTGAACTCCGAGTCTTCCAGAGTCGCGGCCCGATTCCAAAGAGATTAGATAGTTATAGATTGTGGCCACTCAAACCATCTTTACCTCATTAGTGACAGCACAGGGAACATTGTGAGCAAGAGGCCAACTGTACCTTGTGTTCATCATATTTCTTCTGAAGAAGTTCGTCTCTGATTGATACACACTGCTTCAGAAGACGCAGGTCTGCATTAGGAAACATCTGTGACAAAGAGAGACAGCCGTCATACACATAATGACGTTTGTTGTACAATGAGTGTATGCATATTTTCAATAGACACTTTAATACAAATATAAACAGTATTTTGAAAATTCTCTCTATTTTATTCCAGCGTTGGGTTAAGTTGGATGGTTGTATTCAATATTTTTCAACGTTGGAGGTGTCAGGAAAAAATTTTAACATCCAAAATTAAAAACTGCATTTAAATCGGTATAACTGCTGTAAAGAAACAATGCTCATTTTACACTGTCATGAAGGGGACTCTTCTTTTTCTTTTCCTTTTGTTTATAGTGGAATACAAGTGATCAACGTGAAGACACACATGGAACGGTGGACATAATGTTTGGCTTAGATTATTTCATAATACGCATTTGGTGTGTGTGTGTGTGTGTGTGTGTGTGTGTCCCAAAGGACAGAGGATAGCGAGGCGGCATCCAGGGTGGGACATTTAGGGACAGCTGGGTCAGGGAAGAGTTTTATGTGTTTATTTTTTGTTCCCTTTTTCTCCTCCCACCTCATTTCATCTCAATTAGTAGATTTCAGCTCTTCTCCCTGCTCCGTGCTCTTTCCTGCTTTAGGTCGTCCCCAGACCCGTAGGATGTAGCTGGCCAGTGCAGGTCAGATCTCTTTTTAGAGCAGCCTCCGCCCCTACGTGCAACTCCCCCAAACAATGGCCAGATAAGTCGTTTGTTCAAGCTGCAATTACCAACTATATTTAACCCTCCTGCTGTCCTCGGGTCAAATTTGACCCATATTCAAAACGTTTCTACGTCAGAAATTTGGGTTTCTTTCAACCAAATTTTCAAAAAACGTGGATGGTTCCATACAACCATTATTCTTCACAAGTAAAATAAAAGACCAGCTCAGTACTTTCATTGAATTTGGGTGTTTTATTCAATTTTATAGCATTTGGAGAAAAAAAAATGATAAAGAATGACAAACATGTCGGAAATAGATTCAAAAACGTGGGAAAAAAACAACAAAAACGTCCAAAAAAAGCGCAGGAAAAATGTGACAAAAACATCGGTAAGAAGTGACAAAAAAAACGTACAAAAAACTTTGGGGAAAAGCGGCAGAAAGTGTTGAAAGTCAATTTTGACCCAGAAAAATAAGAAGTTGCACAGTTGGCGGTAGTGATGGTCAAATGAAGCTTCGCCAACCACTGTCTTTATTTTCTGAGCTCACTAGATGGCGCTCTCTCTTCAACAAAGGGTTGAAAACACACTGAATTGCCATTCCTTTAACCTTTTCTTTGAGCTCAATAAATCTAGTGAGCTCAGAAAATAAAGACAGTGGTTCACAAAGCTGCATTTGACCATCACTAGTTGACGGGAAGACAACACAAGGGTTATATTTATAGTGACGGCACCCTCTAGTGGCCGTAGTAGTTATGAAGGGAGCAGAGCAGGAAATAAGGTGAGGTGGGAGGTGTAAACCAGGGCTCTTTGGTGTTTTTAAGCTAAATTGAAAGAGCGATGGAGCAGGGACCCCCTACTACATATGTTCTATAAAATTAAGTTGCATAATAAACTGGGCCTACAATGACATGTAGGGCGGCCTTTATATATACCCTTTTTGCATGGAATACTAAGCTATTCAAATGTAATAATGATATTATAATAATAATTGTTGGTATGATTTTATAAATCATGTTTTAATGTTAAACATACATGTGGCACAGTGAATGCTTGAGATGAAATGTATCTGTGGTTGGCTACCTTAGTGACTACCTGACCTATAGGCCAGTAAGCAGTGGGGATTTACATTTGATAATTTAATAATATGTTGGATTCATGTTAAGACTTTTGAGAAAATTTTTTTGAAGGCCCCCTGCATTGACTCTGAGGACCTCCTAGTGGTCCCGGACCCCCCATGTTGAAGATCCCTGGTGTCAACAAACACAGGACTTTCACCCAGGAGACAGGGGTCCGCGTCCCGTTTGAAAATAAAAGTAAACAGTGAGTTTTTTTGTTTATCTTTACGGAAAAAAACGATGCTTCGGGAGCTTGTTGGGGTCTGGGGAGCAGCGTTGTGTTTGGAGAATCAAGTCTCTCCCAGCCCAAAAGTTGCTTCTTATGGGATTCATGGGAAATGTGGTCTATACCGTTAAGACGGTGGCTAGTTATTGCTTTTCCTGGTACACAGCAAATGTCAATAGTAACTCATTTAAATGAAATAATACTAATTTAATAAAACTGATAACACACATTGATGTTGAAAAACACTCATGGTGCACTTTAATTGTGTTACTGTACATCTCCTGTATGGATTAGATTAGATGAGATAGACTTTATTGATCCCAAATTGGGAAATGTCAGTGCTACAGCAGCAAAATATCAGACACACAGCACACATACAAGAAGTAATAAATAGGATAGACTAGAACAAATATTCCCAAAATAAAGATTGACAAAATACAAAGGAAAGATTGTACAAACATAGATACAAGTTGGGAATACTTCACTACTTAAATAGTATTTATAAAGATGTAAGTAGAACCTATGTTTGTGCAAGTTGCACTTATTGCAGTATTGTGATGTATATGAGTCTTATCTAACACTCAGTGTTAAAAAGTTGCATTGCCTGTGGTAGGAATGATTTCCTTCGGTGTCGCACCGTACCTATGTCTTTTTGTTTATTGCCTCATTTCCTCATTAAAATCCTGCTCTAATGTTGTGTTTGAGTTGTGTACCTGTAACCAGGGGAAGATGTCCACCAGGCTGTCCTTTGCCACAGTGTCCACGATGCCCTGGCTGTAGCGCAGCATGGCCTCAAACTCTGGGTCCCCGCGGCGGTAGGAGGAGTTGAAGCAGAGTGAACAGATGACGTTGGTGACGGCCCGAGTCAGCTCAGGAGACAGATCCAGGGCCAGTCCAGCAGCTGCTGCCTCAGACAGGACGGAGCATAGAGACTGGGCCTCTGCACAGACTGAGCAGGACACAGGCAATACACCATCTGCACTTACTGACATGTTACAATGCTTACTCCAAAACTGTTATCGAAATGTTACTTTAATACAGTAAATATATTACACATTTCTCCTTTAAATGTACAAATATCACCAAGGCATTATGAAGCTATTGTTGATAATAAGCTGTGTGTGCGTGTGTGCGTGCGTGTGTGTGTGTGTGCGTATGTGTGTGTGTGTGTGTGCACGTGTGTGTGTGTGTGTGTGTGTGTGTGCGCGCGTGCGTGTGTGTGTGTGTGTGTCAGGGTTATCATCTAAAACGGAAAAAAATATATATATATATACACATATACGTATACATATATGTTTATACTTACGTATATATGTAAGTATATACATATATATGTATATGTATATATATATATATATATATATATATATATATATATATATATATATATATATATATGTTTTTTTTTATCTCCTCTTTTCACCAGTTTAAGATGTCTCTTCTTAATTATTTGCATACAAGCTGCAACTGTTAAAAACAGAAAAGTTGCAGCTTGTATGCAAATAATTAAGAAGAGACATCTTAAACTGGTGAAAAGAGGAGATCGATCTAAAAGTTAAAATTTATATATACTGATCATATAGTAAGCTGTCAGATAATGTAATGCAGTAAAAAGTACAGTATTGTCCGAGATGTAGTGGAGCAGAGGTATAAAGTATGAGGAAAAAGAAAAATCTCAAGCAAAGCTCAATTAACTCAAAATTGTATGTAAGTACAGTACTTGAGTAAAAGTACTTAGTTACTTTCCACCACTGTGGATGGTAGAAAGATGTGAAAAGGTACTATGGGCAACTTCAACATGCACTTCACCTAATGAAAAAAATCTTCAATGTGCAAATATTGTAATGACATTGACATGTAAGCATTGATATATAAACAAAAGGAACATAAGGAAGCTCTACCCATAATCCTACACTACACCTCCATTTATCCATGTCATCGTCCCATTGACCTCCTATGTCCCTGTCCTGCATACAACTCAAATATCCAATTCACCTGTAAGTCAATGGACGGCGAGTTAACAAGATAGTCAATTATTAACTTTGAATAATGTTTAAGAAAACTTTAAACTTCGCAACTTCTCACTTTGAAGTTTTGCTGCTTTCATTTGACTTCTATGATATTAAAGTGAACACCTTTTGGTTTAGGATTGTTACTCGGACCACAGAAGCTATTTGAATATATTGTGATGGGTTGTGATGAGCATTTTCTCTATTTACTGACATTTTATGGACCAAACTGATCACTGATTTATTGAGAGAGAGAAAAAAATGAATTAAATAAAGCTGCAAGCAGCAATGAACGGGCCCTCGCGCTCTGCGCACGTCGGGGATGCAGGCGGGTCACAGTCTACGCCGCCATGTATTTCCATGACCGTTGGACACTGCACGCAAGAGTTAGACTTAATTCCCTCCATGGAGGGGCAAAGTCCCGCCCCTTCCGGTGGACCTCATGGGATCTTAAAGGACAATGCCGGCGCAAAATGAACATAGGGGTTAGTAACACGTGTACCGAGTCGACTGTTCTCTGGGATATGTTTTCATGCTAATCAAATGTGACCAGTTTTATTGCAAACCGCTAATTAGCTCATAAAGCTAGTCGTCGGGGCAAGGGTAAAGTAAAAAGAAATCTCTTTTTCTATATCACTAACAAGGCTCAAAATAGCACCACACTTCCACGGTAGCATAATGAGGGTCCCTACATGTAAACCGAAGCATTGAGAACTTTGTAAGTGTACAGACAGTTTATTAAAAAGATAGTTTATAAAGACTGTACCATTCATGGATACAGGCAGGCGCCATCTTGTGAAAACATTCACGACCAGTCGAACGCCGAACGCCGTGCAACCAGTGACCAGTAACATAGCTCAAGCACGGCGTTGGTCGTTCGACTAGTCGTGACTGTTTTCCCAAGATGCCGCCTGCCTGTATAGTGAATGTCTTTATTTATAATCTATCTTTTTAATAAACTGTCTGCACATTTACAAAGTTCTCAATGCTTCGGTTTGTTAAACAACAAAGTGTGAAGTACATTTTCCTGATGATACTTACATACTTTTACTTAAGTAACATTTTCATTGCAGGACTTTTATTTGTAACAAAGTATTTTTTCAGTATGGTATTTGTACTGTACTGCACTGTACTGCACTGTACTGTACGGTACTGTAACATAGAGAGTAACAGTGACACTGCTTCCAAAAAAAACCAGAAGTATCCGCATGGTGTGATCCCACTAGGGGTCAGGGGTCAGCACCTTTTACTATTAAAAAAAACGATTTTTGGCTATAAGTAATACAAAAATCTGTCTGCAGCTGCAAAACATATCAACATTCCTAATAGGTCTAATATGGTGATTTTATTGCCATTTTTATGGTTATGGTTATTATGTTTTTTTCCAGAACAAGCACACTGCATGATGAGAGAAAGCAAGCAATTTCAGAACTGTTGCAGAAAGCAGAGAACAAATGTTTTTTTTAAAGAATTGTGCATGTGTGTGTGTGTGTGTGTGTATGTGCGTGTGTGTGTGTGTGTCTGTGTGTGTGTGTGTGTGTGTGTGTGTGTGTGTGTGTGTGTGTGTGTCTTCTGTTCTTCTTTGCTTTCTGCAGCAGTTCCAAAATTGCTTGCTTTCTCTCGTCCCGAGCCGGATACTTTTTTAGAAAATGCAGTGTGGTTGTTCTGGAAATGTCTTTCAATATAACTTTTTTTTAGGGGATTTGGACATCTGTTTTTTGGTAATTGGAGGACTGGCCCTTTAACTGATCATCTGTTGTAGGCAGAACTTCTAGTGTTCATAATTAATACTTTCTGCTATGTGTGTTTGCCAAAGGAGTCTCAAGGGACAAGTGTCGGGGGGGGGTATACATTTTATAACGCTCATATTAGCCCTTGTGTTGTTTTCCTGTCAACTGTGAACTTGTCCTTCCGGTTCAAAATTTGAAAATGAACTTTTAAGGGCGCTTTTTCTGACGTTTTTGTCCCTTTTTTCAAAGTTTTTTTTTTAAAATGTATGTAAACCTAATGTATATGACATTTTACCTACTTTTTGAATTAGAAAAAAACAGAAATTATGAATTATTTTGACTAATAGTTAAGATCAGAGAATGTTGAGTGAATCACAAACTGGTTTATGTCAAAGTTTAGTCAGGAGACTGTTCTAAAACCATTTAAACCGATCTTTTCAAATGATATGAAATTGAATAAAACACCCAAAATTCAATGGAAGTAATCATTCATTTTATCTGTGAAGAATGTTGCGTGGGTCCCATACAACTTACATGCACGCATCCAAGTTATTTTGGGGCAATTTGGTTGTAAGAAACCCATATTACTGATATTAAAACCTTTGAAAATGGATCATATTTGAGAACTGTACTCACTGATCTTCTCGATGGAGGCAGAGCCCTCTCCAAACATGCACAGAGCGCCATGGACTATTTTCCTGTGGAATCTCCAGGTAGCACTGTAGTCTCCAAACGCGATGTCTTTCCCATCTCTGGTCAGAACGTCTGTGGTTACCTTCATCACACACAGGACGAGCATGGAAAAAGGGAAAAAAAAAAACATAAATGACAAGAAGAAGAAGAAGAAGAAGAAGAAGAAGAAGACAATGAAGAAGATGTCTACCCACAGTTCTGGGTCTTCCTGCAAATATCTTTCCCTTCTTCAGCAGGATTTCTTTGGCGTGTGCGTGCTGGTTGATGACGATGACACAGTGGGAGCCCATCATTAGAGAGTACGTCTGTCCGTATTTCTTCTGCAGTTCTTTAAAAAGCACGTGAGGAGGGTGAGGGCTCCGCAGACTCAGCAGACTGCCGATCAGGGGTAGTGCTGGGAGGTGGGGGGGCTCCTGGGGGCCACGAGCTGAAACTTTGAGCTTCAGACACAGCGCTAGCAAAGCCAGGCCCACGGCCAAAAGCACACACAGACACAGAAACCAAGTCATAGACATAGCAGAGGGCCCTGACAGAGGGGTCTGTTTTCAAGCATCACAGAGAGGAGCTGTGCAGGAAGGCCCTGAGCTGCTGCAGGGACCGCCTTTTATGCAGCTCCTTCAATGCCAAATCCTTGACTCGGAATTCTTCAGGCCGGGCCAACTTCAACAAGATAAGATGACACTTGATTCACTGAATCCTTACAGAAAACCACACATATCCACACTGTGACAGTGTGACAGTGTAGTCAGCAGTGGTGGAAAGGAACTAAGTGCATTACTGTATTGAAGTACAATTTTGAAGTAGCCTATTTGTACTTGAACTTTTGTATTTCAAAGGAAACTTATAAGAGCAAATGCTAAATATCACTGCATCACAACCAAAGGTGTTAATTTATGGAACAGCTGCAGTGAGGAGATGAAATCATGTACAACAATGAGCAATTTTAAGAGACTATTTAAAAAGAATATAATGAATGGATCCAAAAAGGACTCGAGGTGTCAGTACTGCATACTGACTGTAAGATTCCTGGGCTTATATACTAAGTCTAGTTTGGGTGGGTTATTATTCTGTTTGATATAGACGGAAACAAAGAAGATAGATGGAAAAGAAAAAAAAGTGTAAATGTATGTGTGTGTGCATCTGTGTCTATGTGTATGCATGTGTTTATGTGAGTGTAGGTAGGTAGATATACGGTGTATGTTAACATGTAGGCCTATGAATAAGTGAAGCATCAAATTGTTGTGTATTTAACTAAAGGATAAAAAATAAAAAAAATGGGGTAGGACCAGAAAAATTCTTTTTCTGAACTTCTTCCTACTCCTTTTTGAACATGGGAATTTAGTATTTGAATCACTTACAATCATTTTGGAAGATTGTGCTGAGATGTACATGTCCTTATTTATCTGTTATTTTAATTGTATTATATATATGTGTATGTATGTATATATATACAGTAGCCTATATATATATATATATATATATATATATATATATATATATATATATATATATATATATATATATATATATTTTACATGTTCAAAATAAACTACAAAACTAAACTAAACTAAATACTTGAGTATTCAATTTTCTGCCACTTAACATTTTTGAGTTAAATCAATTTAAATTGAATTTCCCCAACAGGGATAAATAAAATAAAAAGTATACATTATACAGTACCCTAATTAGGCTATTTCCATGTATCTGACAGCCGTAAGTGCTTACATTGCTGATGAACATTGTACACACAAAACATATGAGCAGTTTATAAAATAGGAGATAGGCTACTGGTATACATTAAACTACCCAATAGTAAGGAGTTCAAATGAGCTGCACCCAGAACAGCTGCTTAAAATACAGCACAATAATATGATATACAATAATGCAACACCATGAGAGGGGCAATTTTGAGTAGCCTACTTTACTGATAATACCTCTGTATTTGTAGCCAAATGTTGACAGTGCAGTATTTGTATTTCTACTTTATTGACTACAGGAGTCAAACTGTGACGGCTGAGAATGACCTTGTTAGATATGAATGCATGTGGAAATGAAATACGAAGGAAAGTCGATTCATTCGTTTTTAGTTCTGCAAGATTATGAATTTTAAAGTGATACAATACTTATTGGAAATACCACTGGACGCGTTGCTGTGTATTTTGACCCTGCCCACGCACCATCGCTAGCCAAAACAGAAAATGGCGTCAGCTGAGTCCCAGCCGCGGTTTGGTCAGTCAGTCAAAGGCTTACTATCCGATAAAGTGGGCTCCTGTAGCGGGGACGTGATCGCACTGACCCGTCAAGTGCTGAAGGGATCCCGGAGTCAGGAGGTAAAACGATACGAGTGATTTAATCACAAGAAACCTGTCGCTGTAGCTTCATCTCAACGGGAACGAGCTAACCTAGCTAGCTAGAGAACAAACGGAAACGTCATTAAGTATTCAAAATAAAAGCATTGGCAGTAACGTAACAGTAACGTTACACCCGCCATAATCGCCCCTGACTCCATCAGTAGAGATTCAACATTGACCTTTAGGTTTTATTTTCATTAGCTTAAGACTGCTATTGCTTTTTAATGTAGCTAAACGTCTTCGATAAAAGCGTATAACGTGTGTTAAGTTATTAGAATGCAGTGGTGTAATGTAATTAAGTACATTTACTCAAGTACTGTACTTTTGAGGTCTTTCCTTTTCTTGCCACTTTTTACTCCACTACATTAACCCGACTTTAGTTACTTTACAAATTAAGATTTTTCACACAAAACACATGTAGTTTTTAAAATACGATTTTTTTTGTATTATAGATTACACTACCCAACAATATGACGGCCTACATGTCCAGCTGAAATGATTAGCTGATTAAACACTTGATCATTTCCAGTTAAAATGTGAGGATTTATCTGCATTGAGTACTTTTACTTTTAATACTACAAAATGTACATTTTCCTGATGATACTTACATGCTTTTCCTAAAGTAACATTTTCAATGCAGGACTTTTACTTGTAACACAGTATCTTTACAGTGTGGCGTTTGTGCTTTTACTTAAGTAAAGGATCTGAATACTTCTTCCACACCTGTAAAAAAATGTAACTGAACATTAAACATTACTCTATACACTCACCTAAAGGATTATTAAGAACACCTGTTAAATTTCTCATTAATGCAATTATCTAATCAACCAATCACATGGTGGCTGTTTCAATGCATTTAGGGGTGTGGTCCAGGTCTAGACAATCTCCTGAACTCCAAACTGAATGTCAGAATGAGAAAGAAAGGGCATCTAAGCAACTTTGAGCGTGGCATGGTTGTTGGTGCCAGACGGGCTGGTCTGAGTATTTCACAATCTGCTCCGTTACTGGGATTTTCACGCACAACCATTTCTAGGGTTTACAAATAATGGTCTGAAAAAGGAAAAACATCCAGTATTCTGCAGTCCTGGGGGGCGAAAAGGGGGGGTCCCTTTCACCTTCAGAACTGCCTTAATTCTTTGTGGCATTGATTCAACAAGGTGATGGAAGCATTCTTTACAAATGTTGGCCCATATTGATAGGATAAAACACGGTATTAGTATGGTGTTCCTAATAATCCTTTAGGTGAGTGTGTGTGTATATATATATATATATATATATATATATATATATATATATATATATATATATATATATATATATATAATCTATCTTCGTAGATGAAAAGCTGCCTCGGTTAAACCTTTTGTTGCAACTAGTAGAGCTGAAACGATTAATGTTAATCGATTAATCGTTTGAAGAAGGAACTTGGTTTTAGGAACTTGCTGCTGTTTCTTTGTCTCTTGTTGATATTGAACTAAATATGTTGCCTATAAAAACAAGCAATTTGAAGACTTCACTTGTTGTGAATATTATGTTCCATTCTGTAACAACTCTGAGCAAAGCCTCACTCATTTGTTTCAGTTGGTATCATAAATTAGTTTAATAAATTGTCACAGTGTTTCCCTTCCTGTGAACCTACGTACCTTGAACCAATCCTCCTTCCGATGGAGCCTCTCTCTTATCTTTCTACTCACGTCATGAAAGTGAATGGAGCAATTGTTAGAAAATGTAGGCCTATAGACAGTATTCTTGTGTGTATCATTCAACCTTTAGAACATTGTGAACTGAAGCGTGCTTCGTGCCTTGTCCTCCGAGATCTCGTGACTTTCAGAATCAGCTCACAGAAGTCGAGCCAGTAGATGATAGGATAGGAACCACAAAACAATCGGGATCAGATTGTTTTTCAACTATATATATATATATATATATATATATATATATATATATATATATATATATATATATATATATATATATATATATATTTTATTTTTTTAATTTTTTTTGTACTGTTTTCTGACATTTTACAGACAAACGATTAATTCATGCATAGGCATGGGCACGGTATTGCAATTCCAGCTTTAAAATGTATATATATATTTTTTTTTTAAACACACTGCCAATAGTGGCTTAAAGGCTAGAGGAGTGAGCTTGTGACCAGGAGGTCGTCTGTTCAATCCCCAGACAGACAAGATGAATCTGGGCGGGGAAAGAGAGAGCAGCGCTTGTCCCTCCCTCATAACCACCACTGAGGTGCCCTCGAGCAAGGCCCTAACCCAAAAAAGGCTCCTGCTCAGTGGCCAGCACAATAGACTGCAGTTGTACTGGGCATGCATCGACGAAGTCATTGACAGGTTGGTTGGTAATACAAAGAATCAGTTGCAGCCCTAAATGCCGTATTGTTGTTTTATATCTTATCCAGCTCCTTGGTCAAGCAGCAAGAAATATGGTCATTCAGGAGGACGCCATCCTGCATTCTGAGGATGTAAGTATTAAAGTGTAGTTAGTGAATACACCTCTGATAACAGAACAAAGTGCTTGAGACAGTATTCATTGTCGATGAAGACAGCAGTACCACAAACTAAAGAGTTAAATAGGTGCTTGTGACGTCTAAATGAAGTAGTACAAAGTTATCTGCTCTTGTATGCAAGGGCGTAACTCCGGGTTCAACATCGGGGGAGGGTGAGATTAAAAAAAGCTGAAAAAAACTGTGACAAATGTCGGAAGGGGGGGGGGGGGGGGGGGGGGACTCAAAAAGAGGTGACAAACGTCAAAATATTTGTCAACATTTTTGAAAAGGGCGACAAACACTGAAAAAAGCAACAAAATCTCATAAAAAAAGCAACAAAAACTTAGAAACGACAAAAACTAATCAAAACAAAACAGCCCAGTTTTGATTTGAAATTACGCCCATGCTTGTATGTACGATCCACAATCCAACATCATTATCATCTGTCTTCCAGAGTCTGAGGAAAATGTCTATTATCACCACCCATTTACAATACCAGTAAGTATCAGTCAGCTGCTCGTGAGTACAAGCATGTCAATCTTTTGCTAAAATTGGAAGTAAACATTGAAAGTGTCTGTCTGTCTGTCTGTCACTAAGGCAGGAGGCCATCCAGAAGAAGTAAGTCTAAACACTACACTCTGTTTATGCTTCAGTATAACAGCTGACATCAGTGTCTCAGCAGTAAGCCATAACACACTGATAACGTGCACTGACTCCTCCTTTCCGTCCTCCAGCGTGGAGCACTCTAAAAACCTGCAGGACCAGCTGAGACACCTGCTAAAGTGAGGGAGCAGCAGAGGACGCACCCCCACCCTCAGGGGTGACCCTGTGTCACCCAACAGGGGCTCAGCAGGAGGGTTTAATGTGGGATACTTTGGAACACACTGATGGCCGGTGCAGCTGGGACAGGAAGTGATGTGCTGCTCTGTGCTTAAGGCCTCTTGTACACTGTGAGCGTGGCGTTTCTGTTGCGTGTCAGTTGCGTGGCGGCTGCGTGGCGTTTCTGTTGCGTGTCAGTTGCGTGGCGTCTGCGTGGCGTTTTCTATGTCTTTGCACACCAGAAACGTGTCTGACGCGGCGCTGCTGCTGCTGCTAGCCTAGTATTGACGGCAGAATAGGCTACAGAATATTTGGTTCTGTATTGACATACGTGGAATATTTGAAAATCGATAATTATTTGTTATAATTCTTTTTTAATTACATTTATATCTGCATTTATGTCAAAAACCTAGAGACTTTCAAACATCAACATGTCATTAATTAAATGTATTCTTGTCAAAATGACATAGAAACATCTTTTCCTATTCTATTTTGCCTGGAAACGCTTCCAACACGCTTGCGTGTCGCATGAAAAATAGGCGTTGGTTATATTTCTAGCATGCACGAGTTTTCGAGATGTGCGTGTCACGCAGGCCGTGTGCAAGCTCATGGGACATGGGAGCCGAAATAAAAACGGACACGCCACGCAGCTGACACGCTCACGCCACGCAGCCAGTGTGCAGCCGGCCTTAGAATTGCTCTGTGACGCAAGGACCTTGGAAGGTTTTTTTATTGAGTTATGTTTAAATGTTTTGATTAATTGTATCATACTAATTTATGAAATGCCTTGTCTGTATCATCTTTCTCTCATCATAACTGTGTGAGTGGTCAAATGCAAACCTGAAGAACAGGTGGAATCTAGAGAGAGCTTTACCAAAGCATAACTTCTATAATAAATTTGTATGGGAGTCAGTCCAGCACTTTTTTTTTCTTCCAATGAGTGGAGAGATTAGCTCCTGGCCTTGATGGTACAAGGTAGTTGATATGAAATGACAGTTTCTGTCACTTGTTTTCTGAAAGCATAGGTCATATTCTCTCTCTCTCTCTCTCTCTCTCTCTCTCTCTCTCTCTCTCTCTCTCTCTCTCTCTCTCTCTCTCTCTCTCTCTCTCTCTCTCTCTCTCTCTCTCTCTCTCTCTCTCTCTCACACACACACACGGCAAAACAAACCGGCAAAATGAAATGTTATGTCTTCTCAAAATAGTATTTTCTGTTCAAATGACACACACAATCATGAATACATTTCTGACAACCAGTTGAACACAACTGTCAAACACTATTATGAATGGAAAACACTAGGATAAATGCCTTATCAGGGTTGTGTTTTTTATACTAAAAAAAAAAAAACATGTACTGTAATATCAACAAATGTGCCCCCCAAAATCCCTGGGTTACCTCGGTAACGCCAAATCTTGCTTCGTAGTGCAGGCCTCTGGTCAAGCAACAGGTGAGGTTAGGCCTAGCGTAGCCAATCCAGCCCTGAGAAGCTTCTACAGCTACATCTACACATGCATCTTCCATAGCTTGTTATGGATTTCTTTGTACCAAATTGCCCCCAAATAACATGAATGCGTGGATGTACATTGTATGGAAGCCATGTAATATCTTCGGCAGGTAAAATTGATTACTTTCATTGAATTGTGGGTGTTTGTTTTTTTCTTCAATTTTATAGCAGTTGAAATAAGCTGTGATCCACTCAACGTCCTCTGATCTTAACTATCAGTCAAAATAATCCACAATTTGTGTTTTTTAAACAAAAAATAGGTATTATGTCATTTAAATTATGTTTATTGAAAGTGACAAAAACGTTTCAAAAAGCATTAAAAAAAAGGGATAACAAGCTCATGGTCTACGGGAAGACAACACAAGGGTTAAATTGCCTCCTTGATTCCTCCACTTGCCTCCCTTCATCATTGGAGGAGAGAGGCAACGAGCAAATGTGTTTTAGAGGGATGAGACGTCCTTTCCTCTGAAGCGTCACATGACTTCGTCAGCTGTTTGGGCGGAGTTAGCAACCCCTTCAGCTGCACGCCTTCCAGGAAGTCTGCTCTCGTGTTTCCTCGCCTATAGCTCCTCAGTGATCCATCCTCGGGGAAGAAATAAGAGCTTTGAGACGGCCTTCACCGAGGACGGACAGAACAACTTCCTGTTCAGCAGAGGACCGAGGAGTTGAGGAGCTATCAAATAACGGCCATGGGATGCAGCCGTACTCTGCCCAGCCTCCCTCATTGTTCAACAAAAGAGGCCCGAATCTCATCAGAGATTATGGCTCATCTTGGTATCCTCTTTGTCGTCCTCCTCTTACTGTACTTACACTCCTCTTGCTTCTCTTTCCAATGTTGGCCAAAACAGAAGGGCTCACCTGTGGCCCTTTATTGCATAAGGTCTGATTGCTAGTTAAACAATTGTGTTTGTCCATGTGAGGAGTCGGAGTGGATAGTAGGACATTTAAAGGGTAACCTGGACCCTATTTTCCTGTGTTTTGGGGTGTAAGTGACTGATGGGAACAACAATCTTTGACATTAGTCCAGTATTAAGCAAGATCGCTGCAGTCGGCGGCGGAGAAACAAGCTACAATGTAAGTTAACAGGGCAATGAAAACATATCTACACGTAATTGTTTTGGTGCGACACAGGTCAGTTTAAAAGATTTTCGGCAGATTTTGAAAGGCGTTCTTCACCCTCATCCCACTCGTCATTTTCGGTAATTGGTCATTGAGTCCGACTGCCCACTGGCCAATTCAACATGTCAAATCAGCCCAAATGAAGGCCGACGGCGGCACGGAACACACCGAACAGACTCGAGTCACTGACCTCGCCAGACTGTCCGTCGGCCGATAATCGTGTTGGTGTGTCAGCGCCTTTAAACCACATGCTGAGGTCCTATCTGCTGAGGTCCCAGGTGAGTTCAGAGTTGCAGCAGGTGTTACTCAGATGTACTGCACTCACAAGTCTTGTTTCATTTCCATTTAAATGATGCGTTAAAAAGCAATCTTCTGTACTGCTGCTTCAACATTTACAAGTTCCATTTTGTGACCGCTTTAATTTCAGACAACTGTTAATATGACATAAACAAAGACATGTAAGCAGTGTGCCTCCCAACAAATATCTATTTTAATTAAAGATTGAGAAAGACTAAACTGTCGTGGCGTGTCACACTCCAGACACTCCAGACTGTGGAAGGTCTTTATTAAAAGAATATTCCTTTGATTGGCTGCGTCGTCAGTGCAGAGCCATGATAAGGAGCAAAGGAACAAACTTATCAGCAGCCTGAAGGCCAACAGCTGCTTGACCCTGACAGTGTCCCTGAGGCCGCGCTGCCGAGTCCTGTTAGGTAACGCTGCACGTGTTCCACACCAGGATGCTGAGAGTTTGCTGCTGATGAGCTGGACATGCTGGCCTTCACTGGTCAGCACAATCCATGTATGTAAGATAGTTATAGAATGATCCAGATTCATATAAGGATGATGTGTTTCTGAGAGGAGATACACATGTGAGATAAACACTATATGCACCAGCAGTGGAACATTTCTGGTGTAAAGACATTTGAAATAGCTGCCTAAAGGGACAATTATTGTAAGCTTAAAGGACCATGCCAGCTGTTCCTTCGCCAAATTTGATAGCATACTACATACTTTAAATGGTAACTACTGTTTTGTTCAACCCTATTTTCCTATGTTTTTGTGTCTAAGTGACTGATGGGAAGAAAAATCTTTGACATTGGTCCGGTATTAAGCGAGATCTCTGCAGTCGGCAGCGGAGAAACAAGCTACAATGTAAGAGGGCAATTGTCCATCTTGTATTTACCTTCACAAAAGTGTTCGTTTTGCCACTAACACGCTCCGATTAATATTCTAAGTGTCTGACAACAGCCCTTTACCCCAAGTGAAGGAGTTCAAGTACTTTGGGGTCTTGTTCGCAAGTGAGGGGACGATGGAGCGGGAGATTGGTCCGAGAATCGGCGCACTCCCTTTATCGCACCGTTGTGACGAAAAGAGAGCTGAGCCACAAGGCAAAGTTCTCGATCTACCGGTCAGTTTTCATTCCTACCCTCACCTATGGTGACGAAGGCTGACGGATGACTGAGCTTCTCACCCTATCTCTAAGGGTGGCTGGCGTCTCCCTTAGAGATAGGGTGAGAAGCTCAGTCATCCATGAGGAGCTCGGAGTAGAGCCGCTGCTCCTTTGCGTCAAAAGAGCCAGTTGAGGTGGTTCGGGCATCCGGTAAGGATGCCCCCCTGGGCGCCTCCCTAGGGAGGTGTTCCAGGCACGTCCAGCTGGGAGGAGGCCTCGGGGAAGACCCAGGACTAGGTGGAGGGATTACATCTCCAACCTGGCCTGGGAACACCTCGGGATCCCCCAGTCAGAGCTGGTTAATGTGGCTCGGGAAAGGGAAGTTTGGGGTCCCCTGCTGGAGCTGCTCCTCCCGCGACCCGACCACGGATAAGCGGATGACGATGGAAGGATGGAACTATAACAGACATTTGGGAATATGAGGTTCCAAATTCTTCTAGACTCTGGAAACAGCAGTTGAGAAAAAAATCTCAGCACAGCTGGACTTTTCATCCAGGTTGCCTTCAATTGAAAATCTGTTTGGATCACAGACACACACTCATTTCATTGAAGGTGAACACTGGATCTTTGTATAGAAACAAATCATGTTTCTCTGGTGCTAGTCAGACTGTCTGTGCTTGACATTTTTCTATTATTCCGTGCATTTACTACATTGGTTCATTTCATTTCATCTGTGAAATAGCTTTTCTTTATTCACATCTCTTGGTTTAATGTTTTTTCGTGAACCACATTACAAACTTGTCTTTGAAAGGTGAAGTGCTATATGAATAAAGTTGTTTTTAGTGTTATGGTAAAATCACATTGCCAGACCTATCTCCACAGGGCTGTGTCAGCGCTGCAGTAAGGTCTGGCTACACCACCTATCTATTCTGGGATAGGGGAAAAAAATGCTCTGGCTTGTTTGTTTTTTTATTTCAAACCAATCACAACCGTCCTGGGCGGCGCTAGGCCCTGATAGTGGAGATAGCAAGACGGAATGTCAGGCTTTATCCCAGCGATGTACATCTGTTGGGCCAGACTTAGGTTAAAGCTGTAGTGTGTAGTTTCTGTCTCCCCCATGAGGAATTCTAAGTAATGACAACAACACTGTCGGCGCGTCCACGTGATACAAGCCTTCCGATCGCGCACCACCTGAGATCATTATCTTCACTTGATTTTCTGCACGTGAAAGTTGCCGGACTACACCTTTTTATAATCATAGTCATACTGAGAAATCCAGACAGAGTAGTGTGGAGCTGATAGGCTTAATTAGCTTTGTGTCGACTTATTGGGCAACGGCTTGAGTGTAACGGACGTTCATTAATGTCAAAAAGTTACGCACTAAAGCTTTAAGGTGGTATCTCATGCCTCTCCCTACACACTTTTAAAGTTTTTCTTTCAGTGCATCACAGTGCAGCTGATGCATTCCTCACTCATCATGTGTCATATTTCAGTATGTAATGTGTGTTTGTCTACGCTCACACTGTATCTGTTATCCTTGTACCCAGCTGATCTCTCTTGATCTCTATGAGACTACCTGCTTAAATGGATGACTGACTGATTAACTATTAAAAAGCATGCAAAAACACTTTAAATCTTCAAAACCCTTCACCTAACTTCTGACCTGTATCACTAAGATGTCTCTTTGCCTTCAGCCCATATCTTCTACCCCCTCCTCTGCCTCAGGCACAGATCTGCCCCCTTCATTAACCTTGAGTCTAAATGATGTTCTTCTGCTAGGACAGCACGTTGTCTTGTCAGAGCCCCGAGGTCTGTGAGGATACAAACTCTTCATAGATTGCTGATGCAGATCCCAGCATCACGGTTCCCCAAAAAAATTGTTTGTTCATAGTTTTCTGCAGGTTTCACCAAGTCAAACTGAAGACTTTTTAAGACCTTTTAAGACCATCATGCTTGAAATGTAAGACCTTTATCACAACATCAACATCAAGCCAAGTATTGCAAAACTTGCACTCCACATAGCTGAAGACTCACACCAATAACACGAAAGCTGATTGGCTGCAATACAAGTTGCACGTTGGTCTCATTTGTAGTTGTAATACAGCTAAAACAACACTACGGGGAAAAAATGAGCGTTACAGGTAGCGTTACATGGACGCAGGAAAATTAAGACCCATTTAAAATTAATTAAGACCTAGAACATAATACTTCAAGGAATTTAACTTAAACTTTTTTCAGACTTTTTAAGACAACGTGGAAACCCTGTTATTGTGACTGCAATATAAAAAAAAAAGAGGATAATTAGAGATTCACATAAAGTGAGCAGACAAGAAAAGCTTTGGTCAGATGTTTGGTTTTAACGCCGCCTTCACGCTGGCACAGTAGATACGGCTGCGAAACGACCGCAAGTCATTAATTTCCTATGGAGATTCGCAGACCGCATGGGAATGGTTAAAAAAACAAATCGGGTTCCTATCCGACAATCTGAGTTAGATGATGATGATGATTATGACAAAAATTCTTCTGTGCAGAAACAATGCATAGGATACCTGCTAGGGATAAGTTGGTTAGCAACAGACATCCGATGAGATGACATTATACCGCTATATCACATTTAACCGACCTGACAACATCCTGGCCAGCTGTTCTTCTGTTTGTATCTCTATAGCCCTCAGACGAGAGGTCACAGAGAATTGGACATTCGGACACTGACAGAATGAGTCGTTCTAGTCTCTCCGCCATTTTTTTCTACTCGCTTCCGGCGCTTTCAACGGTGTAGTACGACGGCCACCGGGGGGGCATTGCGTATTACGGAGCTGTTTTCAAGAGCCAGTGTGAAGGCGGCGTAAGGTTGAGAAAGAACAGGATCTGTGATGGCAGATAGCCGTTCTGTGTGATGGGACTGAGCCGATAACAGAACACACAGCGGTGCGGAAGTTGGTGACACATGAGACACCAGCAGGCCTGTTAGTTAGTGGCAGCTTTGGGCTGGAAGAAATCCTGTCAGCGATAATTATTCACAGATGTAAAGGGTAGACAGAATATAGGAATTGTGAGTAACTTTGACCCAAAAAATCCAAACTTGGCTACGATATCAGATCAGAAAATGTATTACAAACATCAGTCATGACTTAAACCATCTCTCAACTGCAGAATCGCTGCTTTCAACATTCTTCACAACAAAGGTAACATTTCAATTAAAACGACCATGCATTAACTACTGCTGGTAAAAAATGAAAAATACATTAATTTGGTTCACTTTGCATTTCAGTATGTCTGATTATTACAGTCCAAGTTAGGCTTCAAAGCTGACAGCAAACAGGCATGCACAGCAGTTCTGAAATGACTCAAATATGAAACAGTGACACATTTAAATCATTGGTGCTGCTTGCTCTGAAACCTCAAAAAACACCATACGCATCCCAAGGTGCAACCTGGGGCTGAAAAAGGTCAAACAATTAATGGTCAACAGGACATTTAAACAAGTCAAAATATGTCTCTTCAGTCCAAACAGGATGAGGCCGCTGTAATCAGCGACTTCTTGTGAGACTAAAACACAAAAACAGTAGAATCACACATTCACCTTCTGTGAATCAGAGAGATGAGGCCACGTTCCACCTCATCTAAGGATCAATACTTTGTGATCACTACAGCAGATCAGACTTTTTTTTTTGAGAAACAGGTCCTCCTGTTAAATCACAGGTCTTTTCAAATAACAAAAACATGAAATACTCTCAGCACTAAAATACACTACTGTACCGTCATCACGTTGACTTACACACACGACAGTAACAGCATGTTTACAGCAGACACAGCGGTTTTATGGAGGACCATTACCGCCAATAACAACAACACAAACGCTCACGGTAAATATAAATCAAGACAGCGAGTTAATCATAATTTTGAATAATAATTGTGAGGTACTAAGTACAGACCAATCTCACTCAACTACAAATTTCTCAAATTATATATATATATATATATATATATATATATATATATTACACATATATACATACATATACCGGTTATGAGTCGGCAAAATTATGACAGACATTTTGTCAAGTCAATAGGATCAAGCCAAAAATTTGACTTCTCCTTAAAGTCTTAGGGTCTCATAATGTCGACTGAATTTTTAAAACGTTGCAAGTCGAAACATTGACTTGTTATCTTAAAATGTGAACCTGACAGTATCGTGATTGTCGTCTGGCAGACATGGGCTTCCATACCTTTCACCTGTGACCATGAAAACAACTCAAGATTCATGTTCAAAACAACAACAATTCTCATTCACACTCACTGTATCAACTCAAAGCGAGATGAATAAGGCAGTAGCTGTGGAGCAGGGTGTAATATCTACATTTCTTTTTTAAAACATGTAATGCAGACTTACAGTAATATAAGAGTAAGGACTTCAGGGTGAGCTTTGGGAATGGTGGTCCTATTTTATTAAACAGTAAAAAGAAGAATTACTGGGTAAATAAGTAGGTGAAGTTCTCTAAGCTGGTATCATGAGATGTTAGCACGTGATAGCCACCTCACCGTTAGCAGGCATTATAAACATATACTCTCATGGAGTAGAACCGTTTTATGATTGAGTCTAGTTTCAGCAGCTGTGGTTAATACACAACCTACACATTTCCGTGTGATGTGCCGTATAGTTCAAAAACGTGAGACGAGATGCCTCGCTGGGGGGGGGGGGGGGGGGACATTCTGTTGCATTTGCAACACGGACCAAAGTTGTTGTTTCACGTAGAGAAAACAGGTAGTAAAGATATGTACCGGTATGTGGAAACAGGCTATTTTGTGCGCCCCCAACCTTTCTTTTCTTTCTTTGTTTTATCGCTGGTGATCAGCCACCCACAACTTGTAGCACTTGTTTCTTGCAGAAATCCCCAAATCCTGTCTCGCATATGGTAGTAGGTCACGTGTGTGTGTTTTCATGAGAAAACAGTTTGGACACCAGAATCGGGGAAACAGGATGTATTGGATGTGACAGCAAGTGTCATCTGAAGACCTCTCTGCTCTTCTCCTTCCCTCTACTACTCCTCCTCCTCTTCCTCCTCCTCCTCCTCCTCCTCCTCATCGTCATCTTCATCATGGCAGTGAGTGATCTCCTGCGGAGCTTGAGGGAAGAAGTGGGGGGGCTGGATCTCGCTGACAGATCGAGTCAGCTGGTGCCGTTTGCACTCCATCTCCTTGAGGTCGACGTCGTGGCGGTTTCGCGTGGCCAGCGGTGACTCAGTGTCGATGATGTGGACTTGGGCGTGCTCCACTGTTGACTCATGAGGCATCTGGTAGGGCAGGGGTAATGTATGATGTAATGCCATCAGTCAAAGAGTACATAAAGTGCACGGGACAGACACAAACTGAGAAGTGTGAGTGAACCTCACCTGCACATGTGCGGCTCTGAACAGATAGCTGAAGGGGTAGTAGAGCAGGTTGATGAAGGAGGCGGCGTACAGGTCTGCGTAGCGCATCACTTGGGAGGCAAACAGTGTCTGTCGGGACCCGCTGCGAAACAGACTTCCCGTCATGCCGTAGCACATGTCCATGTCATGGGTCACTTTCTGGAAAGGACACAAAGACGTTCCTGATAGTTTTCGGAGGATTACGGAAGCCCTGATGTGTCTTTTTGGCACCAGACAAAAACATTTATATGCAGGAAGAATCTTTCATTTCTACTGAGAGTGGAACCGCTTTTGAGAATTGTGCATGGGCATACTATATTGCCCTTACAGGGATAAATACATTTGTATTGATCTGTGGTCACTTCCTTCAAGACTGCTAGAGTTAGGCTGAGTATATTGACTTGTCTCTGCTTGCCTGTACTGCCTGCTGTGTTGGTTAATAAATCATTTTGTAGCATGATGCAGAAATGTGGCTGTGGACACTCAAAAGAGTGTTGCAGCGTGGTCATATGACGTATGCAAGATGAGGCCATCTATTCCTGGGGCCCTATAAGTTCTGAGTTTGATTTTGGAGTGGTTTAATGTCCGTGGATAACCGACGGGCATCTTCTTGAAAACGTCAGAGCAATGTGATTAGCTGTGGGGAGGGGGGGGGGGGGGGGGGGGGGGGGCTGGGGAACCATGAGGACCCGTGGCCCCAGCCTCTGACGTGGCTCTATAGGAGTATCTCCCGGCCAAGTAAATGTTAAGAAGGACCTGATTGTTTTAACGAAGGATGATCTAAGCCTGAGGATCTAATAGAGTGACTGACCGAGTCACAAGCTGTTGAACACTTTAGAACACTGTAGCACTTCAACAACTCAAGTCAATTGCTGAAGATCAGAATAAAACTAACTTGGCCATTAAAGTGAAAATGTAAAATGTTTTTGTAAATTCATTTTTCCAGTGCTGATTGGGGACAGACTATACAACGGTGGACAGACAGGGAGCAGAAGTGTGAAAAAGGCTAAATAAAAGTTGGCTTGTGTAACACAAGGTTATTATATTTAACAAAAACTGCAAACTTAAAATTAGGTGTGAAAGAAATAATCATTTTGAAATAAAAATAAGAACTAATGAAAAAATACAAAACTATATTAACTCTTAAGTTAGGGAGAACAAAGCATTTTGCCATAAGCATGGGTAACCATCACTAAAGCTGTTGTCTCGCATTGCCAGACCCTCCTCCACCGCGCTGTGGAGGAGGGTCTGGCTAGTCCACACAGCATTCCTGCATGGGAGAAAAACGTGCTCTGGTTTATTGGCATTTCTTTAAACCAATCACAATCGTCTTAGGCGGTGCAAAGCGTTTTTTTTTAATTTTCTATTCACAAATGAATTTGGGATTATCCAAATGATACCCGGACCGCCATTGACAGTAGCTTGGATATTAAATTTTTCTGATGTCGGTGCTAAAACGATACTCGGCTGAACCGAAAACAAGAGCCCTAAACGACAGTCGGTCTAAGGCCATATTGGCACCGGGTTTCTGTACCCAACCCTAGTTTTAATTCTTCCTTTTAGTATCAGCTCAGCTCGCTTCGAACCTCGACTGAGATGGTACCAAAAATACTACCAGGTACTATCCTCTCACAAACCCTTTCACCTCAGGTCTTCAAGACTAAATATTGTGTTTGTGCTGACTTGTCAGGCTAATGGGTTCATTTTTTATAAGAGCAAATGGCTGGTTATTAATACATAAACAGGAGCATCAGTGCAAGACTGTATGCATCAGGTATTGTTTAACCTAAGCTAGGCTGCAAAGAAAATACTGTTGTACCGGCAGGGGTACAGTAGTGTACAGAAGCCTTTTCCATGTCCTGGCGTTTAAACACAAAGTGCTTGTCTGCCTGTCTGTTCATATGAGGAGCGCAGTGAGACCCAAGCAGCTACGCAGGTTGACTTGCTGCTTACTGTCTGAAAAGACCTTTATCCTTCAAAATCTGGTTGACTTATAGTGGACTCCACTTTAGTGAAGCTCTACTTCAGTGAGAGACAGGAGGAAGAAATGTGTTTGTTGGAGGAAGTTGTACCTTAATCCGTCTCTGCAGTGAGCTGATGTCAGGCCTCTCATTGCTGCTGCTGTCCAGGTGCCTGAAGACAAAACACAAGGTGTACTGTGATCTGTGAGCCCAGCTCTATTTCAAATGTAGTTTCCACATCATGCCGACTGCAGCGATCTCGCTTAATACCAGACCAATGTCAAAGATTGTTGTTCCCATCAGTCACTTAGACACAAAAACAGAGGAACACAGGGTCCATGTTGAAAAAAAACCCCAGTAGTAACCCTTTAAGAACGTTTTTGAAAGAATACATTGCAAGACACAACAAACAGTTGACTTAACAAAAAGGAACTTACTTGTAAAGCTCAGCGAGAAAGCATTCCAGTGACTGAAGTTCCTCAAATATGGCTAAAAACAAACAACTTGCATTAGTATAGTTATAATGGCCTAAATCTTTAATAACCAGAAAATCCCAAAACAATAATCTTTCTTTTCTTAATCAGACTTTTAACTATCTTTTGTGGACCCAGCACAGATCTGAGCTTTAGTGAATTATTCCATGGTCACGCTGTTGTTGTTGGAAAATAAACAGAAAACACGGTCACGTTTTCTGTCATGCTTGGTATGAGTATCATGTTCTAAGCCCCTAATAAAACCAATATGCATTGTTTATTAAGTAACAGAGAACTTCAGGCAACATCACCACAATCCTTAAGTTTCAGTGCTGCTAAATAACACTGTATAATGGCACTGCAAACAAGCTAGATGTGCATGTATGCATGAGTGAGTTTGTATATGTCTCACCGCTCTTGTCAGTCCACACATGCAACTCCTGGGCCAGCTCAGGTATCACCAAGAAAGTCCTCCAGCCCTGGCGCTTCTTGGATTTGAGGATGTCACCAAAAATGTGGTCTCCAATGTAGATGATGTCCTTTCCTTTAGCACCCAGCAAGTCACACACAATGTCTGACGAACCTGGGAGTATAAACACGGCATTTTTTTCATACTATGAAAACCATCAATGATGGGTTTTGTATGAAGTTGTAATTCTAGCTGAGATTCTACCCCACACAGTGTGTTACATGCTGCCCACACTTCAGTTTGACAAGTGTTTCTCTGAGTCAGCACATCAGGCCTTTTATTCAAGGATGTTGAGTTATAGTTTCCTAAGTGCAGTCACAAATCTATCACTCTTATTTTTGACCATATGAAGTATATAGATACATTTAGGGCATTTCTTATCAGGAGTGCAAATGTAATATCGTCCTGTTGTAAACAAACCTTCACCAGTATCTGAACATTTGACTTTGTTTACTCTGTGAACAGCCGTCTAAGCTGGGCCTAAAACCATGTGCTGTAATGAATTGGTTAAAGTTACTATATGTAACTTTTAAATGTTTCTGAAACTGTGTAATGTTCCATCTGATGATCATGAATGACCTGTAACAGCAAACGAGACTAACAGTGAAAAGAACGCTATTTTTACATAGTTTTTATTAAGGCCTCTGCATGGGTCCAATTTTTCCCGCAAAGTCACAGAATGATTTGCTGCAGGTAGAACAGAGCTACAGTCACACAATCTGAAGGGTCACAGGTTTCAGCTGAACACTGGAAAACACTGTGTTATTGTATCTAGCCAGGTAAAATGTAGCAGGAGATTCTTTATATAGGCCTAATTGTATTTTTTTATTTTAGAAGTTATCTGCAGTAGTTATGGCTGATACTGGAGCAGGACCATCGCAAAAGCTAAAAGGGAAAGTGAAAGACGACGGGTGAAACCGAG
This sequence comes from Gymnocephalus cernua, assembly GCA_023631565.1. Taxonomy (NCBI): domain Eukaryota; kingdom Metazoa; phylum Chordata; class Actinopteri; order Perciformes; family Percidae; genus Gymnocephalus; species Gymnocephalus cernua. The sequence continues at coordinate 26,033,899 of CM042437.1, forward strand.
TCAATCTCGGTCGGGCTTTCAACAGATGGAGACAATTACGGGATTGTAAATGATTAAAAACCGTCCCCGAATTGGCCCTCAGGTATGTAATATGTCTATTTCATTCATGAAATAACTTTACAATGTGCAATGTGGTTGTACATCAGTAGCAGACATTACATTACGTCCCCCTTCCATTTAGCGCGGACGTTTTATTTACTCTGTGTTTGTGTTAGCCTTCTATTTTCTTTTCCCTTGTCCCCCTGTACCTGTGTAAAGCGTCCTTGGGTTTCATGAAATGCGCTCTATTAATCTAAGTGTCGACCAGTGTTAGGAAGGTTCCTTATTTACCTCCTGAGTAAACAATGCCATGCTGCAGAGGTCCAGTGTATGTGCCGATCTTCAGCCGACCTGTGGTCTAAAAGAAACCAGCACTGAGTCACACACTCGTATACAATATTTATTTATCTTTACAGCGGTTTGATATTTTAGTAATGGTGTAGGTATGGTATAATGTCCGTGCAGACTTTTATAGTACACACTTACGGTGTCAACCTGCCGCAGCACTGTTCCCTCTCCAAAGAACACAGGCTTGCGGGCGTCCACCAGGATCAGGTCAAAGTAGGACTTCCAGGGCCGGTGAGGTGTGCTCGGCTGCAACACACACACACACACACACACACACACACACACACACACACACACACACACACACACACACACACACACACACACACACACACACACACACACACATTTTTCTCTCTTCAACAACCTATCATGATACCATACAGTATATTTCTAAGCAAGATGGTTCAATTCAAATCTATTGAGATTCTTGACAACACAAATGTAATTAAATCAGTAGTGTTACCTTTGGGCCGTGGGCAAAGTCAAACAGGTAGGTCATAATTTTCTGTAAGAAGACAGGAGAGGTTGTTTTTTTTGTCCCAGAACAACCGCAAAAAGGGAAACTATACTCCATCATTAACAACACCTGGCATTATTACTTCATTAGGCAACCATTTAAAGCAACTGTCAAAACTAATTAGTACATTATGGGACAGTAGGTTCTGGTTTGCTTTAAAGGAACACGGCGACTTATTGGGACTTTGTCTTTTTCAGCGTATCCCCCAGAGTTAGATAAGTACGGAGCACCAGAGAAGCCCCGTGTTGAGGAGAAGAGAGTTCGCCTGGAGTTCGCTCAGATTTGGAGTAATATCACTCCGCCCAAGTAGCAATGCTTCACCTTTCTGAGAATATAGTTCCCAGTTTGTATACGGTTAGAAGATGGCTGTGTCTCATGTGACCTTGTTATTTGTACAGGCTGTGACTATACAAATCACAACATGTAAATAGGAACATTTTGGCATTATTTTGTCACTTATTGGGCGCAGTAGGCTAGTTGGAGCCGGTTACCTCCACCTACCATCCAGGAACTCTGGGGGATATGCTGAATAAGACAAAGTCCCAATAAGTCGCCGTGTTCCTTTAAGCAGTCATTAAGATATCTGACTGTAAACTGTCTGCTCACCTCTGTGTATTTGTAGTCACTGTTAGTGGCCAGAAACACTTTGGCTACTTCATTCATGCGACTGAGGAGAAGTGGAAGCTTTGGCTTGGTGGAGGAAAAACAGAATCAACCACGCAGAAAAATTGAACAGCAAAAAGATGAGACTCAGCTCAAATGTGTTGATTTACTACGGAGTAATACAGAACTTTTCATGTTGGTATATAGTTGGTGTGCATTTATAAGCAGACCTTATTATGCTTACTTACATCCTTTACCACATACTTCTCCAGGTTTTCAACAGTTTTTTCTTTTAAGGACCCCTGTGAAAATAAACAACAGTGGACTGATGACTGCGACTGGACTGACTGCGGGAGATGACCTACTGGGAACAGGTTTCACGTGGATCCTACCTTTAAATGAACCCAGTCCACGCTGTCTCGGACATCCTGGAACATGCTCTTATAGGACATGAAAAGGTCGCCATCTTTGAAGCCAGCCTCACAACTACAGAGACAGTTCAAATCAGGTCAGCATTAGATTCTGCGTAACATGGAAATTCCGTTTTCCCCAGAACCACGTTCATGTTCGGACAGAGACGCTTCTAAAAGAGCTTTGAGAGCATCACGGGATACTGAAATTCCACTGACACTCTGAACATGACAGACATTAAAACGGCTCTTATTCAGAATGTCACTCATGATTCCAACAAGCTTCACTTCCCAGACACAGCCAGTATTCAGTATGTAGCAGTGAGTATGCAGTACCTTGTGTATCTCGAGCAGTTACTGAAGAAATCAACCAGGCAAGCAAAGAGGTAGGTTTCTGAGGAGAAATCAGAAATAAGAAGACATAAGACTAGAATTAGTGAGACTGACTGCAGACCTGAATATAGTTTGGCATAGCGTGTGTGTGTGTGTGTGTGTGTGTGTGTGTGTGTGTGTGTGTTTCAGTTGGACTTGCAGTACAGTATTGTGTTTTAATAGTTCATTCTAAGATCACTAAAGGTTGTGTTGTAGATATGTTGCTGGTTTTTTTTCTTCTTCTCACCAGGCAGGTTGAAGAGTGTGTTGAGGATGTAGAAGCGGTCCGTGTCTCCACGCTGAATGAACTTGTTGGGGTACAGCTCTCTGATGTCAGGTCTGTGCAGAGTGAGCACAGACAGGAGGGTAACAAGTGAGGAAGAACCAGGAGACATGAGTTATTATACATACAACACAGAGTTGTTTGCATCACACTGCGTTTCTATTAGCTCCCTCTGCAGTGGGCAGAAATGTCTTGTCACCGCTGTGCTTGTTGCATCCATGTGCTGTAAGAACAACATATACCAACAACGCGTTTCCGATTCATTTAAAGAATAGTGTTGTAGGTGGAATGGAGGAAGAATTTTCTTTTTTAGAGATGTGGTAGACTATGTTTACAGCTCAGTGGGAGTAGTGGACCTCACCCCCTCAAGAAGTTGAATCCATGTACACACACCAGGATGTTCCCGTATGCATCCACTTTGAGCAGGTTGCCATACATTGCATCAAACACCAGACCTCTGAGAAGAATGAAGACAGGCGAGTAAAGGCAGACAGTCAGAGACATTAAAACAAAACGCACTTGATTGATTTAAAAAAATAAAAATAAAGCCAGGGCTTTGTGAACCAGCCTGGTGGGGAAGGAGGGGTCGTAGACAAAGTTGAGCAGCTCTTGTGGATATCCAATGGACACCAGGCGCTCCACCGTCAAGTCGAAGCCCAGCGACTCGTACTCAGGAGATTTATACACTAGACAGACAGACAGGGAGAAAGACAGGCTCATGTGCACAACACGCAAATCACTCTGACCCCCCCTACAAGAACACTATACAGAGTTTATCTGCACCACGCAGCAATGTCTTCCATATAAAACATTTCCTCATAAAGCAATCTTTAGTATTTACAACTTTCACATCTGCTTGGAAGTGCTGTTGTAATCGCGGATAAAGCTGGACAGAGTGATGCATTAAAATACATGTTGGAGATTGGAAAAATGACTTCTCTGATCATTTGTTAGCTCATAAATCCAGCCGACTCATGTATCAGATGTGTCAAAGCTGTCCACAAGCACATAACCACTGAAAACAAGTTATTTGTTCCAGAGGCATAACATGGTTTGATATACAGATGAGGAATATTGATGAATAATGATGAATGCAAAAACTGGTATCGACTAACCCTCGTTGCCACCCCAGCCCCCTCCTCCTATCGTGGTGTGTGGAATTACTATTTTGACTGTCTCCAGGCCAGGAATATCTTAAACGCAGCTGGACGGGAGCAGCTTGGGTTACAGTGGGTGCTGCAGTGAACCGGACAGAGGAGTCCCCGTAAAACAGTAAACAGAGTCAGTGATTCACAAGTTGTTGTCTTGTGTTGCATTATGGTCCTAACCTGTGAGCGTAACACTTTAATTTACAAAAAAGAAAAAACTGAAAAGAAAGAGTTGCAGACAACATGTAACAATAAATTCCTAACAATTGTGAAGCCTTATTAAAATGCCTACCAGGCTGGGTCTGGCCCCGGCCTGGTAGAGAAACCCCAGCTATAAAGAAACGTTAGTGCTCTGTACAGGGTTTCTGCAGGTTTCACCAAGTCAAACTGAAGACTTTTTAAGACCTTTTAAGACCATTATGAATGATATTTAAGACCTTTATCACAACATCAACTAAGCTCTAAATTCAGTTTCTTTCAAGCCAAGTATCGCTTAACTTGCACTTCCCCAAAGCTGGAGAATAAAATCTGAAAGAGATTCGCGCCAATAACATGAAAGCTGATTGGCTGCAATATAAGTAGCATGTTGGTCTCATTTGTGGTCGTAATACAGCTAAATTATATTTGGACTAGCGAAAGAAAGAACTACAACACCACGGAAGAAAAAAAAGTACATTACAGGTAGCGTTACATGGACGTAGGAAAATAAAGACCCATTTAAAATTATGTAAGACCTAGAACATAATACTTCAGTGAATTTAAGACTTTTTAAGGCCTCAAATTTTGATTTTGAAATGTAAAACTTTTTAAGACCCCGCGGAAACCCTGTATGTAGTGCTGCTGTCAAGTTACACCTATTGGATAGAAACACATTAGATGACAGAGTGATTGGTGGCTCAGTTTAGTCAGGTTGGTCAGGAGTGATAAAGCCTGGGGGCTGAGAAGAACTCTCCATGAAACAAAGCCCTGCTTACCGAGGTAGGTACGCTTTGGTTTTTGGTTTTAGACAGAGGCTCAGTTCCTCACAACAGTGGTTCCAAATTGGAACCAATGCACCACATCGGTTGCTAATTTGGCAAGTACTATTCCGGTTTAACCATAACCACTTTGAACTCACACATGCACTGACTTCACAGTCTAACCCCCCCCCCCCCCCCCCCAAAACCCCTGGACTTTCTGTCTTCTACCCACCTACTGTGCAATATTTAATATTTAATACTATTGTTAATGTTGATGACTGTGCAATTTCACTAATGTGCAATATCTGTATACTGTGCAATATCATGACTCCACACTGTATATAGTATAGTATATATGTATATAAAACCATACTTTACCCCCCCTTTTCTTTCTGCACTACTTATTTTACTCCATGTTACATTTCTTTTATGTATATGTTGGCACTGGAAATGGAGTTGCTTTTAATCTTGTTGTACATGTGTATAGTGACAATAAAAGGCATTCTATTCTATTTTTTGTTTTTTATTTATACATTTTACTACAATTTTACACAAAAAAAAAATGCACAATTGTAAGTTCTAAAACATATTGCCAGCGGAGAGTATGTAAGGACTTAAAGAATCAAATAGGCCTCAAGAGTGGTGATGTACTGTATGTATTGTCCTTTATTCACTGAAGTGTATCAGTGAGACAATCAGTGCCAGGACATTCAGAGTGTGCATGCAGCTGGTGGAGGCTCTTTGACCTTTATGAGTTTATCAAGGCTGATACCACAAGGCTCAGACTGCACTCACCCGCCAGAGTGTAATCCATATCAAAACCAAAACACTTAATCTTCTCCATGGCCAAGCTTCGGTTGACAAACACTCTGAAAGGGGGAAAAAAAAGTATGGTCAATAAACACAGGACAGCTGGCAGTTCACATCAAATGCTGCACTGCATAGGCTTCATACAGCACACTTCTAACTTACAGTGAATAGTAGGCGAGTCAGTCTGGTGGAACATTTTAGAGATACAGGAGAAAAAAAACTAAAGAGCAGCATTGACTGAGCAACACTTCCTTGAGATCAGGTGTTGATGCATGGCAGACTGTGTTTGAGTGAACTACCATGAGTCACTTCAATAAAACATAACAACCACAACACCAACAGACATGCAATCCTACTGGTTATTTATAGTGATCAATATATTTGAAATAAAAACCTCTCATCCCAGCCAATAGCCTACTGTTACCCTTGAAATGGTGAGCTCACGTGATTTCTGGTGATTATGTTGACAGATTTAAAACACTACACGTTTAAAGCCCCTGACACACCAACCAGACGGCCGACCCTCCGCAGAAAAGGCAGTTGGACTGATCAGTCTCCCCGAGTCGCCCAAAAATGAAAACCGGCACTTGATTGGACGAACGCATCATGTGGGTCTGGCTTCTCTCGGATGTTACAACCGGGGATAATGGCGGCTCATTCAGAATACGATCTCATAACGTGTTTCTGAAAACATTTTCAGCGAGAAACAGGCCATGCAGTTGTTGAATCTGTCTTCATTTCAGATCGACAAAGGTCAGTTTAAAAGATTTTTGTCCGATTTTGAGAGGCCTTACTCTCGCTGATCCTGCTTGCCATTTCTGTATTAGCACTCCACCAATCAGATTGGTCATTGAGCCCGACTGCTCGCCCTCCGACCCAGCATGTCAGGTCAGCCCAAATGAAGGCCGATGGCTCCTCTGACTGACGACGGCAACGGAACACACCAAACAGACTCGAGTCACCGACCTCGCCAGACTGTCCGACGGCCGATTATCGGGTTGGTGTGTCAGGGGCTTAAGTTGTTAACATTTTAAGAGTCCAAGGAATTCAATTAAATTACATTTTATTTATATCAAATCCCAACAGGAGTTATCTCAGGACACTTTCTAGGTAGGGTAGGTCTAGATCACTCTCTAATTTACAGAGACCCAACAATTCCCCCCAAGAGCAAGCATTTGGTGTGACAGGGACGAGGGAACATTTCAATGTAAGACATCGAACAGAAAATGTCATCGAGGTACCAATTGTACATTTTTATTAGTGTAGATTCTCTGTGTTCCCCACATTCATTGCCGTCTCTGTTATCAGATGAGCACCAGAATCTTTCTCATATGTTCATCATTTAAATATGAAAATACACACTCTGTTGACACTGTATTAGGTAGGGCTGCACGATATGAGGAACATATGCGATAACGTTGCTGAATATAGCGATAAAGATATTACTTCTGACAAATTAACAGATACTACAGTGTACTCAGTTCTACATTGCTGCTGCTTTCAGTATTCTGCTTTAGTACAACAATTTGCAAATGAAAGGAAATCATTTCTATTACACAAATTGAACATTGAGTTGAATACAAAAAAGGCACCACTAAAAAAAGTGCAGTTTTCTACTGATATGTTCTGTCAACTAAACACATACAATATCTTAGTGTCTTTCGCAATATGTTGCAGCCTTTTGCAATATGTAGCCTATATTGCCTCAGTTGATAACGCAATGATATATATATATATATATATATATATATAGTTCATCTCTAATATAAGGTACATCTAACTAAAACTAATGCAGTCTAATAGAACAGCCCTGCAGTAAATCATTCTTATGTTCAGATAGAAAGGTGCTGATTCAACTGTCTGCTCATTTTGGAGGCTGTAGTTTGTACAGCTGTTTAACTGTGTACTGCATCGTACTGAGAGGTGTTTCTGATACCCTTTTTGATATGAATAGAATTGAGAATGTTTGACATTGTTTGATAAATGACTTAAATGATTGATCAATTACTAGATTAGTAATTTAGTGTTTATGCTATAGACAAAGTCGAGTTCTTAAAACATATTCAGCCCTAACCACGTGATCTTAACATGATGATCATTGATGATCATTTGAGGCAACCTGCAGACATTTTCCATTCCCCGTTTTCATCTTCATCAGTTCTACTTTTTTATAGACTGCTCAGCAGTGACTCCCTGACAGTAAAACTCTCCCTTGGAGCAGCTCACAAAAAGAAATGTCTGGCTGCTCATGCAGAAATACAGATTATAATGTAAACGTATAATCTGTGAGTCCACTCAGACTACACACTGGCCTTGAGTTTCTATTTAAAATGGATGAGAGATGAAGTAAGGGATGAAGATTAAAGGAAAGATGCAGGAACAAGGGGAATGCAACAGAAAGAGCTCACAGTAAAAAAATCACAATGACCACCAACTGCTGTGTCCACATGGAGATACCCAACTCACAATCAGTGTCAGTATGGATGGAGTTCTATGAGAGTTGAATGCAGAATCAATTCACATCATGGACATCAAAACGGAATTTAGTCAGTAGTCGTTTGTTCCAACAGGAAAAGGATGGCATACCTCGTTGCAGGATGGTTTTGGGCCAGATCCCTTGGAAAGCTTTGTAATAGAGAATACATGTAGTATTACCACTGAACTCATGGCTGCAGGTATTAGCACTGATGTAATGCCACATGGCTTTGGTTTACTGTCTTTGTCAGCCAATAATCTATATTCTATTGGAACTGCCTCCAGTACCTATTATCTATAATAATAAAAAAAACTATAAATGAAATGATTTCTGCCAAAAATTATTAGTTGATTAATTGATTGCTTTTGCTCTGGCTTGTAGTGGAACTAAATTTGGACTGGGTTATTTGGGCTTTTTTAATTGATGTAAAACAGCAAACATTACATCACAAAAACAGTATTAACATTACATCGCAATACATATTTCTTATTCTATTTCATTCATTTCTTATTAGGGCCTGAGCATAAAAGCCCCAGGGGCCCAATGGTCCCAGGCACTGAAAACTAATAACTCATAAGGGATGTCAATCGAAATATTTAATCCTGATTAATCGCATGAGTGTCCTAGTTAACACGCGATTAATCACAAATTAATCACACATTTTTAATCTGTTCTAAATGTACTCTAAAAGGGATATTTTTATACGTTTTTAATGCTCAAGTGGTATTTGAGACTGAAGATACTCCGGTGGTAATACATGCAAATAACTTTAGTCTTGTTGAGAGAAACTCAACTTGCCATTCAAAAAAACATTTTCTTTCTATCCATTTCTGCTCACGGAGCTTTGTTTCTGCTAGCCATCCACCCTCGTTGGGATGGATGAATTATAAGATGACGAAGACCAGCTCCCGTTTCGTGTCTCATCTCTCAGGTCTAAGCTAACGTTACGCACCGAGTAACGTTAGTACAACATTATGGAGCTAACGTTACGTACCGAGTAACGTTAGTACAGGGGGGAGTGACAGACAGGCTGCGGATGGAAATCGTAAGAAGGATGAGAAATAGTTTTAACATGACTTTAAAAATCGACATCCACCGAGCCAAAGTGCTTATGTTAGCATTAGTTAGCTCATTCGTGTTTTCTAACTGCGTCGCGAGGTATAGTAAGGTTAGCTTAGCTGGGAGCTTCATGGAGACAGCTAAAGTTAATGTTAGCTGCCCTACAGCTGTCAGAGTTAGCTTTGACTTCATATATTACCTTCCAACAGCTGAATTCTCAGTAACGAGACAATCTGCAAGAAACAAGTTGCTTTTGCATCACTAGAATAGTAGTGACAGCACTGTTTGGCTTAGTTATTAATGCAGTTAGCATCATTTCTTACATACATAGCTAGTTTATGACAAATCGTTTCGGCTGTGCTTTCTAACATGATGTCATTGTGCTAACGAAGCAACGTTAGCCTTTACAACAGAGCCGCTTCACTACACCTGTTAGATAATGTTTCATTCCAGAGTTCTCTGTTGATTTGTGTTTGTCGATGTGAGCTCATGGTGAAAAATGTATGTAAACAATGTTGCGTGCAGGTCCCGGTCCCCTCAAGGCCAGGCTAATGTTAGAAGTCCCTCTAGTGGACAGAACGTGTAACATCAACTACATGCATGTAGTGGCATTGACAATGCACAAGCCTGAGTAGTGTAGTACATATTATTTAACAGGCTGCAATTGAGCATTACATATTCAAATATTATTGGAATATTAAAAAAATATCAAATGGAATTCTTATTATAGAGGAAGATTGACAGCTCTACAGTCGACGAGAGAGGCGAGAAAGTCAGCACTGTCCACAACGTTACTGCTGCAGCTGTCTGATTTCCCAAACTATGGAGCAAAATCACAGAACGTCGAGCGTTAATCGCATTTGCGTTAACTCGTTCATTTTGACAGCCCTACTCATAACAAACTGTTTGACGCAGACACTTACGTGAGGCCTCATTGCACTCAGCAGTTCTTTTTTAACTGGCGCCTTGCCCCAAGGCCTGACGACATGCCCATATTGAATCATAAGCTGTGTTTCATCAGTAGTGCCACTTCTCCTAGTTCGCTTCCCCTCAGCCCTTGATATTACCTAACAGCATACGTCGCAGTATAACTTGTATAAAAAGGTGCTTTACAAATATTATTTATACAATGCATTATTATTATTACGGTTTTCAACAAATCATCTGTAAGGGTTAGGGTTATAATAATTAAATTCAATATAAAATAGATTTTTTTTTTTAAGTCTGCTCTTTTTTTAAAAGGAGCAGAAACTATCGTTTTTGCTGAACTCTAGTGGTGTAACGGCTCATCGTGCTGCAGTGATGTACCAGTAAACTCAGGGTGATCACTGTTGGGTGCGCTTCCAATTGCAACGGGGTGTGCTTAACATGTTTTTTTCCCCATTTTATTCCATTTTCACAGAGGGACGACAGACTTGAAACATGCACAAGCAGAAAGAAATACTGCTTTTCAGCCTGGTATTAAGTTACTCTTGATGTATGGCTGGAAATAATATGGATATTGGGAGACTTGATTAGGTTTTAACATCTCTAGATGTGTGTGAGATTTCAAGAGATTTAAGGGAAGAAACTGTGTACAAAAAATGGTTCTATTGCACTGGTCTTTAGGTGTACATTTTACCTTGTCATTTTTAAAACTTTTTATAGGAACATTAAACTGCTATTCCAGACAGTGATCTGCAGCCGAAGTCCATCCATACAGTCCACCAGAAACTGTTTGACTTATTGACAAAGAAAATGCTGCATAGTGATGGCCGAAGAGGAGTTAGCTTTAGCCTAACGTTAGCCTTCCTTTCTTCCCCTGTCCCCTTGTTTGTGGTCTCAACCCGGCCTGCGAGCAATTTGGTTCATCGGTGCCGGGTTGGTAGCACCAGTCAGTGATGTAGTATGCGTCTGCACATGCTCCGTAGAATATAATTGCCCCTCCCCACTCCGTTGCAGTGTTTTTTTACTGGGAATAGAAGTGAGTGGTTGGATGCAATGGCGCCAAAAACAACAGCAACAACATGAGCTTTAAACCTTTAAACCCGCCGAGGACAGTTTTATGTTGGCAGAGCGCCACCTACTGTACCAGTGGTAGAGTAACAATCGGCATTCGTCCCATTCTTCCCTGCTGATACAGTATACAGGGAGAACTGACATTATCCGGTTATTTACTTAATTGGTGGCAAGACCCTGGTTACTGCTACACACTGGTGTAGCCAATAGCCTTTGTGTCTGGTCTGTTTAAGACTTTAGGAGTACGGTTTGCTGCAGTCTAACACGTACCTGTGGTGAGCTTCCCGTCGGTACTTTTTCATGGCCACACCGTCCATGTTGGCTGGTAGGTCGGCATAGTTCTGCAGACGGTCACTCCATGAAGTCGTCATCTTGAACTGTACAAACTGTTTCTGGGAAGACATAAGCTGCTCATTAAAGCCAGAACACACACACACACACACACTCTCTCTTCTGGTCATGCAGCAAACTTTATTAATATTGGAAAAGTATTTTTTTACCGTTTCTCTAAAGCTTTTGTGAAAAGTTTGGAACCTAACCCACCTATAGTGATTTTGAAAGCTACAAGTCCCTTATCTCTTTACCAAAAGAAGGCTATTGAAACAACACACTACATTTGGAGAGACTAAAATGGCATTTGGACTGATTGGTCTCCCCGAATTAGTCAAAATTATGCCTCGGAACACACCGAAGCGACGAGACGTAATACGTCTCCATTACAGCAGGCGCCACTACTCTGTATTGTCGCCCAAAAATTAAAACCGGCAGCTGATTGGACGAAAACGTCAAGTGGGTCTGGTTTCTCCGGAAATCCAAAGCCAGACTGTCATGGTGGCTTGTTCAGAATATGATCTCAGATTTTACTAAAATAGTTCACCGAAAACGTGTTTCTGAAAACATTTTAAGGGAGAAATAGGCCATGCAGTTGCTGAATCTGTCTTCATTTCAGATCAACAAAGGTCTGTTTAAAAGATTTTCCTCAGATTTTGAGAGACTCTAGTCACGCTCATCCCGCTCCTCGTTTCTGGCTTAGCACTCCACCAATCAGATGGGTCACTTGAGTCCGACTGCCGGCAGTGCCCCACATCCGATCATACAAGTCAAATCGGCCAAAATGATGGCCGACACCCCCTCCGACGGACGGCGCATGGAACACACCGAACAGACTCGAGTCACTAACCTCACCAGACTGTCCGACGGCTGATTATCAGCCATGTGTGTCCGAACCTTTATAGTGCCTTACTGTGTACACATATATTGGTGTGTACTTTTTTTTATTTTTCTCTTTACTCTTGTAGTCTTAGATATCCACTTCTTGTCTTTTTGACAAGACATCTGTTTCGTTATTTCATTTTTGTCCATGGACTGCTGATTCTGAATTTTTACTAGGTCAACCAGAAGAACGGGAAGATAAAAACCTTACTCTGACCAGTTTTATGTTGGCAGAGCGCCACCTACTGTACCAGTGGTAGAGTTACAATCGGCATTCGTCCCATTCTTCCCTGCTGATACAGTATACAGGGAGAACTGACATTATCCGGTTATTTACTTAATTGGTGGCAAGACCATACCCTGGTTATTCTGATGTGCTACGTTCTTCTGTATATATTTTTTTAAGTAGCAAAGAACTATGAATTGATCAACAGTGGCCATTAAATAAAAGATTACATTTTAAGAAGTGTTTTCCTAAAAACAAAGTTAATTGACGCAGTCTTCTTCCATCAAACACTAACGTTAATTATTGGAATATAACGTTACTATAAACCGATGCTACTAATTGACCCTGACGGTTTAACACAGGTTGATGTATCAGTTGGTCGTGTTAGGGCCATATTATAATCACACACAAGCCAGATTTGTAAACAGAGTTTGGAATAACGTTGATGCTTCCTCCAAACATAGAGGCTAGGCTAAAGTTAGCTCGGTGTCCCGTAAACAAGGTAGCGGAACTTGCAAAGCTAACATTAGCGAGCCAATAATAAGTGACTGGTCCGTTATGTTTCAGCTGGACGGTGAGCACGTACCAGCGTACAAATGAAAACTGCTAAATAATAATGTTATGCCACGTTTAAAACAGCACATTAATAGGTAACTGCGGCGGCTGTCTCCATTTGGGTTAAAAACACGGTTTACCGCAGACTGTAAGATTTAAAAACAATGTCGACAACACAATTCTTTGACACAACTACACTACTTACCACTGTCGTCGTCGAAGTCTTCTTCTTCTTCTTCTTCTTCTTCTTCTTCTTCTAGTGGATAATTGCAGCTGGGCGGAGCATTGTCGCCACCAGCTGTAAAACCTTTTGTATACTGTCTTTGTGTAAAACACTTCTGTCTTTGTCGTCTTGTTCAGTGGTGTAGTCTAATGTATTGCAGTGGGTATACTGTACCACACACACACATACATATATACATATATATATATATATATATATATATATATATATATATATATATATATATATATATATATATATATATATATATATATATATATAACCCCAAATCAGAAAAGTTGGGACAGTATGGAAAACACAAATAAAAAAAGAAAGTAGTGATTTCTAAATGTACGTTGACTTGTATCTCATTGCAGACAATACAACAGCACATAATTTAATGTGTTCCTCATGATTCATATTGTTATTTTTTCAAAAACACAAAATTCCTATTTTGGTTCTTGCAACACATTTCAAAATAGTTGGAACAGTAAAGCATTTACCACTTTGTAATGTTGCCATTCCTTTTCACAACACTTAAAAGACGTTTAGGGACTGAAGACACCAAGTGATGACGTGTTTCAGGTGTAATTTTGTCCCATTCTTGCTGCAAACAAGTCTTAAGGTGGGCAACAGTACGGGGTCTTCGTTGTCGCATTTTGGGCTTCAAAATGCGCCACACATTCTCTATTGGAGACAGGTCGGGACTGCAGGCAGGCCAGTCAAGTACGCGTATCCTCTTCCTCTGCAACCAGGACTTTGTAATGTGTGCAGAATGTGGTTTTGCATTATCTTGTTGAAATATGCATGGACGTCCCTGGAAAAGATGTCTTCTTGAAGGCAGCATATTGTGCTTCAAAATCTCTATGTACTTTTCAGCATTAATGGTGCCATCACAGAAGTGCAAGTTACCTTTGCCAAGGGCACTGACACAACCCCATACCATGACAGACCCTGGCTTTTGGACTTGTTGCTGGTAACAGTCTGGATGATCCTTTTCTTCTTTGGTCCGGAGCACACGGCGTCCATTTCTCCCAAAAAATACCTGAAATACTGATTCATCTGACCACAGTACACGTTTCCACTGTGTGGCGCTTCTGGACACTGTTAACATAGGGCTTCCTTTTGGCACAGTACAGTTTTAACTGGCATTTGTGGCTGTAACTACGTATTGTGGTACTTGACAAAGGTTTGCCAAAGTAGTCCTGAGCCCATGTGGTGATATCGCTTATAGATGAATGACGGTTCTTGATGCAGTGCCGTCTGAGGGATCGGAGATCACGGTTGTTCAGCTTAGGCTTGCGCCCTTGTCCTTTACGCACTGAAATTCCTCCTCATTCCTTAAATCTTTTAATTATGTTATGCACTGTTGAAGGTGAAATAAGCAAATGTCTTCCTTTGAGGAACATTGTTTTTAAACATTTCAATAATTTTCTCACGTATTTGTTGGCAAACTGGCGATACTCGGCCCATCTTTGCTCCTAAAGGACTAGACCTTTCTTGGATGCTGCTTTTGTACCAAATCATAATTACAATCACCTGTTGACATCACCTGTTTCAAATCACATCATTATTTAACCAATTTACCTGATTACTAGCCCTTAGTTGTTCCTGTCACAACATTTTTTGGAATTTGTTTCAGGTCTGAATGACAGGAAAGGATGTATATTTACAAATGAAATTATTGACCAGACAAAACATCAAATATTTTGTGTTCACATTGTCTGCAATGAAATACAAGTCAAAGTACATTTAGAAATCACTACTTTCTTTTTTTATTTGTGTTTTTCCTACTGTCCCAACTTTTTCTGATTTGGGGTTGTATATATATATATATATAATATATATTATATTATATTATTTTTCCTGGCTCAGAATGGGCCTTTGGTGGGGGGGGGCATATTAAAGTGTGGGGTCTGGGTGTCCTTTGGGCCCGGTCGCTACGCACACACACTACGTGACGCACACACTACGCACTGCGCTCAGCGAGGTTGATGAAAGGACTGGACCCCATATGTATGAATACAAATATCTGAAGTAAAAGTTCTCTCACAAAACTATGTTGTTGAGTATCATAGCACAGTTTTAGGTGGGTATATGGAAATCCTGGAGATTTTTCAGTGGGTATACTGCGTATACCTGCGTATCACATAGACTACACCACTGGTCCTGTGTTTGTATACAAAAGGTGAAGACATGCTTCACAACTGCATTTCCAGCATGCATCAAAACTAAATCTCCAGCAATACATTTGGAAGATGTTTTAAAGGTCCACGTGTTTAATCCCTTTACGTTCCAATTCATTCTCTAATAACTGTCTTTGGTTTGTCTATTGAGGACATACAAAAAGAATGATCCACACAGTCTGCATTTGATTGCAGATATTACAGTGTTAAATCTGATGAGATCAAATAGTTCAGTATGTTCCAGTCTTCACTAATCCACACCCTTCATTTCTACTTTCCTTTTTACCTTTCCTCTCTGACTTTTTTGGACCTAATATAAATGCTTCCTTTAAAGATCCCATATTATGCTCATTTTCAGGTTCAGTAGGAAATTGGAATTTTCGCGTTCCAAGACAGAAATTTCACCTGGAAGGCCACCTAAAGTCGGAATCTCGACTTCGAAAGTCAGAGAACCTCAGAGTGCACCGACCTCAAAATCCAAGATGGCGTTGCTGGGTTAGCTCAGTTGGTAGAGCAGGTGCACGTATAGAGATTTACTCCTCGACGCAGTGGCCCTTTGCTGCATGTCATTCCCCCTCTCTCCCCTTTCATGTCTTCATCTGTCCTGTGAAAATAAAGGTCTAAAAATGCCCCCAAAATTATAAGATAATATATAAATAATAAATATCTTTAAAGTGCTCATATTATGCTTTTTGACTTTTCCCCTTTCCTTTATTGTGTTATATATCTTTTTTGTGCACGTTATAGGTTTACAAAGTGAAAAAGCCCAAAGTCCCCCCCAAAGGGCCTTGCCATCTCCAACAGAAAACACTGTTCACAAACTGCTCCAAACAGCTCTGTTGTAGTCCAGCCTTTACTTCAGAGACACACATGGTCACTTTGTAACACACGTTATAATGCTCACCTAGCTGCTAGCGTAGCACGCCCTCATACTCTGCTTCTGACTGGCTAGTAGTCAGTGGTGGATCTAGAAAATTGTACATGGGGTGGCAAAGGGGTGACGAAAGATCTTAGCAGGGTGGCATTGGAAGACGGTACCCGGGAACCCCCATATGTAAATGGCTTGTGTGGCAAATAGAGGAAAAACTGTAAAACTGCATAACATAATTCTATCATTTGTTTGACCTTTTGGTTGATCATAATTACTGATATAGTAAGAGAAATAGAATATAATGTGTCTTATTTTATCAGCAATTATGATCAAACAAAAGGTCAAACAAAAGAAACTGTAAAACATCATTAGATAATCCAGTTATATACTGTATGTACATATTTACATGTCTAACCCTATAACATAAACAGAATAGAAATATATATAGCTGAAAACTGAAAACATGTCAGTTTGTGAATTGTCCTTCACATGAGGAGCGAGATCCCGCGGATCCACGCGACTACGCAGGCGAAGTGTCGCTCCCCGTGTGAAAAGCCCTTTATTCCCACAATGGGGAAATTCTCACTCTTGCAGCAGCGAGGGATAGCTTCATATTTCACTTTCTTTCTACTTTAACATGTACAAGATATTACATGTCATTTAGCTGACGCTTTTATCCAAAGCAACTTACAATTGCTATATATCAGAGGTCGCACACCTCTGGAGCTTACTAGGGGTTAAGTGTCTTGCTCAGGGACACATTGGTTAATATATCGTAGCGGGATTCAAACCTGGATCTCCCACACCAAAGGCATGTGTCATATCCACTGCACCATCACCACCACCAGGGGATAAACAAATCCAACATAAATTTAGTTTTAGTTCTGACACAAATTCACTCAGACAGCAGTTTGTATCAGAGACTGTGACAATCCAAAGGTGCACATTGCAACAAGAGAACAAACACTGGTCCAGCAGAATACAACGTTGGAAAACATGGAATTCAATGGCAGAGAGATTGAACCGCAAATTAATTTCTATCTCAGTTCACTTGAAGAACAGGTACGGTGTGAACTGAAGGACAGCGAGGCGAGGCTCACCCAATGTGAATCTGAGGGAAGAGTTCACCTGATCATCCGAGAGGACTTGCTGGCCAATCTCCTCGATCAGCTCCAACAACAGAGAGAGGGCAGCAGTTGGAGGCATGAGCAAGAGCTGATGCAGAAGGAGATGTGTGACTTGAAAGTTCAGCTGGCTGAACATGTCCCCTCCCCACCCGGGGAAACAGAGTATCTGAAATCCCAGCTGGGAAAAATCAGCAACAGACTGCGAAAAGCCCAAAAAGATCTCGACCTGCAGATCTTCATTACTCAAGACCTGAAAGTCAAATTGGAGCAGATGAAGAGAGAGAATGAGGCCTTTAAAAATAATGTGGAGACTCAGAAGATGGAGCTTCATAAGGAAAGACAGATGCAGACGCAATAGCCAATACCACCAACGTGATGTTGGAGAGCTACCTGGAGACTGAGAGGGCTCAAGCTCAGGAGCTGGAGGATAAAGTGAGCAAGATGGAGGAAGCTCTCCTAAAACAGAAGGAGGGAAAGACAATACTGGAAAGATCCCAGGCTTCCCATAGAGCCCAGCTGGAGATGCAGGACGTAAACAACAAGAACCTCATGGCTACTGTTGAGGAAAAAGTTTGAACATCAGCTGGAGAGTGAGCGTGTCCTATGGCAGCAGGAGAAAACCTCCCTGCTGGAGGAGAGCGAGAATACAAGAGCCTCCTACGTGGCTCAGATTGATGAGCAGAGCTTTGTGAGTGACGGCCTCCTGGCTGCTCTGAACAAGGCTGAGCAGCAGCTGTCAGCGAGTGGAAGGAGGACAAGTCATCTCTCCTTCAGGCCTCAGAAAGCCTGAAGCTGACTCAGCAGGAAAAGGAGCAGGAGTGGGAGAGGACGGAGAGCACCATGAGGTCCCAGCTGGTAGATCTTCAGAGCCAGATAATGACAAAGCCAAAGAAGAAGAAGTGGTACAGAAAGCTTTTCTAATGCCTGGCTGAGGAAGTGTGTGTGTGTGTGTATGTGGGTCAGGTGTGTTTGTGTGTGTGTGGGTCAGTGTGTGTTTATGTGTGTCCGAGTGTGTGTATGTGTGTGAGTGTCTGTGTGTGTGTCTGTGTGTGTGTGTGTGCGGACGTGTGTGTGTGTGTGTGTGTGTGTGTTTGCACGCAGGGTCTGTGATGCGTCAGTGCAGTAGTGGTGCCTGTAGTTAGAGCACGCTGCATGCTGCTTCTGCTTGCCTCTGTTTCCAGCTACTGCTACCGGACAGCCCTTTGTTTTCAGGGGAGAAAGAGGAGCCGAGTGTGTAAGCCTCCTCATCCGGTACACAGCCTCTCCACTGTCAAGATCTCGTACACGCCTCCCCGTGGCACACATGGTAACTGGTCCCTTGTGGTACCAGGCTAAGTTGTACGGGATCTCGGAGCAGCAGTGGGCGCCAGAGACGTGGCATGAAGGCCCATCGGTGAGTGGAAACGCCCTGATGCCAACCACTGTCCCAGTTAAGGGTAAATAGCGAAGACCCCAACGGCCAACTCCTGCCAGACGTCGTCATGGGTTCCCTCATGCCACTGGAGGTCCATCTGGTAGGAGTAAAGATGGTGGGAATGAGGTATGCGCACCCACACCCTTACCTTAATCTTCACCTGTGCGCGATGTGAGAAAACTGAAACTAGTCCTCACAACTATATAATTGTTATTAATATTCTTTAATATTGTTATGTTGTAACTGTTGGAGCTTGTATTGCAAGACAAATTTCCATGTAAACGGACAATGAAGTGCTATCTTATCTTATCTTATATTTGATACTTTGCATATGGCTTAGTCTTAAAATGATCATGGTTGTGTGGTAAACTCCTGCCTCATCAGAAGAAGTGGGCTGGACACTAAATGTTGAATGGACTGTTGCTACTCTGCTTTCTCAATCGCTCTCTGACCACGGGTAAGTGAATCAGAATTACAAGGAAAATACAATAGTCCAGATGTGCAAAAAAGAACATCTTTAATCATCTTTGATTTAAAAACAGATGTAGTAAGGTTAAGGTTAAGCCGCTAAAGACAGTAGCCTAGTGCTACCCATGCTAACAAGGACGTGAAGCTTTCCCTCCAAAACTCAAAAACGTATCTATACATAGCTTTCAGTTGTCACCCTACTAAATGTAAAACTGACATTTACAAAATATGCAATAATGCAATAACAATCAAACAAGTACATGGGTATGTGTTTTTATTTATATTTACCATTCAATATCGCAATCGCTGCTGTCAGTCCCATAGTAGAACATGACAGAGCTGCATGTGTTTGGAACTATACAGGCTTACATGAACCACGTGACCACCCCGCTAGGGAGATCAACGAGTGTCGCAACTCTTACTATCTCTATGGCTCTGTGGGAGTGAACCAAAACAGTACAGTTGTAGGCTACGAAACATCAGAAATGAGCTGGAAGAAAAACACTTGAACACTTGAACTGAACAACTTTTGTTTGTCACTACGAGCGACCCCTTTTTCATTATACCTAGTCATTTTTAGTAGTTAAGAATACAAAACATTAGTGCAGCTTTAAGGATTTATTTTAGTTGACTAACAGACAGCCTAATCTATAGCCTAAATCTATGCAGATATCTAAACAGGAAGAGAGTGATGCAATAAACTGGGCATAACACAAATAAGTTGTCTTTGAATCCTAAATCACAGTGCCCCATAAATCTACATTTTTATGAAAGTACCACGTACATGAGAAATGAAGGGTTTTAATCAACTCCATCTCTTCCCTTCAGATACAAATGAACCACAAAAGTACATTTCATGTAGGACATGAGCTCTGGGATTCAGACTAACGTCAAATTAAAAAGAGAACCAAAAGAGAAATGTTGTATATCTACAGTATTAAAGCCTTTTATTTGAACCAGACAATTAGAAGACACATGCTTTTACACAAAGTACAGCTGATGCTTTAAGGGACAATTACAGTGCAAAATGAACCTAGGGGTTAATACCAGATGTGTAACCACTCGATCGCTCTCTGGGACATGTTTTTATGCTAATCTAATGTGTTTGTAGCGTGAAACAAGCTAGCGCGGACCACTGATTAGCTTACAACGCTAATATTCGGGGCATAGGGAAAGTAAAAACCACTAAAAAGGCTCAAAATAGCACCACACTTCAACGGTAGCATACTGAGGGTCCCTAAATGTAAACCAAAGCATTGAGAACTTTGTAAGTGTACAGACAGTTTATTAAAAAGATAGATTATAAAGACAGTCGCGTTCTCGTATACAGGCGGCCGCCGTCTTGGGAGCTACAGCCTTTCTAAACTATCTTTTTAATAAACTGTCTGTACACTTACAAAGTTCTCAATGCTTCAGTTAACATTTAGGGACCCTCATTATGATAGACAATAAATAGCTTAGCCTAACAAACATAACATCAGAAGAGATTTATTACATGCACACAACAGTTATGTTTAGACTAGCCGTCTTAATCCCATTGTATTTGTTGTTTTCCCAGTTTGACAGTAAAGGATGTCACCTGGTTTAATTAATAACCGAGGCAATTGCCTGGAAAGCAGCGCCAATATTGTTAGCCTACAGTAGCAGCTAGCACAGGCTATTTTTCAATCAATGCTAAAGAAAGGCTCACAATAACTAAACAAGACAGCTGTAGACCAACAACTAACCGTTCAAGGCAGTGGTAGAACAGCAACTCCCATGTTCTGTGAGGTACAGGTACTGGTGGCTATGAAGGGAGCATAGATAACGGCTTCAGTTCCCTGTCTGAAATGGCTGTCTGACGGCAAGGTAAAGCAGTGAAAATATTCTACATTTTTTATTCTGGGATACACTGAAATGGATACTTTGCTGATTCTAAACTAGCTCTGTGTCATGGTATCATTACTGTGTGTGCAGATGAGTTCATTAGACCAGAGATATTCAACAGGGGGTCCTCAGAGTTAGTGCAGGAGGGGTCACCAAATTATGTCTATAAAATAATTTTTCTAAACATCCTTTTTTTTAAATTAATATTTGTATGAAATTATACATTAACATGAATATAACATTTTAATAGAAAAGACAAATTGGCTTATTTGTGAAAAAAATGTAATGTACACATTGAAGATAAGCTTTCTATGCCTACTATGGTTGCCATACAGATAAGCTTAAGGATTCACTGCCATTCAGTTTCATCCATGCGGCCCAGTTTAATGCAACTTCATTTTACACAGTATGTGTAGTATGTCTCTCTTTTAGCTACGGGTCCTTGGCCTAAAAAACTTTGAAGACCCCTGCATTAAATTAACTTCTTCAGACACAGAGTTAAACTTATTGTGCAAAGAAAGAGTTAGATGTCATGGCCATTGTATACGGTTACTATACCATGGTTATGAACCAATCATACTACTTGCTTTGAGCTACACATCTTATAAAAACATACAGTCCAGTATAGAGGAAAAGGGTCTGTCTCTGGACTGCAAGAGAGGGACGTGACTTGGCCCAACTTGAAGTTGTTCCAGTCCGAATAACAGGAGATGTCAAAACGAGATGTTGGCAAATCTGGACCAGTCAGGGTACAAGCATACAGAACCTTGACTCTGGAGGTGCAGAGTGGACGAAGTCCAGCTGAACTCGACCAAACTGTTGTCCTGCTGCTGCTGATGATGGCTGGAAGACACAACAAATACATTTTTACTCATCGTTTTCAATCATTAGCTTCTTTAGTATCACCATTTTCCTTTAAAGATGCCATATTATGCTCATTTTCAGGTTCATAATTGTATTTTAAGGTTGTACCAGAATAGGTTTACATGGTTTAATTTTCAAAAAACACCATATTGTTGTTGTACACCACATCACTCTCTCACTGCTGCAGCTCCTCTTTTCACCTTGTGTTCAGGTCTCTGTTTTACCTACACAGTGAATCATCTTTTCTTCTGTACTCTTTGATTGCACTTACACATGCTCAGTAGCTCAGATCGTAGATCATGTCAGTTAGCTCCATAGACAGTAAAAGAAAGGTTGCTTCTCCAACTTTGGTCAGTTACAAGGCAGGATTAGCCAGGAGACTTCTTCTAAAGGAGGGCGCACATGTAAGTAGTTCTTTTATAGATTATGGTGAACTTGTGTGTGTTGTAGCAGTGCTTTGCCATTGAGAACAAGGTAAAAGCAGTGCAGATATTGAAGAGCTCACCCGGAGATTGAAGGCAGGAATCATTCAGAAACCCGTATCTCACTCAAAACAGCAAGTTTGTATCCGTGTGGAAGCACCAGAGACACAAAATAACACCACAAATCCCAGAAAAGTGATTTTTTTCATAATATGGGCACTTTCATTTCATAATGATCTTATTTTGAAATTTCTTAAATGATCTAATAGGATGATTCCTGGAAAGAACTATATAAGGTGGCACTTATTGTAGCCTGGGAACATTAGGACAATGTAAACATATAGTGAGTACAAATTTATAAGCCCACATGAGCTCTTCCGTTGTTGAGAATGACCCTGAGAATGACGGTTGTACTTACCGATGATGAATGCTGACAAAGCTACCAACCCAAACAAAAGACACAGCAGAACCTTGTTCACACTGCTGCGCTCCTGTAGAAACACACAAACACTTTACATCAACAACAATCTTAAAGTTTAAATTTAAGTTTAACAACAGTAAAAGAGGATAGAACTGTTGTGGAAACAGTGTCAACAGTGATCAGTTGATAGCTGGGATTACTACAGGACAAGCTGCTGTCTGGAAAACATCTTCCTGTTTTTCTTACAAACGTTGATGCAAGGCGTTTTCCCCTTTCCTTAAGCTATCAACCATTAGCGATTCAAGCTGCCTGTCCCTTTATCATAATCAATAATTGGAAGGAACCATCAAGCTGTTAAGAAAGTCAAAGCTGTTAACATTAGCACTAAATCTTGCAAAGTGTTTTTCCTCATCAATTTATTTTTCTTTAAATTGTATCATCAATATTACTGAACATAAACTCGAGACTCTCCTGGATAATGTCATAATGTTTATATCATGACCACAAATTTTCATTATTTACACGTTTTTTTCCGAGAAATACCGTTTTGTCCGTTAGTTTGGTTGGTCGGATGGGTCGTAACATCTGCTGTTGCCATGGAGAAGAGTCAAGTTGAGTCAAGTCATATACAGTAGACCGAATCACCTTGCCTTGCCTTGATCTTTTCCAGTTCTGATTTGGGCCACTTTCATATGTGGTCCAAATTCATGCAACAATTCTGCGCCGAGAACGGTATTTGGTGTTTTAAGCCCCCAACGTTGCCTTCCAGGCAGCGCGGCAATGGTTATGTTTAGGTTTAAGCATAGACATATATGAAATGGACCAACACATCCCGTTGCTATGGACGGAGACCAGTGAAGTCTATTAGAAGCACTTTTCCGGTGATAGCCGAGCGTTACTGCACAGCTGCAAACTGAGCTTGCCGCCGTAGATGTGACGTGAGCAACGTGTCTGAAAGTTGTAAGTCTTCTGGTAGCTGTGCCAAGAGAAATCTCAATCATTCCCAATCTTGCAGAGACGGAGAGCGTAGGTATATGTAAGGA
Organism: Gymnocephalus cernua; assembly: GCA_023631565.1. Classification (NCBI taxonomy): domain Eukaryota; kingdom Metazoa; phylum Chordata; class Actinopteri; order Perciformes; family Percidae; genus Gymnocephalus; species Gymnocephalus cernua. The sequence goes on from CM042437.1 coordinate 26,057,822, forward strand.
ATGTGATGGCAAAATTATATTTTACCTAATTAACTTGATTTTCTGTATGTGCTCTTCTTATATATCCCACAAGGAGAGTTATCTACATTTGTCTGTGAGAAAAGCTTGCATTGTTACACAGGAGCCACAAAGTCTACAGCTAAAAGAAACACGACCTCTTTGTGAACTGATAGAGGTCAGGTCAATTATCCACCTCCACCTTGTACACCTCCAAATTTATGGACAGGACATCAGGTCCCACATGGGGATAGGCAAAATTATCTAACAGACTTTTAGGCACCTCAGTTGTCTTTATGATTTGCATTTTACGTCAAAGGTCAAGATAGGCTGAAGATTGTATTGAAGTAACAGATGTCATTATGCATGTGTTGATGTCACTCCTCCATTCCTTATCTGTGTATATAAGCCTGTGATTTTTGTGTATGTGTCGAAGACTCCTTCACACCTTGCTGAATGCATTCTGTGAACCAGTCCTCCTATTCTGCGCAGAATATTTACTTTAATAAATTACAAAAACCTACATTGGTTCAGTTTACGACTATTTCTTTGTATTTGTTTCATTCTCAACTATTTTAATTCTTAACTAATCTACACCTGCTGCACTCTGAAATCATTTCCATAACAAGCGATAACATAGGCACAGGCTAATTATTGCTAACTAAAATGCTAGTTAACGTTAGTAATTAAACTAAACAGCTAATGTAAGTCAAAACTGCCTGTGAGCTTCTCCTGTACTATACGGTAATTCCTCTACTATGCGACAGTAAATCGCGTGGTTATGACACAATCGCTAACCTATTTTTATAAAAACGTCTGCTACGGAGCCATAACGTGAGGTACAAGGTAATGGAGCCTTTCATACATTGTCGTGTTTCTTTAGAAATAAACAACGGACAAATGAAGTCTTTAAACGCTTCAGATGTAAAGTTATTGGCTGTCAAAGTGACGCCAAAATGAATGGCAGTCAATGGAATGCTAACGGGGGGGTGATGGCTTATTAGCATACAAATGGCGCCATGGCGGCTTCGCTCTGTGAAGAGAAGCTTGCCCCCTTGGGTTTAAGGTTAGGGTTAGCTGCCTGGAAGGTGACGTTGGAGGATTAATTAGTGGTTGTAGTAACGCAGGGAGCAGCAGGGCATAGCAGGGAATTTCAGCAGATCCACGGCAACAGCTGGAAACATGATTTTGGTGCCATCCTAATCCCAGGATTTCATCCTGGGTGAAAAGAAACAGAAAGACTCCGGGGAGCAAGCTCCCAGGGCTAGGTTAGTAACAAGCATTTCTGGGACAGAGAAGCAGGTGGGCCGGGCTAGGCAGATGCTGCAACTCCTCACTCCCTAACTATAAGCTTTATCAATCTTGAATGTGGTGACAGTATCTGCCTCCCGGACCCAGACTGGGAGCTGGTTCTGTAACAGCCGCTATGAGAGGAGCTTGCTACTTTTAAATAAATCTAGATTCCCGGGCCACACCAGCACAGTGAGAAATGACCAGACAAAGTATATATGTATAAAAATAGTAATTTATTGCTATTAAAAGTCAAGTTTAAAACATTAAAACTTAAAGTAAAAAAAACCCAGGAGACAATTAAACCCAAGGAATGATTCAATGCTCAGTCCCAGGGTAAAAGCCTATCCAAGTTCAGTCCAGACCGGAGTTAACTCCGGGTTTTCCTCTGCCGCTGGCACAGAATGTCTCGCTCCCACGGTGCTTCAAATAATCCGTTCCACATCCAGAAGTCCGGGACCAGGAATTCCAGGGTGCCGCTCTGCTTCTTTTATACACTTCATGTAGGCCATCAACAAGATTGCGGCTCCGCTGCTCTGCCGTCAGCTGCTGGATCGGACACCTTCACAGAAAATGGACATCTACTAACAACGGCTCTAGCTCAAATGCCAAACCAAGCTAAACATGTATCAGTGCGGGATAACAAGGACTACTTCCCTTCAGTAGGAATTTGCGAGCGTTGACATTGCCGAGTCTATGGATCGGCTCCAGCAGGGCACAGGAGATCCAGCCAGCAGTGACTCCGAGAAAACAGAAGCCGGAAACAGAAGCTCAACAATCCAATCCGCTGCTACTCCGCACAGCACACAGCACGTCCATCCGTCCAACACTCTCCCTGGTAAGAGATCTAGCCTCCATTTATTTGGGAGTGGTCTGATCAGCTGGCAAATCAGAGCTAATGGTCGGGGTTCTACAGGTGTGTCAATTAGTGTTTTGTTGCAGTTCGTGAGAGAGAGAAGGGGGGAAAATACAGTCTACAGCAACATAACATAAAACCACAGCAAACAATATATGGAAACCACGGCAAACAATATAGAAAAACCACAGCAAACAATATATGGAAACCACGGCAAACAATATAGGAAAATCACAGCACACAATTTCAAAGCAAAAATAAATAAGTATACAAAAATAAACTAAGCTCAAACACACTGTTCCACTTATTTGACATTATATGACACTCCTCCCCCCCTTTAACAATTGTCGTCCCGACAAAGTCTTAGTGTCCATACCTGTCTGGAGGCCTACCCCTATTTTGTCTCTGGGACCTACGCAGGGGTGATCCATCTCCTGGCTCAAGTCCCACCATAGGGGCTACTGGGTCATCGTCCACTGAAACTGCAGGAGGGTCACATGCTATGGGCACAAGGGTCAGAGGGAACAACAAAGGCTCAGGATACAAGGCATTTGCAATATTGGGGTTCACCGTTTCAGTCTCTGGGGCTTGTTGAGGCTCCTCCGGGAGGTTGAAAAGGCAAGGCCTTAGGTGATTCCGATGGATTGTCCTGATGGGGCCTTCCTTCCCTTCAGGCTTTATCTGAAAAACTGGCAGGCCTGGCCGTAGTTGGTCAACAACCACATAAAGTTGGGGCTGCCAGTGAGGTGCCAACTTTCCTTGTTCTCTGCGACGGAAGTTGCGCAAGAGCACTCTCTCTCCGGGCAACAAGGGGAGATTCTTTGTTTTCTGATCATACCTGGCCTTGTCCCGCATTCTGCTCTCTCTGGTTTTTGCTGCCACCTGTCTGTAGACCCTCTGTAGGGTCTGGTTGTGTTGATAAACCCAACCCTCCAAGTCTTGTCTTTGGGTCAATGGAGGTGCACTGACAGCCGTTTCCACTGGCAGGCGGGCGTGTCGGCCAAACATGACAAAGTGGGGGGTCAATCTTGTGGTCTCATGAGGGGTGTTGTTATACATCTGCAGGAGAGTTGGCAAGTGATCTGGCCACCGCACTTGGTCTTCTGGGCTCAATGCTCCTAAAAGAGACAAAACAGTCTTGTTAAACCTTTCACAGGCCCCATTTCCTTGGGGCCTGTAGGGTGTAGTTCGGATTTTGGTAGACCCATACAGCCTGCACAGCTGTGCCATCATGGTTGACTCAAAGGCTGCTCCTTGATCTGAAAGGATCCGTTCTGGACATCCCCATGGCTGGATGAGGTGTCGCCAAAGAGCGCGTGTCGTAGTGGCTGCTGTCTGGTCCTTTGTAGGGACAGCCCATCCGTACTTGGAGAACAGATCAGTTATTACCAACAGATAAGGATAAGCATCACCATGCCTACCAAGCGACAAATAGTCAATTGAAACAGTTTCCATAGGATATGATGTAATAGGCACCAAAGGTGCCCTTACCTCTGGTCCTCTTTTCTGTTGAGTGCAAGTTGAACATTTAGATGCCCATTCTTGCAAGTCAGCACCCATCCTGGGCCAGTAGAAGGTTTTTCTTAGCAAGCCCTCGATCTTGGCTATCCCCATATGGCCTGAGGCGTTGTGATACTTCTCCCACAACTTCTGAGTCTTGTCTGTGGAACCACGATCTGGTGGAGGCTCAACCCTGTATGGCGCTCTTGGGCCTTCCGCTTTAACACACCCTCCTGGATGTGTAGTCGGCTCCATTCCCTTAGGAGGCGTTTTGTTGCAGGCAGGCATGCTTCCCTCTCCTCGGCTCCTGGGAAGCGATTTCCATCCACCCAACCCTTCATTTGGGCCACCGACTGGTCTCTCTCCTGCCAATCCTTCCAATTGTCTTCGGCTTCTGTGCTGGCCTCTGACTCCACCACGGCTGTCCCCACTTTGGCCTGTTGGTCAGATCCCATTTCCTGTGGTAACCTGGACAAAACATCAGCATTACGATTGGAAGCACCAGGGCGATACTTAAGTTCAAAATCAAAATTCGCCAGTTGTGCTGCCCACCGCTGTTCTGTAGCCCCCAAGTGTGCTGTATTTAGGTGGACGAGAGGGTTATTATCCGTAAAGGCCAGGAATTTATTCCCCCACAAATAGTCTTTAAACTTTTCGGTCACAGCCCATTTAAGGGCCAGAAACTCCAGTTTAAAAGAACTGTAGTTTTGATCATTCCTCTCATTGGGATTCAGGCTCCTGCTGGCGTAAGCTACAACTCTCTCTCTGCCATCCTGTAGCTGTGCCAACACAGCCCCCAACCCCCCCAGGCTGGCGTCAGTATAAAGATGAAAGGGTTTTGAGAAGTCTGCATATGCTAAGATTGGGGCACTCACCAGAGCAGTCTTCAAGGAGTCAAATGCCATCTGGCAGTCTGAGGTCCAGTCAATGGCAACATTTCCTTTCCGCACACTAGCAGAACCTACTAGGAGAGCATTCAGGGGTGCTGCCATTTTGGAAAAACCTTTCACAAACCTTCTGTAGTACCCCACAAACCCAAGGAATGATCGTACCTGCTTAATGGTAGAGGGGATGATCCAGTTCTCGACGACAGCTGTCTTTTCAGGATCTGTGGATATCCCCTCACTGGAGATGACATGGCCAAGGTAAATGACTTTCCTCTGGAACAGGCTGCATTTGTGGGGCTGCAACTTCAAGCCAAGTGATGCCAGCTTCTCAAAAACCTGCTCCAGGTGGTTAATGTGAGTTTCAAAGTCCGGGGAGTATACAACAACATCATCTAAGTAGATCAGAAGAGAGTCATGGACCTGCCCGCCCAGGCACCGCTGCATCAGACATTGAAATGTTGCCGGTGCATTACAAAGGCCAAAGGGCATCCGTTGGAACTCTTACAAACCCAGGGGTGTGGTGAATGCAGTCTTCTCTCGATCCCTCGGGTCCACATCTACTTGCCAATATCCACTGGCCAGGTCAAGGGTGGAATACCAAGCAGCTTGCTTGAGACTGGTGAGGGATTCTTCTATCCTTGGCAAGGGGTAGGCATCTTTGTGGGTTAGGGCGTTGAGCTTCCTGTAGTCCACGCAGAAACGCCAGGATCCATCCTTCTTCTTTACAAGGACAATTGGTGCTGCCCAAGGGCTGGAGCTTTCCCTTATGACATCATTATCCAGCATGTTTTGCAGAAGTTCTCTCAATTCGGGGTAAAGGCTTGGTGGAACTGGCCTGTAGCGCTCCCTGCTGGGTGGTGCAGAACCTGTAGGTATGGAGTGGAGGACTGCACTGGTCTGGCCAAAGTCCTCATCACCCGCTGCAAAGATGTCTCTCCATCGCTGTAACAGCGAGTCCATCTGCTGTTGTTGGTCTGCTGTTAAGCCATCACCTTTCAGTAGGTCGACTGGATGCTGTTCTTTAGTGCGGATGTGGTTGGTTTGCACATCTACTTCCACCACACCTGGATCTACAGTCTTCAAGACAAGGTCCTTTTCTCCTCGAATCTGCTTTGGGTCAACCTGGAAGACATTAGCCAGGGGGCGCCGTTGAGGAATCAATACGGGGTAAGGATTAAGGTTACGTACCCTTATAGGGAGGCGTCCTTTCACCACAGTAGTAACAGTCCAGGCCACCTGCCACTCGTCATCTCGTTCTGGGCCTTCCACCAAGGCACAAAAATCTGACCTGGTTTTCGCACCATAGAGGTGTGTCCACAGCACCATCTCACTGTTAGGAGGCAAATAGACTGGGTCTTGGCGGGTTAACCTGGCAACTCCAACCTGTCCATCGGAGGATTCATCCTGTGAAACTTTTTGACAGACAGCAAAAGCACGCTCCCATTCCCCCTTTGCTTCACGTGACATAGTTGCACCAAAGACAGTCAGGCCAGGGTGGACTCCCTGAAACAGCTCTTTCCAGCAGTATGAAATGACATTCATCCCTAGGATACCCCTTTCAGCACTCAGGCACTCATCCTTTACAATGGTAACCCCTTTACCTGGCACAGTGACTCCTCCCACTGAAAAATCCAAGATGGCGTAGCCAGTATATGGGATCTGTAGTCCATTAGCTGCTTTAAGAGAAAGCCAGTGCAGATCTTGTGGGTTTCGCTTCTGTTCTCCACTCAGCCATTTCTGGAAAAAAGTTTCACTGAACAGCGTAACTTGTGAGCCTGTATCAAGCAAGCAGGGCAATTTCACTCCTGCAACAACAACTTCAACTCCTGGACACGTCCCCACCAGGGATGGTTTGTCTGTTTGGTCCCCCTGGTCCCCCTCCCCAACCACCTGGCTCTCAGTGGTCGGGGCAGCTAGTTTAAATGCCTCCTCCCTTGTTGACAGTACCTCTGGATGTGACCAGCTTTCCCACAGCCTCTGCAGATTGGTTTGCCCCGGTCGTCCCATTCCAGAGTGTGAGGGCGCCTAGGGGAGGTAGGGTAATGGCCTTCCCGAACAGCTCCCCTAGGGGAGAAGGGCGGGTCTCTACGCACCATAGTCTGAGAAGAGAATTGGCGTTTAATCTCATCAGTTAGGGTTTCTTTAAGAACAGAAAATTGGTCTGTAAATTCTTGTCTGAGTTCGGCTCTTACTGTCTCCCTCCACTCCTCTAGGCTAGGTGCGACCATGGATGGGTTTGGCTGTGGCACAGAGATACGTGAGGCACCGACAGGTTCCATCTTAAGCTCAGCTTCTAATGCTTTCACTTCACTACACACTTCGGTGAAGGTCAATGTAGGCGTTCTACGCACCTGCCTTTGGAGTTCCTGTTGCACCACACCAGCCCTCAAGCCCAGGACAAGCTGGTCCCTAATAGTCATCTGGTCCTGGGCAGAGCCCGCTGGTTCCTGCTCCTTCCATGCGGAGAATAACTCCCGGAGACGAAGAATGAAAGCAGCAACAGATTCCTCTTCCTGTTGGAGACATTTAAAAAATTTTGCTCGGAGTTGGGCTACTGGTGTTACACGCCCATACAGCCTCTTTAGCTCCTGCAGCATGTCTACACTTGTGGAGCGTCTTCCTGGGTTCAGTAGCCTCATCTCTCTCTTTGCGTCACCCTCAAGTGCCCCATATATAAAATCAACTTTCTGTTCCTCATTTAACCCTTGTGCCCTCAGCATAGCCTGCACCTGCCCACTCCATTCAGAAAAACTCATTTTACTTGAGTCCCCATTAAACCTTGGGATCCATGGGACTCCCATAAACCAAGGCATCATCATTGCATTTATCACAGGCTGACCAGGTGGAACATTTTCTAGCCTGGCCCCAGTTCCTTGTGACACACTACACCCTGGAACTTCAGGCTCCCCTCCATTTTCATCTGCCATTCTACACTGTGTGGTGTGGAAAGGGAATCCTGCCGACAACGCCACTTATGTAACAGCCGCTATGAGAGGAGCTTGCTACTTTTAAATAAATCTAGATTCCCGGGCCACACCAGCACAGTGAGAAATGACCAGACAAAGTATATATGTATAAAAATAGTAATTTATTGCTATTAAAAGTGAAGTTTAAAACATTAAAACTTAAAGTAAAAAAAACCCAGGAGACAATTAAACCCAAGGAATGATTCAATGCTCAGTCCCAGGGTAAAAGCCTATCCAAGTTCAGTCCAGACCGGAGTTAACTCCGGGTTTTCCTCTGCCGCGGCACAGAATGTCTCGCTCCCACGGTGCTTCAAATAATCCGTTCCACATCCAGAAGTCCGGGACCAGGAATTCCAGGGTGCCGCTCTGCTTCTTTTATACACTTCATGTAGGCCATCAACAAGATTGCGGCTCCGCTGCTCTGCCGTCAGCTGCTGGATCGGACACCTTCACAGAAAATGGACATCTACTAACAACGGCTCTAGCTCAAATGCCAAACCAAGCTAAACATGTATCAGTGCGGGATAACAAGGACTACTTCCCTTCAGTAGGAATTTGCGAGCGTTGACATTGCCGAGTCTATGGATCGGCTCCAGCAGGGCACAGGAGATCCAGCCAGCAGTGACTCCGAGAAAACAGAAGCCGGAAACAGAAGCTCAACAATCCAATCCGCTGCTACTCCGCACAGCACACAGCACGTCCATCCGTCCAACACTCTCCCTGGTAAGAGATCTAGCCTCCATTTATTTGGGAGTGGTCTGATCAGCTGGCAAATCAGAGCTAATGGTCGGGGTTCTACAGGTGTGTCAATTAGTGTTTTGTTGCAGTTCGTGAGAGAGAGAAGGGGGGAAAATACAGTCTACAGCAACATAACATAAAACCACAGCAAACAATATATGGAAACCACGGCAAACAATATAGAAAAACCACAGCAAACAATATATGGAAACCACGGCAAACAATATAGGAAAATCACAGCACACAATTTCAAAGCAAAAATAAATAAGTATACAAAAATAAACTAAGCTCAAACACACTGTTCCACTTATTTGATATTATATGACAGTTCCACAGGAGAGGAGCCTGATAGCTGAACTCTCTGGCTCCCATTCTACTTTTAGAGACTCTAGGAACCACAAGTAACTTGGCATTCTGGGAGCGCAGTGCTGTAGTGGGACAGTAAGGTACTATGAGCTCTTCAAGATACGATGGTGCTTGACCAGTTAGAGCTTTGTAGGTCAGGAGGAGGATTTTAACAGGGATGAGTTCCCCAATGAATATTCCTGAGTCTTCCCCGACCATCCTGCAAAAAAAATGTTTGCGGTCCGACGGTGGAATAGCAACATTTTTCCCATAGACTTTACATGGTTATGATTGATTATGTGGCACGTTTTCTTAAAAAATGCAATGGAATATGCAGGGTTTATGCAATTTTATGCGATGAAATTGCGGGAACTTGCAAAAACTGCGGTTTGATGAAACAGAGAAAAAAAAGTGATTCCCCCACCGCAACGTGTTCTCACTAGGCAAAATTACGTCACTTCATAACGTTCCCATGGCAACAGGGGAAAATGGCTGCTCTTGTGTGAAGTAAACGCAACATTTTTCAAATTTCTGCTGAGATATATGTGACTTTTTTGCAACGAAAATTGCAGGGATTATGAAATCATGCAAGCCCCGCATATTTTGCGTGGAAATCGGCAATTTATGCGGCGAAAGTGCGGCGTATTTGAAAAAATGCGGCCCCCACATAAATATGCGGACTTTGGCTGATTATGCATTGAATTATGTGATCGCACAATCACATTTTTCTGGAGGGACTGTAAAGCCTGTAACGTAAGGTTTTTAACATCCTGTTCCCAAACTGCCGTCTATCGGCTAGAAGATAGCGTTAGCTAGTAGCACGACATAATTACTCTCCTTGGGTCTCTTAATACATCCATGGGATTATTTTGATAAGCATTTAAACAGGGTGCTGCATGTGACACGTGACACTGTATTACTCGTTTGACCATGCGGGTCACTTTCAGGCCGTGCCCAGTTCATACTTGAGTCCGATGCGGGCCACATTTTTAAAAAATCATGTGAACAGTCAGTCAATAACATCGGATCTGAAATTGAGCATTAAGGCCTGCGGTCTACGTAGCCTATGTAGGCTACTGTGTGGCTTTGATCACATCTTTGGAAAACTAAAACTAGCAGTTACCAGTCATTTTCTTTAGTCTGTGGTCCAAAAGGTAAATTAGGTCTCGAACCTAACATGAGCAAAGGTGTTGTTATTAATGAAATATGAAAGCATCAATCATGCATTTAGATAATTGAAATAACAATTGGAATCATTTATTTTAAATTGTACATGACACAGTGATTTTATGCCCAGAAGTAGAATAGTAAACGACTTTCAAACTGACTGGTTCTATAGAATCAAGTCGTAACAGAACATTTTTTATACAGAACAGGTCTTGACCAGATACTCTTTAAAGACGTGTGAATCAGAGTGGAAGCCAAAATCTAAACGATTCTTAAAGAAAACGCCAGGGCAAGCAACTTGATTTCAGCTGCAGATTGTGTTCACAGTTTTCACCTTTAGCTGTTAGTCTGAATGTATGTCTAAAGGTAACCACAACAATATTTTCATACAGGAAGTCTGTCACTCTCACCTCGGCCGTGATGCTGCTGGGGGAGGAGGTGGAGAGGAGCAAGGTTGTTGGACCTGCAGGACAAGGCGATGAAAGCAGATGTTTTTGTCAGCAACACTAGTCATGATGAAGGTATAAAAATAGATATATCCATTGTTTAATGAAGTTCTGATCTAGAGTTTAAAGCTCAATATGAACAGATTGGTCTTCACTAACAACACTTTTAACTAACAGTCAGAGTCCAAACTGCATGAATCCTCCTGCTCAACCATCATTCACTCTCTTTGTGTTTGTGTTGTACCTGCTGTAAATGTTGATGTGGTCCGTTGTGTTGTACCTGCTGTAAATAATAATAATAATAATAAATTGAATTTATATAGCGCTTTTCATAGACTCAAAGACGCTTTACAGGGAAGAATTACAAGTAAGGAAAATACAGCATAACATGAGGAAAGGGGAGGAAAACCTCGGCATTAAGCACATACAACACGATTCAACACATGACTTGCAACAGGGGAGGGAAATGGGGGGGAATGGGGGGTGGAGGTAACCCAGACATCGGCAAGCACAGAGCCATAGAGATAGTGTCTTTCTCTATCACTCTGGGCAAGCAGCCATCAGAGCAGGCAGAGAAGCGGCGAATAAACAGCGCCAGCGTCCTCTCCGTCCGACCGAATGGCGCTGGTCACAGACCAGCTTGTCAGACTGGGGGGTAAAAAAGCGGCGAAGGCGTGGGACGGGGGTATTAGGGTGGAGGGGGGCCTGGTGAGAGTCGCTTAGCCTGGCACCCATTGGGGCCTCAGTCCGCAGGATGTCATAGCGTTAACACAGCAAGTTGCCATGGAGACAACCTTGAATAGGTCCCAAGCAGAGTCAACAATCAGCAGGTGTCTGAGGGAAGTTTGGGAGGAACACAAGAGTGTCTCTCTGCAGTGCTCTTCAGGGGGATGTGTTGTTCCAGCAGCGGCCTTTGCCGAGGCCAGTGCTGGATAAGGGGGCCGAAAGTTGATAAGATTGGAGTTATTTTGTCTCGGCGCGAGTAGCTGCATTCCTTTACACAGCCACTCTGTTAGTCAATTTGGTCAATCTGTCTTTGTAAAAGCGGTGATCTATCCAAGATAATATCCAAATTGCAGTTCATCTCCATGTTGTTATCCATAGTGCGGTTAATAGTCCCAGCTTCAAACACTGACCGCTCTGCCCACCGCTTCAATCATTCCAGGCAGCTTTTTGGGGCTTTCAACAGCTGTCATAGTCTTGTCAAATTTGTCGATAAACCAGGCCAATGCCTAATCCGGTCAGCAAGGGCCTGTTATCATGGTTCCGAATAGGTAGATATCCTCAACGTCCTCCCTGGAATGAGCCGCCAGACACACGACCCGTCACTTCTCCCACGCGTCCATCGTGTAGCCAGCAGCAAACGTTCCGGCAGGGCAAGCAGGTTCCCCCGAACCCAAGCTCCTCGTCGAGAAGATGGTGTCAATTGCGTTGAGAGACCAGTTGATCAAATCCATGATTTTAGGGTTTGGAGAGCAGTGCTGAGAGAGTCTCTCAAAGAGTTAGACGAGACAAGAGGAGCAAGCAGGGGAGGTGTGGGAGAGGAGAGGGAGAGAAAATGCGACCGCCTTCGTTGAGAGCCAAACGAGATTTGTAAATGTTGATGTGGTCCGTTGTGTTGTACCTGCTGTAAATGTTGATGTGGTCCTTTGTGTTGTAGCTGCTGTAAATGTTGATGTGGTCGTCTGTGGAGCTGAAACAGAAACCAGTGTAGCATTGACATGTATAACACCAGTAAAAACAATCAGTCTTCATCAGAAACAAATGTTACTCTGACCCCAAATATGCTGCCGACAGCTGTTTGACTACAGAGAGAACTGGAGGAGAAGCTGATTGAATGCATCTTTGGATTTCCTGGAGCTCTCCTGTCCAGCTGTGACTCTTTATATTCTGATGGAGAATCCAAGTTATCTAAATCCTTCAATAATAACTTCTAACTTTTCTGATACAATTTCCCTTTTTGTTATTAAAGAGACCCTATTATACTTTTTTTGTATTCTCCCATCTTTTAGTGTGTTATATAGTTTTTGTATATGTAATAGATGTATAAAGTACATAAAAACACATTTCACTCCAAATGGAGCTTTCTCTCCCACAGACAGCACGTTTTTCTCGCTCACATTCCTGTTGAAAATTCCTCCATTAGTGATGTCACTGATTGAGAAAGCCAGCCCAGTTTTTCATCCGTGCTGCCCATTGGTGCTGCCTGAGCCAGCACAGCCCGCCCAGTGGCTTGAATTTGGATGACCAATCACATCAGAGTGGGCCAGCTGACCAATCAGAGCAGACTGGGTTTTTCAGGAAGATGCAGCAATGGGCAGTATGAGAATCATAATGTTTTTTACATGCTTTGACCTAGTGTACAAACCCAAGAGTACAACTATGATGATGAAAAGGAGTATAATAAGGGCTCTTTAAAATAATAATTTCTCACCTCTTTCAACAATCAAAATTAAGTGATGTTTTTCATCATTGAACCATCCGGGTATTTCCACTTTGCACCCGTACTGTCCAGCATCCGTCTCTGAGATGTTCAGTATGGTCAGAGAAACGTCTCCATCGCTCAGTCGTCCCAGTAACTTATACCTACTGGAAACTCTGGTTTCTTCTATCACTTTATGTCCGTCTGTAGAGATGAGCTGGTTGTTGCAGCCTGAGCTTGGTATTTGTCCTCGACCCCAACAAACTGACAGTGCTTTGTAGTATTTGATGTCATACTTACAGGACAGAGTGACATCTTCGCCTGTTTGACCAACAACTGTGCTGTTGTCACATTCACTAACTGTGAAGACAAATATAACATATAATATAATATAAAGAAGTAAATATAAGGTCCCACTTTGTGTTAAAGCTCAAATCTAACTTCTGCTATTCTTACATGTTTTAATCTGTTTTCATTTGTTTTTACTGTTTTTTTTGTTATAAACTCTAAGTTACATCTCTGTCCTCTGTTTCTGCTGAGCTGAAAGTCGCAATTTCCCACACAAGACAAAGACGGAGCTGATCTGATAAAAACGGAAGTAAAAACCACAGCATGTTGGGCGGCAGCTCTTCATTTGTTACTTTAGTTTGTTTATTGAAACAGGAACCACTCTTATTGACTTTGACAAATAACTTTCCAAAATACATTAGTAATTATAAGTGATATTATAAATGAGTCTCTTTCAAAAGAAAAAGTACAAAAACAAAGAAAGAAATGGTTTGGAGGACAAATCTGTCACAAATAAACAAGGAACTAATGGATAAAATAGACAAAAAAAGAAGAGAATTACACTACTACTACTACTACTACTACTACTACTACTAATAATAATAATAGTAATAATAATGCACACGGTCAGAAAATGCACATAGAGACAAAAAACACCTACAGGCTGAAGTTAAGGTTACGTTTAAAGTTTTTTGCTCTTCTATTAATCAGTTTGATCACTTTTAAATGAAGTCACTGACTTTGTGATTAATGAGTGAATGTTAGTTACCTGTGAGGAGAGCAAGGAGCAGAAGGAGCTCCATTGCGAACACACTTACAAAATGTCTGCCGAAATTCTGAGTCACCACAGCTGCACAGTGCTACTGCACACTGTAAAAGACCTTCCGGTGTCACTTCAAATAGAAGAAAACATATGGGATTATTTTTGTGCCTTTAATTCTAAGCAAAACATCTCAAGTATCAAAGAAAAAGCACTAACTCAAGCAAAAAAGTTGTCACCTCAAAGGTAAAACTTAAAACTTGCAAACACAACATTCGTGACGTCAGGTCAGGCAGGCACTGAGCTGTCACTCAATTGGACCAAAAACTTATTAGCCAATGGGGACGCACCCCAGTAAGACCCGCCCACGCGAGAGGTTTGTGCCAGAATTGCAAGCAAAAAGTTTGGAAGCGCAAACGAGAAAGCTGGGATCAAAACTGCAAACGTGATGGAGAGATCAAAAGACTGATCATTGAGAAAGAAGCAGAGGGTCCAAGATGGCGACCTGTGCAGACTTAACCTGAGCTCCGAGACTCTGACTGAGTACCAATGGTTTAAATGGATGTATTGAGACTATATCATCGATAAACGAAGGAGTGGAACATTGCTCTTGCATCCAGTAAATTCATTCGCCCGAACAAAATGACTTTTTGCTGGTCAAATTTAGTGAAATAGCAACTAGCTTACAAACTGTTAGCTGTTAGCCAAAGTTTAGCTAAACCAGGCCACGTGCGCAGTGTGCTGTAAACCAAAGTTTTGCTAACAGCCAGGACACGTGTGCTAAGATGTCAAAGAGAGATGCCAAGAATGTGAGAAAGGGAGGCCTGATAATGGATATAGATGTCACGAAGAGGAAGAACCTCCGGATCCGGATGACTGAGGATTCAACCCAACAGGAGAGATAGTGCAGAAATAAACTGTGGCCTCTTGTGAAGCAAGCGCATGCTGACGGAAAGAAAACTAAATAGCAGGGTCCTGCGGTCATCATTTATATGTATGTATAGTATGAGACACACTGCATAACTTGTTATACTTCCCTTAATAGGAGGCAAAACGTTCACACTGCATAACTTGTTATACTTCCCTTAATAGGAGGCAAAACGTTCACACTGCATAACTTCTTGAACTTCCCTTAATGTGAGGCAAAATGTTCTAGTTAAATATGCCACCCAATCTTAATGGGTTATTCTGTTCTCATTATATACAACTAAAAGGGCAATATGTTCACTCCAATAGTTAAAAATAAATTTAGGAGTTAAGTGAGGTACTCATGTTCAGAGATTTCCACTTGACGGTACGCTAATCTCTGATATTTCCTATCTCAGAGTATCTTTTCTTTAACTAGTTCCTATCACTTTAACAGACATCCAGTTCATTTTTTTTTCCTTTCACTATGACAGACTTCCTTTTGAGTTCCTTAAAAATAATATATTTTAATGTCAGGGGTATACGTGACAGCACCAAAAGGAAATCAATCTTTTTGTTCAGTAGACGTAAAATGCTGATTTGATATTTTTTACAAGAGACTCATTCGGTGGACAGTGATGTGAAATTTTGGAGAGCTCATTGGGGCGATAAATGTTATTTTTGTCATGCCTCTCAACAATCAGCAGGTGTCGCCATTCTGATGGATGGATAATCTTGGTTTTCAAATTAGACAATTCCTTCTTTATAGTTTGCAATTTATATAACTATAACAATACAGCTCTAGCAAAAAAAATGTTTTTACAACTTTGTATGAAACTTGTAGCCCTTAAAAACAAATATAAGGATGCACATTTGATTATTGGAGGCGATTATAATGATGCTCCAGATGATCTTGTAAAAGTCAGCACTCATCTTCAAACAACAATGTTAAAAACAACAGACAAAGCCAGAAATCTTGGCGTAATTATGGACTCTGACCTGAATTTTAACAGCCACATTAAGTCAGTAACAAAATCTACCTTTTATCACCTCAAAAATATATCAAGGGTAAAGGGACTTATGTCTCAGCAGACCTTGGAAAAACATGTCCATGCTTTTATCTTCAGTAGACTGGACTACTGTAACGGTGTCTTTACAGGTCTCCCTAAAAAATCAATCAGACAGCTGCAGCTGATTCAGAACGCTGCTGCTAGAGTCCTCACTAAGACCAAGAAAGTGGATCACATCACTCCAGTTCTGAAGTCTTTACACTGGCTTCCTGTACACCAAAGAATACATTTCAAAATACTCCTTCTAGTTTATAAATCACTAAATGGTTTAGGACCTATCAATTTACCTTTCAAATCTGCTACTAAACAATGAGCCGCAGAGATCTTTAAGATCATCAGAGGCAGGTCTGCTTGCCATCCCCAGAATCAGAACAAAACAGGGGGAAGCTGCGTTTCTATGGTCCACATATCTGGAACAAACTTCCGGTAAACTGTAGGTCAGCACCGACTCTCAGGTCTTTTATATCTAGGCTGAAAACCTTTTCTTTTTAACACTGCCTTTTGTTATTTCATTGCACTCCATTATGAATTTACTCTTGTATTTAGGGCTGCAACTAGCGATTATTTTGATAATCGATTAATCTGTCAATTATATTTTCGATTAATCGATGAATCGGATTAAAAAAAGCATTAATTTACATCAACTCAATACATGCTTACATACATACTTGTTGTTTTAGTTGCTAGTTGTGTAAAAATAAGTAGCCTAACCCAAAGAGCATGATACAGAGACTCTCTCTCTCTCTCTCTCTCTCACTCACACACACGTTCACTTGAAGCTTATTCATACCATCATTGTAGTAAGTGCAAGTTAAAGGGATATTTCACCGCTGGAAAGCTGAATATATCTTTGAATTGGGTCACTTATGTAGCAGAAATGTGAAAAAAAAATTGAAATTGGCGGAGAAAAGCCAGAAAATGTGTTTTTGGCTCATATGGATGAAAGACACCAAATCCCAGAATTCAATTCGCTTCGCTGCTTTGAGTCCACTCCCAAGCCACGCCTACCGCTTGACAGACAGACAAGACAGAGGCATTGAACTCAACTCAATGTGTTTTATTGTTATTTCAATCATATACACGAAACAACGTTTCATCGTGGCTCAAGTGGTGTTACACATTTAAAATATATAAAAACTACATTATATAATAACAACATACGAAACAGGCTACATTTAGTGCACACACACATTATAGGCTCCGTAAAGTTCAGCTAACGCATACCAGCATTATGCTTGGTGGGCTGTAAACACAGCCGTGAATTAGCATGGAATGTCGAATGGTCGCCATGTAACAGTCACAAACTCCAGCAGTTAGCAGTTAGTTGGATACAAATCACCACATTTCTGCACCAGTCCGTGTTAACACAGCCAACCTTCATACAGAGCATCTCTAGCTCGGATCGTTGGAGATCGGCTCGCTTCGGGTGATGGGCGTGTTGAAAACATGCGGAAGTAGCTCCTACTGCTGGCTGTAGTCTTTTGCCTCTGGCCAAACATTCCTCCAATGACGCAAAAATCGTCATTTTGCGTCATTGGAGGAATGCTTTCCATACCCCCAATGCAGAGATCTCCCCTCTCAGGGGGACATGAGGGAAGCATGGTCATTCAGAAATACTACCGGGTTTCTACTGATACAAAGCTGAATGCTAAATCGGTAAAGTATCCCTTTAAGTTAATTTATACATCACATTTAAACACAGCTTAAGATGACCAAGTGCCATAAAAGAACCTTAAAATGAAATCAAAAAGTACCACACAAATATATTAGTCAACAATAACTGATATGGGACAAAGCACAGAATATATTCATGACAACATATTGAAAAATTAATGGGCCAAAAAAGGCAAGTTAAAAAGTCTTACAACCAGCCCTGCGTTACCCTGCTAACTACTGTTACTAACGAGCTAACGCTAACTTAGCTAGCTGGATAAGGAGTAAACAGCAGCACCAGAAGTACGGAAGCTGAGAACGGCCATTGAATTTTTTTTTTTTTAATTTTGGTAGGGATATTTTTTCTTCCATGCACTGTTATCTTGTAATAACGACTTATTAATTCGTTATCTCGATATAACAAAGTTTGTTTTCTCAAGATTTTTTTTTTGTTTGTTTTCTCGAGATTTTTTTTTTTTTTATGGATTTTTTTGTTGTTGTCTTAAGACACCCTTCCATTTAACCCGGGGAATGGGGCTCCATAAGTGGATAGAAATCTGCCGTTTCTCCCTCCTCATCTCTGGTCAAATACTCGGGAAAAATCTTTAGACATTTCAAGATATGTTGGTACATTTTATAGCAATTATATATATATATATATATATATATATATATATATATATATATATATATATATAGTCAAATATTCAATTTGGTGATTGTGATAGATTTATCGATTCAGTTAAAGCATTTCCGTCCCATTAATTTTTTGTCTAAATTGAAGAAGACTAAAACAATACTGAATTTATGGCTTCAAAGTGACATTTCTATTTTAGGAAGGATTCTTTTGACTAAAGCAGAAGGGATTTGAAGATTTGTACCCTGCCCTCTCTCTCAATGTCCATGATTCAACATGTAAAGACATAAATGCCAAACTGTGTATGGAAAAACAGACAGGTGGTGGTTCTAAGGATGAAGGTGGATTTGAATTATACCTTTAAGGTGAAATGGTTTAAGGAACGTTTAAGAGCACCAGAGTCATTATGGTACTTTATCCCCAATAACATTTTTAATATTGTAGGAGGTCTTACATTTTTATTGAAATGTAACTACAATATTACAAGATTGCCGTTAAAACTATCCCAAGCTCTTTTGGCCTGGCCATGCCATTCTCATAACTTTTCTCCATGCAAGTCCATCTTATGGAATAATGAATGCATCACTAAAGGGAACAAGTCACTCTATTTGCAGAAATGGATCGATAGAGACATTATCTTCATAAAAGATCTTTTTGATTGTAATGGCCAATTACTTAATTATGAATCTTTTCTCAGAGAGAAGGCATTCCCGATACTGTTCAAAGAATATAATTCAGTTTCCAAGTCTATACCTAATGGCATATTTGAATTAATGAAAAGTTATCAAAAACAAAATGAAGTTCCTGGATTTAATTTTACTCTTTATATAAACGGTATGGATATTATGAGCAGCAATTGTACTAATAAGCACATTAGAAAATGCTTTCTAAATTTAAAGAAAATAAAGAACTCTCATTTTACTGATACCGGGCGTGGCTTGTTCCTTTAGATACTGTATCACGAACCAAGTTAGGGAATTACATTTGAAAATACTACACAATATATATATCCTACAAATTTGTTTATCTCGAAATTCATTCCTATTGATAATTATTGTAGTTTTTGTAAGACAGAAGAAGAATCATTAACCCATCTTTTTTATGGTTGTTCATTCTGTATTACATTCTGGAAAAGTTTAGCAAATTATATGGTATCTAAAACAACACACAATCACACTTGAAGGGAAACATATTTTACCAACAGTACTTTGAATGTAAAGATACAAATGTATGTAATATTGTAAATCTTTTATTTTATTAGGCAAGTTCCATATTCACAAATCAAAATTTTCCAAATCAAGACTATGTGTTAAACTATTCCAAATTGAAACTGACATATACTTTGAGTCTCTTGAATTGGTAACAAATAAGAAAGCTACTGTAATAACTGATATTTACTCAAAATTATTTAATTAAGAACATATACTGTCAACATCATTAACAAAGTTTGTAAGTCTGTCACTTCTCTAATTGTCTATCTTTTTATTTGTTTTTTTTTATTTTAGTTATCTCTTTCACATTGTTCATAATATATTTTGCAATTATGTATGTATAATCTTATGCTTACGAACTGTGATGACTGAATGTTTGTAAATTTGATCTCTACATTAAAAAAAAGAAGCAGAGGGAACTGTAGACAAAGGACATCATATCAAACGAATAAAAGACCAATAGTTCACGACACAAATGTTTTGTTTGCAAGTTTGAAGTTTTACCTTTGAGGTGAAATTTTTTTTGACTGAGTTAGTGATTTTTGTGTGATACTTGCTTGGAATTAAAGACACAAAAATAATCCCATAAAAACACAAATTTGGTTTGACAAATTATCCAAACAAAACCAAATTAAGATGAAAGAAAGAACGGAAGAAAGAAAGAATTAATGAAAAAGAAATACATTTATTAAAACTTGAAGACATTTCCAACCCAGATAATATATAAGTAGGCTACATCAGGTACAAGCTCATTTGTCAGAGTTGTGTCACTTTGTAGGAGCCCCCCCCCCAGAAGAAACCCTAACTACCTTAGCAACCATCTGGCAACAGTTTAGCGATGGCCTGTGACAATCACTTAGCAAACAGCAAAATAACTTCTACATAGTCAGCTAGCAAACATTAATATTCTTCAGAAACTTGAAGCTTTTTTTATTTTATTAATATTTTACTCATTATAATAAGTCCAAACTATTAGAATCTGAAATATTTTGTGGCCTATTAAAAATCTAAGGGAGTCAAGCTGCCACTAACACAGGTTTGTTTCTCTGTGACTTAAGAACCAGATATCAATGACTAAAATCCTTCATCCAGTAATAATATACTGTATAGTCCAAACCCCTTGTGATGGCCACAGCCGTCATCTTAAAAGGCGGTAACCTCATACAATTACATCACAATTTATCTGAGTTCATGCTGTTTTTGAAAGAAAGTGGCTTTTCAGACACATTATACATTATGTTGTAAACATTTATTCAGTTTTAAATAACGTACAGGACACTGGATTTGGTTTACATATATACTTTATTAGTTTTGGATTGTCTTTCTACGGTTTTCTTTTGAGCTTACCAGTGTTGCGGATTCCACACCCTGGAGTGAGGCATGCAGGCTGCTGGGACAAAGGGGGTGGTGTCTGGAACAACAGCAGCTTTATAGGGCTGGTGGCCAAATTGGACTCTACCACTACTTGTTATGTCTGGGGGGGGGGCTTTATTTTTTCCCAAGATACTTGAGTTTTGATTTGTATTGTATTTAGTATATTTATTCAGTTAATGTTAATTAAGATTACATTTCTTTTGGAATAAGTGTTTAGTTGTTTATTTTGTTATTTGTAGTTTATGTATTAGTGTTATTGTTAGTCTCCCCTGGGTGTCAAACCTGGTCTCATGACCCAGTATATAAGTCCCCTTTGTTTCTCTTATGAGAGGTCAGTTGTATTTTTGAGTTTGTTATGTTCAGAGCTTAAAGGTGCCATTTTATGCTCATTTTCAGGTTCATAATTGTATTTTAAGGTTGTACCAGAATAGGTTTACATGCTTTAATTTAAAAAAAAACACCATATTTTTGTTGTACTGCACATCTCTCTCTCACTGCTGCAGCTCCTCCTTTCACCTTGTGCTCAGGTCTCTGTTTTAGCTACAGAGTGAATCATCTTTTCTTCTGTACTATCTTTGATTCCTCATTCCTCATTCCTTCATCCCTGATTGGTTTCGGGATCAAATAATTATTGGTCTGTCCCCGTTTACTACCGTACATATATTTTCTGAAATAAGGTCCCATGGGGTCAACCGCGGAGGTGCAAAGGAGGGTCTGGCTAGTCCACACAGCATTCCTGGATGGGAGAAAAACGTACTCTGGTTTATTGCCATTTCTTTTTTGGGCGGTGCTAAGCTCCGCACGGAGCCAAGGCGCCTCTGCAAAATAGCCTCAGGAAGGAACTTGTTTTGGTGGAACATGTCAAACAGCCTGGTCTCACAGAATTCCATGAAATGATCACGAACTGTTAACACCGCATTATGTGGTGGTGGCACAGAATGTGTGAAAATTCTGTGTGGCCACCACGGAAAACAATGCCAATATAAAGTCAATGAGAAGATGACGTAGCATTAAGAGTGACTGATTAAGAGTGAAGCGAGTAGTATGAAAGCCCGAAATCTGCATAAGGACGTTGGTTGGGGGGGTGGATGTGTCAAACAACACAGGACTCTCACCCCTGAGACCGGGGTTCATGTCTCGCAGGTCACGTTTCCTAAAGTCGCTTCCTTCTTTTCCTAAACCCAACCGTCGCTTTCTTCTCGTGTATCATGGAACCGTAAGCCCACCCACGACCTTTTCCTTAAGTTAAAGGGTTGTGCTTATTTAACGGAATTTTTCCGTGAGCCCATCACGGAATGGTTTGCGATTCTGTGAAATTGCCACAGATTTGTAGTTAAGGGGCCGTGTTCATTTCACGGAATTCTGTGAGATCAGGTTGTGTCAAAAGTAGGGCTGTCAGTTAAACACGTTAACGCAAACCCATTTTAACAGCGTCAATTTTTTTATCGCAAGATTAACGTTCTTTCAGATCTAGCTAGACCGGAAACAAAACAACAGGCACGCTTTCTTTAACTGTCTATGCAGGCACGCTGCTGCCACACACTTGTTTGGGCTTGCGAGCCGCGTAGCTAGTTGGCTCGTGACGGCAATTAGCTTCGGAGCGAGTAGTGACTCTACAGTCAGTGAGAGAAACAAAGTGTCTCCCCTGTTCTTTCTGACCACAGTGAGAAACCTGGAGCAGGAAAAGTTAACCCTCTCCTTGATTTTACGTTGTTTATGGAGAAGGGCAACCAGGAAATGAGTCGGGGGTGAAACCATAGACAGTTAAAGAAAGGGGGACATTTAGAATAAATAAAAATGTGTGATTAATCTAAGTTAACTATGACATTAATGCGATTGATCGCGATTAAATATTTTAATAGTTTTAACTAGTCAAATGATGTTTTAGTCATGCAACAGAAAACTCAGATTGGACAGATAGTCTAGCTAGCTGTCTGGATTTACCCTGCAGAGATCTGAGGAGCAGTTAACCATAGTCCTCAGAAATCCACCAGAGGTTAGAACGCCAACACAAAGGAAGAGGAAGGTAACGGACATCCTGCCTAAATGAGTGAAATCCGGCGGAATTTCCGTTGTCAACGGAGTAATCTTGGAAGTGGAACGTTGAAGATATAGACTAGAAGCCATGTGATCTCCATAACTTTTAATAACCATATTTCATACAAAATGTGACAGAAAAATATAATTTCATTCAGCTGATATTAAAGAGCATAAATACAGAGTGTTGCACCACTGTCTAAGGCTGCATATGTGGAAAGGTGCTCAACTGACTCAATTGGAGAGAAGTTCCCTCAGTGCACTGGAAGGTCCGCGTGTCACTGACCCATTTCTACATGGAGTGTATCCTCTAGCTGCACCATAATCAGTCTGTCCCTTTCCCCACACGCACACACACACACACGCACACACACACACACACACACACACACACACACACACACACACACACACACACACACACACACACACACACACACACACACACACACACACACACACACACACACACACACACACACACGACTCTCCAACACAAACTTGTGTGTGCTTTAAGAAAAACACACTGATGGCAATATGTTCAGAAATCCTTCTTTAGATAGCAACAGTTTGGTGATTGTTGCAGTATTGACCCAGATCTCATGTGCACAACACAAATCCTGCATGATATAACGTGAATTAAATGACTATCTATTGTTGGGTACATTGAGTACAAGTCAAGAAGACTTCAGAGCTACAGTATGAGTAAGATCACCTAAATATTCCTCTACTCAAAGGTTATATAAGGCTACACGTTATGGCACTATGGCATCTCATACAACACCAGTGTGACAGCTGACTCAAGACTTCTACACGGCCTAATGATTATCAGAAGAACGCTGATCATTTACTACAGAACCAAACATGCTGGAGTTCAGTATATCTTCAAATCAATCATTTATAAAAAAACATTTCAGAAAGTTACAGATGTCACCATGAATTTTCTAGATGGACATTTTGCAATTTTATGAGTTAGTTCCATTAAAGAAGGACTTGCCAATTCATTTGCAACAGTGTTAAGTCAACCTGTATAATCTGCTTTATCACACAGACTGGATCGTGGCTTTGGGTTAGGTTTGCACACTGTCCTGACTGAAGGCAGGTCATGATACACTATATAGATTGTCATTCACAGAGACAGAGCTTATTGATTATTTCACATACTGGGAGAGGCCCGCAAACAGCTGAAGAAACCAGAGTCCAATATGCAAAGTTGTTGACGGGTGAGTTGATCACTTAATGTACAGCATAACTACACAATGTTGGTATGTGGCGTTCCTGTGTGGCTGCAGTTTTGACACTGTTCAGCTAAACCTGTGCTTGTTTGGACAGGGCAATCACGGCAAACGTGGCATGGAGGTGAAATTACCATTTCAACTGAACTTGTTCTAAACCACAGCTATTAGGAGTGGACGGAATGGATAAAAGCCACCTGTGCAATACATGTCATTTTAGAGCATGATAATGATATGTATCATGAGACAATAATGTTTGTGGAAAATCTATCCAGAAACTGATACAATAACCGGCCACGATCTGTCTGTCTGTCTTTTGGCTAAATACCTGACCACGACAAGTACTTTATTACATGGATGCTAAAGTAGTCCTGCTTATTAATGACCTCCTACAACCTGAGAGTTTAAGAGATAGCTACCACTAGACAGCAGGCTGACTACAGGGACAGATCTATCAGTATCAGCGTCTGAGCCACAGTCGAAAAGAAATGTTGGAGGTGGCTACAGTCTACAGTAGGGGTGCACGATTCAGAAAATGTCACGATTCGACATTGTTTATGATGTATGTGTATGTTGTGTGTGATGTCTGTAAGCTACTGGGACCTTGAATTTCCCCTTGGGGATCAATAAAGTATGTATGTACAGTATGTATGTACAGTATGTGTGTGTGTGTATGCATGTATGTATGTATGTATGTATGTATGTACAACCCCAAATCAGAAAAAGTTGGGACAGTATGGAAAACACAAATAAAAAAAGAAATTAGTGATTTCTAAATGTACTTTGACTTGTATTTCATTGCAGACAATACAACAGCACATCATTTAATGTGTTCCTCATGATTTTTTTTTTTTTCTTTCAAAAAAACAAAATTCCTATTTTGGTTCTTGCAACACATTTCAAAAAAAGTTGGAACAGTAAAGCATTTACCACTTTGTAATGTTGCCATTCCTTTTCATAACACTTAAAAGACGTTTAGGGACTGAAGACACCAAGTGATGAAGCGTTTCAGGTGTAATTTTGTCCCATTCTTGCTGCAAACAAGTCTTAAGGTGGGCAACAGTACGGGGTCTTCGTTGTCGCATTTTGCGCTTCAAAATGCACCACACATTCTCCATTGGAGACAGGTCGGGACTGCAGGCAGGCCAGTCAAGTACCCGTATCCTCTTCCTCCGCAGCCAGGACTTTGTAATGTGTGCAGAATGTGGTTTTGCATTATCTTGTTGAAATATGCATGGACGTCCCTGCAAAAGATGTCTTCTTGAAGGCAGCATATTTTGCTCCAAAATCTCTATGTACTTTTCAGCATTAATGGTGCCATCACAGAAATGCAAGTTACCTTTGCCAAGGGCACTGACACAACCCCATACCATGACAGACCCTGGCTTTTGGACTTGTTGCTGGTAACAGTCTGGATGATCCTTTTCTTCTTTGGTCCGGAGCACACGGCGTCCATTTCTCCCAAAAAATACCTGAAATACTGATTCATCTGACCACAGTACACGTTTCCACTGTGTGATGGTCCATCCCAGATGCCTCCGAGCCCAGAGAAGTCGACAGCGCTTCTGGACACTGTTAACATAGGGCTTCCCTTTGGCACAGTACAGTTTAACTGGCATTTGTGGCTGTAACTACGTATTGTGGTACTTGACAAAGGTTTGCCAAAGTAGTCCTGAGCCCATGTGGTGATATCACTTATAGATGAATGACGATTCTTGATGCAGTGCCGCCTGAGGGATCGGAGATCACAATTGTTCAGCTTAGGCTTGTGCCCTTGTCCTTTACGCACTGAAATTCCTCCTCATTCCTTGAATCTTTTAATTATGTTATGCACTGTTGAAGGTGAAATAAGCAAATGTCTTCCTATCTTTCTTTGAGGAACATTGTTTTTAAACATTTCAATAATTTTCTCACGTATTTGTTGGCAAACTGGCGAGCCTCGGCCCATCTTTGCTCCTAAAGGACTAGACCTTTCTTGGATGCTGCTTTTGTACCAAATCATAATTACAATCACCTGCTGACATCACCTGTTTCAAATCACATCATTATTTAACCAATTTACCTGATTACTAGCCCTAAATTGCTCCTGTCCCAACCTTTTTTGGAATGTGTTGCGGGTCTGAATGACAGGAAAGGATGTATATTTACAAATGAAATTAAGTTGACCAGACAAAACATGAAATATTTTGTGTTCACATTGTCTGCAATGAAATACAAGTCAAAGTACATTTAGAAATCACTACTTTCTTTTTTTATTTGTGTTTTCCATACTGTCCCAACTTTTTCTGATTTGGGGTTGTATGTATGTATGTATGTATGTATGTATGTATGTATGTATCTATCATGTGATTGCAGTAGATATACAATAAAAATTTTTTTTCGATTTTTGGAATTCTATGAATCGATTTTGAATCGGTAGAGCTTGAATGGCAATTTGAATATGAATTTACTTTTTTTTTTTGCACACCCCTAGTCTACAGTCAGTGCCAAAGCAGCAGCCTCTTTAGTTACACGGGGCTCTGTGACTCAGAGAACCTTTGGACAAAGCTAAAAACAACATGTATGAAAAAAACACAAGTATCAGTGCTGCCTCCTGGCAGGAAACATTTAAAGGCAGACAGCTCATCAACATGAGAAACTGGCCAAACTTGTAAAACTTGAAATTGAGAAGGGGCGGAGCTTGGTTAAAAAAACACTTTAAGGGTCCTATCTTGCACCCAGTGGAGCGCAAAGCCTGACAGTTGTCAGTTTCCCATCCAGCGCCCACATCGTTTAAATAACAAATGCACCTACGCCCATCTGTGGCCCATGGGCGTGCTGGTCTTACAGGGAGGTGTGTTCAGGTGCATTCTGGGCGTGCTGGTCTTACAGGGAGGTGTGTTTAGGTGCATTCTGGGCGTATTGCTATCTTGAGGCAGCGGGAAGTGATGGCGCCATTGACCAACAAAAACCTGGTCTAAAGTCAGTAACGCAGCAATTTCATTGTTATTTTAACAGCAAATTAGTAAAATACGCCTAGGCTTGTGCACAGCGCGTGCACACTATGCTTGTTACACACACAGGGACGTGCAGCAGCACACACAAATGCAAAAGATTACAAAAATATTATGGTACAAATCCTCCATCATAATAGCTGTGCTCCAAGGTCCAAACGCGCCTGGCTTTTAAAGGGAATGTGAGATGACACTGATTGATTTATTGCATGTTACGCCCAAAACACACCTATGATTAATTAAGACACTACGTACAACCCTTCTGAACCATTCACCCGGCGCACTGACCCTTTTTTTCCGCCGTCAAACTAGCAAAAGTGGATTTGGACACGCCCTAAACACACCTGCGCCTGGCGCTTCACTCCGTGTGCTTAGATTGTTAAAATAAGGCTCTAAGTTGCATAATGGCTTTACATTTTTTTGGAAAATTGTTAAAATATTTAGTCAAACTTTTAATTTGTCTCCAGGCCTGCCACACGCACTGGTGTTAGTCAAACGTACACTTGCACAAACAGCCCAAACCCCTGAGCACCAGCGGTATGATGTTGCATCTGTGATTATTTTGGATTAGCTAGGAGACTGTGGCTCTGTGTCCACAGCTGTGTGTCCATCTGGGTTTTCATGAATGACTGCGCCACTAACATGACTGTGTTCAAAGGTCTCGGGACCACAGCAATCACATGGCTCTTCCGTTTGCCCCACGCCCTCTTCGTCCGTCTCATCTCCTCTTTCTAAAAAGCTGTGCTGATCCCACAGTTCCTGGCCGTCGCACACTTCGATCCCAGAATCCCCTGTGAAGCGCCGGTACCTGCCCGGTGTCGAGTCCTTGTTGGGGTTGTGAGCACCGTGAGGGTGGGTCTGCTGCATGACCTCTGGAGCAGCAGGGAGCGCTGCATCAGCACCACTGAGGACGAGGACTGCCGAGTGGGGGCAAGGAGATTCCTCAGGTGGCTCTGTGGGTGGAGGTGCTGACTGAAGAGGGGTGTAAGGAGGAGGAGGCGTGACTGGACGGCCGACCACCTCTTCATAGGCTGGCAGCAGGTACGTGGGCAAGAATCCTGGAGAGTAACACAATACGAACGAGTGTGAAAGATGACACAGCGTTTCCCTTATATGCATACAGCGATGCTGTAAAGATTAGCGCTGCTGTGATATAAAAATCTCCCCAAATGAAATAAACTCACTCTCTCTACTTCAGGCCAGTGTGTCTCGTATGGAGGTCCGTGTCCCCCTAGGGGTACTTTGGAAGACTGCAGGGGCTACGTGACATTTTTTGCAAAATGCTTTTCAGTTACAAGGCTGTAGTTACTTCTACTGTCTTTTTCTCTCCAAGTTTGTTGCTGTTTTTTAACTTTGTCACCTTTTTTGTTGTGTATTTGGACCTATTCTTGCCTTTCTTCCTTACTTCCTAAGTTTGTCTCTTTTTTCAAAGTTTTTTCTGCTTTTTTCAAAGTTTTTGTCACTTTTGTCGCCCTAGTGTTGCCTTCCCTCTTTCTACTGTGTTTTTTTTAGAAGTTTTTGTTACGACCTATTCTTGCCTTACTTCCTTCTTTCTACCGTCTTTTTCCAAGGTTTTGTTAAGTTTGTCTCCTTTTTCCATTAGCATTTAAACATTTTCCAGGTCCAAGGTAGATCAACTTGACAGTTTATGAATGAACTAACTATGTGTGGAATGTTACTTACTGAGATAGAGGGGTAGCTGAGAGTTGTTGTGAGCCTCTCTGTATGCAATGAGGTTGATCTCGTTCTGCCGGCGCTGCTGCTGGAAGCGCTGCTTGGAGCGCCAGTGATGAAATATGCAGCAGCATGTCAGGATAATGATTAGAGTCCACACCAACCAGAACCCTGCAGGGTTAGGGTTAAAACACACTTTATACATATCTTGACAAACGCTACAAAGTTCGTCTTTTTTTTTTTTAAATCTTAGCTTGAGTACTGGCATTGCAAACAAGTAAGAACACATTTTTTACTAAATTCTTTTCATTGACAAAATAAGACAAACCTCTCAATTGCATCACTCTTTCATGTTGTGACACATAAAAGAGTACAAATAATTAAGTATGATAATTATATTATATACATACATAGTTTACGCTACATGACTTACCCTTATTAGCTATTATTATATTATTACCCTGATTTTCCACACCTCAACAGTTTTTTTACCAGCTAGTCTGGTTGTATTTCCCAGATTTAAAAAGAAGAATTTAAAAATATGTTTACGGTATTTACTATCTAACAGGGACGTGATAGTATGCCGACTGGTTATGGAAAAAGTTTTATTTTCCAAGCATGACCTATCGTCTGCAGTGAGCTAGTGACGTCAAACAGAGAGACATGGCGTGGAAAAGTCATTGATTTGGTTGTGTCCGCTTTTGGCTGCGATAATAGAGGACCAGCCGAGGAACTAGACCTTCAGCCAGGCGCTGACAGCGCTGTGGAGATCTGGTAATTAGGGGTGTCACGATTCTCCAAATCCTCGATTCGATTACATTTTCCATTCTAAGGTCACAGTTCGATTTGATTCTCGATTTTTTTAAGCACAGGTTCTTAGACTTGACTTTTATGCAATATAACATCTGACCTTTGTTCGCAATGAACCACACTACATATATAGTATAGTATTGATTTTTAAGCCGCGAGTATCGATACATAAGTCCCTTTAAAATCCCCCGTGTTTACCCCTGTTCGCGTTGCAGGAAGAGCGATTTGGTCAGCCAGCCGCTAGTGTCACTGTAGAGCAAGTTTTCCGTACTAACTTTACACAGACGCCGACGTCTACCTCGTCCTGTTTACGGAGTCAAACTACCGCACATGTGTACCGGTACAGATCGGAGAATATGCAGGAAACGTTATTACAGACGGACTACTCGGCACACTACGTGAGCTTTGCCTGCACGGAGACCAGCACCTCAACCAGCGGTGTCGCTCGATGCTGCTAGCCGGGTAGGGGACATCCTCATCAGCTAGGTGGGAAGCTAATGCTAGCTGGCCACCTGTCCCATCAATCCTGCTTGCAAGTGTCCAACAACAAACTGGACTACATCCAACTTCAACGAAACTCCCAACGCGAGTTCAGAGACTGCTGTGTTTTTGTTTTTGTGGAAACATGGCTGAACAACAGTGTACCAGACTGTCCAGCTACCAGGCCTGCTAGCCCTCCGAGCTAGAGATGCTCTGTCGGGGTAAGACTCGTTGAGGTGAGCTGTGTTAACACGGACTGTTGCAGAAATGGGGTGATTTGTATCCAACTAACTGCTAACTGCTGGTAGTTTGACTGTTAAATGCTGACCATTCCACATTCCACACTAATTCACGGCCATGTTTTTTTTTTTTTTTTTCTGCTGGCTAGACTGGCTACCTCACATACTTGTAGGCCTACAGGCCTTAAACTACTCGGCTAAGACGGGTACATTTTAAGTTAAATGTTTAAATGTTCTTCTTAGTGACTTGAATTATTGGATGTTTTGGAGAAGCCATGGTACTATGTTTACTTACCTGGTGGCTAGACTGGCTACCTCATATGTTCAGCAAGCTAAAAAAGCTGTCAAAGAAACCGTTCAGAACAGGCCACTTGCTGCACTTTTTAACTCTCCATTGTTAATTGCAATACTGCACTTTATTTACTTTTCAAAGGCTTGTAAGCTACAGTTTGCACTCAATAATTTCAATACATTTGAACTAATTTTCTCAACACATCTTTGATTCATTTTGTCCAGCATTTGCAAGCTGTAGACTCTGTCCAGTCAGAGACATATATTGTGTAATTGATGTTTTTATTTTTCAGTTCAATTAATTAAATCCAAGTAAATGGAACACTCACAAGATGTCACCAAAATCACTCTGTCCTCTTTAAATCTTTCAGAAAATTATGTAAGTGTATCAAATTATATTGAATCGTATCGTTGGCTGAATATCGTGATATATATCGTATCGTGAGCTGAATATCGTGTATCGTATCATGAGATTAGTGTATCGCTACAGCCCTACATTACAGTGCCAACTTGACACTATGTCACTGCTGAAAATGTAGTGAGATCTGACACCCTGTTTTTGGCCACTGGTTGGCTTTGATATTATTTGTATAAAAAAAAATTAATTAAAACTATACTAAAAAAATAAATAAAAAAGTAGTAAAACGTGCAGATTGTAAGTGGCAGATTAGACACAGACATTTCAGATTTCCTTTACTTTCAGGGTTACATTTGTTGGATAAAGTACAGAAATAGCAAATGCACATTGTATAAGCTGTATGGAATAAAATAGTCCCACATCATCACATACCCTTCATCATACCTAGAGATTGGCATGGGGTACTTTCCATAAGATCATCTCTCAATGCAAATCAAACCAGCTATTAGGCTAACCGAAATAAAACCATGCCAATCTCTAGGTATGATGAAGGGTATGTGATGATGTGGGACTATTTTAATTCCAAAGACCAAGGGAACTTCATCAGGATGCTTAGTATTCTGGATCCATGAAATAACTGGCCTTTAAAAGTAAAAATCTGCCTGCCTCTATGGAAATTTAACATAGGGGTGTACTGACTTATGCTCCCTGTATTTTAAGGAAGAACATTTATTTAATTACGATACATTATTCATTCACAAATAATTTTTCCTCATTTTTTTAATTAAGGCATTAAGATCAATTTCCAAAAGATGATTTTTTTATTCCTCTTTTTAGTCAACTTTAGCATGGGTGTATTCACTTACGCTGAGCACTGTAGTTCTGTGTGCCAATAAGAGAAACCATTCAAACACATAAATGAATAAAGAAGAGGTGGGTAACTCACACCACAGTTCATAGTAGTAGCTGCAGCACTGTGTCTCTCCACAGCAGTGACCCGACTCACAGACGTAGCTCTGGTTGTTTAACCCCTGGCACACCAGCTTGGCCTGTAAACACACAAACATACCACTCTGTCACAGACAAACACTGGGTTTTATTTATATTTATATATATATATATATATATATATATATATATACATACATACATACATACATATACATACACATATATATATACATACATATATATACATATATATACATATATATATATATATACACACACACACACATATATATATATATATATATATATATATAGTGATTTCTAAAAGTACTTTGACTTGTATTTCATTGCAGACAATGTGAAAAGAAAATATTTTATGTTTTGTCTGGTCAACTTAATTTCATTTGTAAATATACATCCTTTCCTGTCATTCAGACCTGCAACACATTCCAAAAAAGGTTGGGACAGGAGCAATTTAGGGCTAGTAATCAGGTAAATTGGTTAAATATTGATGTGATTTGAAACAGGTGATGTCAACAGGTGATTGTAATTATGATTTGGTACAAAAGCAGCATCCAAGAAAGGTCTAGTCCTTTAGGAGCAAAGATGGGCCGAGGATCGCCAGTTTGCCAACAAATACGTGAGAAAATTATTGAAATGTTTAAAAACAATGTTCCTCAAAGAAAGATAGGAAGACATTTGCTTATTTCACCTTCAACAGTGCATAACATAATTAAAAGATTCAAGGAATGAGGAGGAATTTCAGTGCGTAAAGGACAAGGGCGCAAGCCTAAGCTGAACAACAGTGATCTCCGAGCCCTCAGGCGGCACTGCATCAAGAATCGTCATTCATCTATAAGTGATATCACCACATGGGCTCAGGATTACTTTGGCAAACCTTTGTCACGTCTATGGCGTTATTTTTTAGTCAAAAGTTATGAGCGTGTAACACACGCTCACGAGCACATTATGTTATTTCACACGCGCAAAAATGAACCTTCAGCTGGCATGATAAAAGTACTCGCGCACAAATTCAACAACCGAGAGGTGTAGGTAGCTGCGAGCGAGCGCCTGGCTACTCTTACTCTGCTTGTACAGTGGAATCCTGCTCGCGCGCAGCGGCCTTCTGCTCGCGGAGTGGATTTCTGCTCGCTCAGCTGATTTCTGCTCGCTCGAGTACATGACTTTTGACAATTTGGGGCGGAAACCAAGGAGGGCACTGACCCTCTTACGATTGGTCACTTTCACACAGGGACATCCTTGATTGACAGCTCTCATTACAGGAAGCACGGAGTCAAAGTATCTGACGGAGTTCAGTCATTCAGTTAACACTGCACAGTGGACGGAATGGCGGCGACACCTGAAGATGTAGGCGTAAGTGATATTGATGATATGATGGGGGGGCTGTGTGTTTGACAGTGTTATAGCAATTTAATC
The DNA here is from genome assembly GCA_023631565.1 of Gymnocephalus cernua. Classification (NCBI taxonomy): domain Eukaryota; kingdom Metazoa; phylum Chordata; class Actinopteri; order Perciformes; family Percidae; genus Gymnocephalus; species Gymnocephalus cernua. The sequence goes on from CM042437.1 coordinate 26,090,840, forward strand.
TGAAATTTGTTGAGAATAAACTCATTAAATATTGAGAATAAAGTCGTTGTGTTTCGAGAAAAAACGACTTTATTCTCAATATTTAATGAGTTTATTCTCAACAAATTTCAGATTAAATTGCTATAACACTGTCAAACACACAGCCCCCATCATATCATCAATATCACTTACGCCTACATCTTCAGGTGTCGCCGCCATTCCGTCCACTGTGCAGTGTTAACTGAATGACTGAACTCCGTCAGATACTTTGACTCCGTGCTTCCTGTAATGAGAGCTGTCAATCAAGGATGTCCCTGTGTGAAAGTGACCAATCATAAGAGGGTCAGTGCCCTCCTTGGTTTCCGCCCCCAAATTGTCAAAAGTCATGTACTCGAGCGAGCAGAAATCAGCTGAGCGAGCAGAAATCCACACCGCGAGCAGAAGGCCGCTGCGCGCGAGCAGGATTCCACTGTACAAGCAGAGTAAGAGTAGCCAGGCGCTCGCTCGCAGCTACCTACACCTATCGGTTGTTGAATTTGTGCGCAAGTACTTTTATCATGCCAGCTGAATGTTCATTTTTGCGCGTGTGAAATAACATAATGTGCTCGTGAGCGTGTGTTACACGCTCATAACTTTTGACTAAAAAATAACGCCATACACGTCCCACAATATGTAGTTACATCCACAAATGCCAGTTAAAACTGTACTGTGCCAAAAGGAAGCCCTATGTTAACAGTGTCCAGAAGCGCAGTCGACTTCTCTGGGCTCGGAGGCATCTGGGATGGACCATCACACAGTGGAAACGTGTACTGTGGTCAGATGAATTAGTATTTCAGGTATTTTCTGGGAGAAATGGACGCCGTGTGCTCCGGACCAAAGAAGAAAAGGATCATCCAGACTGTTACCAGCAACAAGTCCAAAAGCCAGGGTCTGTCATGGTATGGGGTTGTGTCAGTGCCCTTGGCAAAGGTAACTTGCACTTCTGTGATGGCACCATTAATGCTGAAAAGTACACAATATGCTGCCTTCAAGAAGATATCTTTTCCAGGGACATCCATGCATATTTCAACAAGATAATGCAAAACCACATTCTGCACACATTACAAAGTCCTGGCTGCGGAGGAAGAGGATACGGGTACTTGACTGGCCTGCCTGAAGTCCCGACCTTTCTCCAATAGAGAATGTGTGGAGCATTTTGAAGCGCAAAATGCGACAACGAAGACCCCGTACTGTTGCCCACCTTAAGACTTGTTTGCAGCAAGAATGGGACAAAATTACACCTGAAACACTTCATCACTTGGTGTCTTCAGTCCCTAAACGTCTTTTAAGTGTTGTGAAATGGAATGGCAACATTACAAAGTGGTAAATGCTTTACTGTTCCAACTTTTTTTGAAATGTGTTGCAAGAACCAAAATAGGAATTTTGTTTTTTTGAAAAAAAAAAAAAAAAAAAAATTCATGAGGAACACATTAAATTATGTGCTGTTGTATTGTCTGCAATGAAATACAAGTCAAGGGGCGGATGTTGCTTAGTGGTAGAGTGTTCGCCTGCCAATCGGAAGGTTGGTGGTTTGATTCCCAGCCCTGCAGTCCCATGTCGAAGTGTCCTTGGGCAAGACACTGAACCCCTAGTTGCCTGCTGATGAGCTAGTGGCACCTTGTATGGCAGACGTGGCCTCAGTGTGTGAATGTGTGTGTGAATGGTGAATGGTTCCTGTACTATGTAAAGCGCTTTGAGTAGTTGTTAAGACTGGAAAAAGCGCTATATAAATACAGTTCATTTACATTTAGAAATCACTACTTTCTTTTTATATTTGTGTTTTCCATACTGTCCCAACTTTTTCTGATTTGGGGTTGTACATCAGTGGCGATATTGCGGTGATATTGTAGGGTTGACTATAGGGCTGCACAATATGAGGACTTTGCATTTGCTATATGTCTTAGTGCGATTATTTCGACTGATATTGCGATTGCGATATGATTCATGATATTGGAGGGAATGATCATTTTTGTATCATTATTCTCATTTTCATTGAAAAATATTCAAATTTAAAAATTGAAATGATTATAGTGTGATTCTTGCGAGGATCTGTACCAAACAAAGATGTTTTCTTTAGTCTTTAAGATAGGATACAACGTCTCTGGAGCACCACAATACTTCATTCATAACTGTTGGACACATATTTTGCCTTTAACAATTATTAACTCATCCAAATAGTTTGAGCTCTAACCCTAAAGTCTTTGTTTTACATACTGTTGCTTCTCCTGCTGAAGAAAACATCACTCTCACCTCCCTGGAACTGTGTAACACTGGCAGCCACAACTGGAGATGTGCTGACACATTAAACTACAATTTCTATTAGGGGTGCATGATATATCAACTCAATATCGTTATCGCGATATCACGTTGCGCAATACTATATCGAAAGTGCAGCGATAAGTTGTGTTTGATTTGGAGCCCGCTTGAAACGCTATTATGATCATGTTTCATTGGCCAGTTACCGTGCTACTTGCACATGTTAGTGGACGTCAGCGCACGGGTCCACGACGTGACAAACCCTATGGAGCGTACCACGTGTGCATATTTCGACAGAGTGACACAGTAAGTGAAGAAATAGATAGAGACAACTAAACGGAATAAATCAGAGAAGAGAAAAAAAAAGTTGTGTCCCGTTCTCTTTATTTATATTTATTTTATACTGTCCAACCAGTAAAACCTGTCCTGTTCTGTAGACATGGTCCTTATTTATTTATTCATGTTGTACCAGTCTAATATGACCGTTTCAGTTGAAATAAACCTTGTTATATTTGTTATGAATCTATTTTGAAGCGTTTATATTGAAATTCATATCGCAATATTCATAATCAATATCACAATATCACATTTTGTCAATATCGTGCAACCCTAACTTCTATCTGCAGCAGTAGTAATACTGCAAAGTCTAATTCTTTCATAGTAATACAGCTAACTTAACCAGCTGATATAATTGGATTCCAGTGTGTCACTTTCGGTTTCCAAATTTGTAGGCAGTGCTTACAGCCCTACTTCATATTCCACCACATTCCTGTGACCTGATTATGCATGCCAGCTATATTGCCTGTGCATAAATATCCACCATGACCAAATGCTGTAACCACACATACTGTATTTAGCTAGTGTCACTTGGGTTTATATTACATAGTATATCACTTGGCAGGACTTCGTTCACGCATTAGTCTTTTTCCAGAGTCACAACAACAATAGCTATCACTACAGTCAAAAAGTATGTCTCAATAGATTTATTTACTTATAAGGATGTAAATAATGCTGTGTAAAATGTGCCATGTCACTAGCTAGCTACTTTAAATCTACGACTTAATATTTCATTTTTAAATCATATTTATAGGCTTAATTTGGGACCGTCATATATAGCTAGCTAGACAGTTCTTACTGGTTCAGGACTTAGGTTAAAATATCGGCTAATCATCCGTATTACTTTGTGTAAAACCAATGTATAACGTGTGTTATTGCCCGTCCCTGCTAACGTTACTCAAGTTAGCAAGCCTATCTATTATCTAACTTGCTATTTTAACATACTGCTAAGTTACTGCTAACTTTAGTAACGTTAACATTACCCATGTTTCTGACTGCTGGGGCGAAAACGAACACTGGCCTACAAGGAAGGTATCGGTAGTTTTAAAAAAATATCGCCCAATCTTCTAGTCAGCAACCAAAATAATGAAAAAAAAAGTTAAACGTTTAGTTACTTTATCAGTCAAAATCGGACTAATTCGTTTTAGCCAATAGGCTAACGTTAACTAAGTTAATGTAGCTAGCTAACGTTAACTTAAAAGAACATCGGCTCAATCAAGTTAGTTGTTACCTCTGCAACTGTGGCCGTCGGCGCTGAATTTTCTTGGCCAGCGTTGAACTTCAGTGACCCCATTGCCAAAATATGAAATACTAATATTTATTAACCACTAAATTGTTATTTAACAGTCGCATTGTTAACAACAAGTCGGTCTCAGTGGCTTACCAAAACAAGTCCAACTTCAACTTCCTCCTCACATCGCTATTCCTCTCAGCCATTGGTCCATTCATGAATGCTGTCGTTTCTTGGACAGCGATTGGCTCTTTCAGTCGTCACTCTGAAATGGTGCTGGACGTGTGCATCTTCTATCACAACAGTACGTCTATTCAAATGAATTCAGCAGGCCGATTGAATAGGAAACATAATGTCATTATCAATAGGCTAACAGTGTTGGGCAAGTTAACGTACTTCCAAAATGTAATTCATTATAGATTACTAGTTACTGCCATTTGAGAGTAATTATGAGGGCATATCAAAGTGTGGGGTCTGGGTGGTGTGGGGTGTCCTCCCCCAGGGTTATTTTGAGCGTCAGAGACTTCCATGCTTCCTGCATTCTGACACACGTTTATGCACAAATTTATGGGAATACCTTCATTTAGCCTATATGAGAAGGAAAACACAGATGACATTCAAAATATATCAAATATATAATGGAATATAAAGCAGTAAGGGGGCTTTCACATCAGCAACCTAAGTCTGCATGTTCTGCAGTGTTAGTTTAGTTTGCTGTCACATTACTGGTCCCCAGAATGTATTTATTCATCATATTTTGTATTATTAATCTGAATCTTCAAAGTAGCCTAACTAAAGTTTTAAAATAAATAGTGAAATAAAACGTACAGTTGACTCTGAATTGTACAGTGGAGTAGAAGTGGGCTATAAAGTAGCTAAAACAGAGAGCTCAACACACAGGGTGAAAAGAGGAGCTGCAGCAATGTGCAGTACAACAAATATATGGTGTTTTTTGAAAATTAAACCATGTAAACCTATTCTGGTACAACCTCTAAATACAATTATGAACCTGAAAATGAGCATAATATGAAGACTTTAAATCTTAACGCAGCTTCACACTGAAGTACGGAGCTCATATAAGACGATGCTCTGACATCCCGTTTCCTTGAAGGCAGCACGGAGCTGCGCCAAACGAAGCCGACAGAAGCACAGAAGAGAAGAAGAGTTATGATACACCGTCTCGTCCAGCTGCAGTGGTGTAAACTGGCAGATTTTAATGTTGCAGGCCACTGTTTTTTGCAAGTAGTTTAAAGTGTAAACATGTATTGTTGTTGTGAATCTTTGGTAGCCTGGAACTCCAGACCCAAATCCGAAAGATTAAGGGTCTGGCATTGAGTAATGAAAATGGCCCAACTCGAGGGGCGGCACCAAGCATGCATTTGAAAATGTCACTGCACGCAATTGGATAACACTACAACCAATCACAACAATACACAGGGTGTCGTATCCAGAGCCCCATACGCTTAGCTACCAGCGGAGCTAACTGGTAGATCAAACTCTCGCCGTATCCGGTCGGCAAAACAGCAAAAACGTCCTTCTTGCAAAGGAACGATTTGAGCGCCGTCTTCTGTTCCTCTTTTAGATAAAAAGCCAAGTCTAACTCGTTCATTGTAGCCGTTTCAAATAACTGGTGTTCATCCGTAGCCATCTTGCAATGTTTACTAATGACTTTGACGTCGCAGCGCTGCCGACATCTGTTTAGCTCGCCTCTATCAGATACACTGATGTGATTGGTGCAGCTGGGCTACAAGGGCATAGTTAATGAGCATCATTAGTCACAGCCAGAGTGACTCGCTGAGCTCTCGCGAGAACTCTGGATTTCCAGGGTACATTTTTGGTTTAAACTCGCCTTAAAACAAACGCCCGCAAGGGCACTTCAGGTGCACCAGGATGTTTGGGACAATCTTTACACTAAGACATTCACAAAACAGCCATGACCATGGATAAAATGAAGCTTACGTCTGACTTTTGAGTCCCCTAAATGAATATTCCTGAACTCTAAAGTCAGCCTGGGCCTCCCCCCCTGCCCCCCCAATCCTTGAATATTGCCTTCATTCAAGCACTTCAACTAAATCTTTGTTATTGAAAAGCAATGTGACAAAGAAAATGTGTTTTATCATCTGTCACAGACTGTAACCTGCCAAGGGCAGGGCAGGATTAACCCCAGCAAGCCCTGGGGCAAAAATGACCTGTGGGCTCCTCTAAACCTCAATATCCCTCTTACTCTCTGTACATTGCGTACGTATTAGTAAGTCATTTGTGATTAGTTTGTGGTAACTTCATTAAGCATTACAGAAAAATACTTCAAACATCTACAACGTGAGACGGGTGCATCGGAGGGGGACAAGCAGGTCAAAAGTTGCGAAGTAAAACTCCCGCACACCGTCTAACTTGCAAAAATAAATAAAGTTTAATAGTAGGCAGTGTTCTTCGAAGATGGTCAAGTACCGAAACTTTGCCTACTATTAAACTTTATATATATATTTTTGCAAGTTATACAGTGTGCGGGTGTTTTTCTTTATTAAACATAACATTGTTTAGGCAAATGCACCATGCAAGCGCATGATGACCTGAAATAATATAGGCTTTCAAACTAGAGTATAACTCGGGACCTTTATACTAAAAGTGTTGCTTTTTGTATAAATCTCTCTTGGATGGCGTTCTCTTCTCCTCAGAGCTGGACCTTTGAACTTTTCAGCCCAGTTCAAGGGAACAAAAGCAAACAAATCACATTGTCCTTTCGGGAATTTTGGCTTGTTCGCTGCCTTTCATGACCACTTCTTTAGGCATCTCTCTGCCTCTCCTCATTCAGGGTCCCCCCAAGAAAGTCAATGGTTCCTTACATCCCAGTTTGACAAGTCAGGAGGATACACGCTAATCCCCTTAATCTGGCCTTTCTCCCGCACGCAGTCACAGGGAGAGAGGGACCACAGAGAGTAATCCTGTCGGAGAAACAATAGGATTAAGGGCCCAACCCTGTGAGTGACAATCAGGTATCCACTGACTGATCTGCAAAGCAGGAGCCCCGGCCACTCTGTCTTCAATGTGACTTTATTTTTGTGTGGCGGGCCTAAGAGGAATGGGGGGTGAGGTAGGGGAGGGACGGGTGGGTTGTGACGGGAGGGAGGATATTTCTTTGAGTGGCTGCTGGAGGTCTGACAGGCCTGTGGTCCCCTGAGCACCAGGGACCCAGGAATGACTGACAGGTGAGGGGTGAGAGCGTGAAGGGTTTAGTATGGGAGGATGGGGAATTTGTATCTGGGGGTGTGAGCTGTGGGGGTGGCACAGATACAGTTGATTTCACTTCATATTTCTCTAGAGGTATTTTTAGATGATACAAGTGTGTGTATTATTGTTGTGACAGAAGGTGCAGGGACACACACCCGTGCTCTACTATATACTGTACATAGCAGTTTGTTCATATTTCACTATGGCAGTTGCTGAATAGATAAAGATATTTTCCCTGTAAAGGAATGGATGTGACACACATGGCAATCGGACAGGCAGAGCAACCCTTTTACCTTTCACATAGTCATTTGATCCTCTGTTAAAATAAAAATGGCTCATAACAAAAAAGATTCGGCAATTTCCTTCAACAGCTGGTCACTGTAGTTTTTAGCAACTCAAACAGCATTTGTTGGCGACTATTTTCAGCAGTGGATTAATGCTCACTGAGTGCTCTTTCACATCATGAATCCTGAAGATGCATAAAAATGCAATATATATATCAATTTCACATTCGAACATGTGCTTTCAAACATATATTTTCGGACATGTCACATGAAAGATAAACATGACACAAGCACATTTTCAGTTATTTCACATGTTTCAACATGCATTGCATTGGTGCTCCCAGAGGTGTCAAAAGTATTCACATTCATTACTAGTATAGTAATGAATGTGAATGTACTAGTATAGATACTAGGGTTTAACCCTAGTGTTGTCTTCCCGTAGACCATGAGCTTGTTGTCCTTCCGGGTCAGAATTGCAAATAAACTTTTTTTGGCTCTTTTTCCAACGTTTTTTGATGCTTTTTGAAATGCTTTTGTCACTTTTTTTGACGCTTTTTTAAATACATGGTCAATAAACATAATTTAAATGACATAATACCTATTTTTTTTGTTTAAAAAACACAAATTATGGATTATTTTGACTGATAGTTAAGATCAGAGGATGTTGAGTGGATCACAGCTTATTTCAACTGCTATAAAATTGAAAAGAAAAAACAAACACCCACAATTCAATGAAAGTAATCAATTTTACCTGCCAAGAATGTTATATGGCTTCCATACAACATACATCCACGCATTCATGTTATTTTGGGGCAATTTGGTTCAAAGAAACCCATAATTCTGATACAAAAATGGGTCAAATTTGACCAGAGGACAACGCAAGGGTTAAAAAGACTTCTGTAGAAGTTGAAGTATCAACTCAAGCTTTTTACTCAAGTGAAAGTGTAAAAGTACTGGTTTCAAAATTACTTAAAGTATAAAAGTAAAAGTAATGTAAGGAAAAAAAAATAATATCAATATGCTTTTTGAAATTAGACGGCCAGTTTTGGAAACAATTAGCTCGTGGTACTTGGGTGCGCAGAGCTTGCAGCGCATTTGAAAAGAAGTTGTTTTTGCATCCAACCATTTCAGAAAATTCTTCCAGGTACGGCCAGGGATGTAGAGGGTTGGCTGGTCTTCCTGGCTACCAACCTCCTCGCTGGTGCTTGGTTGGGACATTTCGCTTGAGTTCTCTTGAGTCTCTGCCACGGACATCTTCGTACTAGGCTACATATGTCTACTATTTCCTTGCTGGAGTGTGACGTGATTTGTGTCATGTGCAGGTGTGATGGGTTGCGTACAAACCAATAGGGTGTTGGAATGGTATGTGTTTATACTTCTCATCCAACCACAATCAAATTCACTCTATCCGGATGGCACAATTTATCTGGATAGGTTTTTTTTTTTTTTTGTGTGTGTGTGTGTGTGTGTGTGTGTGTGTGTGTGTGTGTGTGTTTTTTTTAACGATGACAAGCCGGAATGAAAACAAGCCAAACTGAAATAGGAGTAACAAGGCTATTTTTAAGGAGTAGAAAGTACAGATAGTTGCGTGAAAATGTAAGGAGTAGAAGTAAAAAGTCTGCTGTAAATTAATTACTCCAGTAAAGTATAGAAACCCAACATTTCTACTTAAACCTACATTGTGTAATTGTTTGAGTTGATTCTTAGCAAAAAACCTTTGTTCTTTCACAAATATGTGCTCATTCATGCGTAATTACTTCCACCAACTAATCAAAGTATTCTCGTAAGCGTAGAATCTGCCATTCAGAATCATTCAGAATACATGAGAGCGACTCGCTCGAATGGCGGCAGCCATGTTGCGCCTCCATCTTTAAAATACATTAGCCAAAGAGGGACATACCTCCGCCTTTCGCCCTCTTACACCTAGTGGCACCGTGACGAATGCCAGGGGGAGATCACTCGCCAGGGAAGTGAATAAGAGAATTAAAACGACAACGCGACAGGCAAAACAACAAGACCAAAGTTAATATTGGAGTGGCTAGAACAGCTGCGTGTAAATGATGGAGATAATAAGAGCTAATTTCGGGTTCGGCCATCGTAAGAGTTAAAACGCACTCGCAATGGGAAGGGCTAGAAAGTAATACTCAGTTGGTTGTCATATACAATTTCACTGCTAGATGGATGAAATTCTTACACAATGTAGCTTTAAGTAAGGTAACAAAGTATTTGTACTTGAAACCTCTGGGTGCTTCCTTGTAAGGGGTTTCTCACATCAAAGGTATTAGATGAAGATTCAATTTACTCAACTTTCCAAATAGCAACAATGGGTAAAAGAACCCATAAACCCACAATTTAATCCCGAGGTAAAGAGCTTGTTCATTTCTATCCCTTTAACAGCTAAGCCTCGACATGTGAACTTCACCGTATGAACACCAGATGGCCCCATTGGTACAAATATGTCTTCAGCAGGACTCTCCCAGTTAAGAGGACCCTCTGTAGCCAAAGTGAAGCTCCTGAGGTCACAGAAAAGACTGACTGCTTATTGAACCAACACTTTAAACCCAAATATCTGTCCAGAAACCGCACAAACCTCAAACAGCGAGGTGCTTCTGATATCCGATCCTCTGTCGCTGCAGCAGGAGCCAGCCCAGGCCTCCGAGCCGAAGGAAACAAGCCTCACATCCAGTGAAAAGAGAAGCCGTCCGCTCCATTCGGGTCCAGTGAACTTGGCCAAAGAAAACAGCAGTCGATTCTTCACATCTCCTCATGTTACGCCGCTGGTCTTGTTAAGTGCTGGGGGTAAATTACAGGTTAGCCATTGTGTGAAAGGGAATGAGTCACAGGATGGTGGATTTCCATGTGTGACAGGTGCCTGCAGTGGTTACTCTGTGTTTGTTTAGGCTAGCTGATACTGTGGAAATTCCCACTGAAGGCTCGCCCTCAGAGGTGACCAGAGTAGGGGTGAGAGGGACTCAGGGGTCCTTGACAGTGACCCTCCCTTTATCTTTTTATCAAGTTCTTGAAAAAAGGCAAATAAACGTATTTCCAAAAATGTTGAGCTATTCCTTTAACCAGATTTTTAAGCAATGAGTGGAAGACATTCTTTCTATGTTAAATGCATAACATAGAAAGAATGTCTTCCAAAATCTGGTTAAAGGAATAGCTCAACATTTTTGGAAATACGTTTATTTGCCTTTTTTTCAAGAACTTGATAAAAAGATAAATATCAATCTCATGTTCTTGTGCTAAGAACAGAGGGTCAGTCAGGATTGGGTTAGCCAAGTTTACGCGTCATCTAATTTAATCTGTTCACAAACAGAAATGTAAAAACCACAGTTTGTGGTTTTGAAAGTAGTTACATGATGGAACTATTTCTTTTTTAAGATTATATTTCGGGCATTTTAGGCCTTTATTTTCGACAGGACAGCTGAAGACATGAGAGGGGAGAGAGAAGGGGAATGACATGCAGCAAAGGGGCACAGGTTGGAGTCGAACCTGCGCCTGCTGCGTCAAGGACTAAGCCTCTTTATACGGGGCGCTCGCTACCAGGTGAGCAGCTACCCAGGCGCCCTGATGGAACTATTTCTTGATGAACAGTTAATCCGTCCCGCAGCACTTCTGTGCAGCATCTCCAGCAAAAGTGAGGGTTGTCAGATATATTAGTTGGTGAGCAAAAAGACTTTAATGAGGAATATATATATATATATATATATATATATATATATATATATATATATATATATATTTTATAATTTGCAGGATTATCCCTATACACATATATATTAATTGACCCTGTGTTCTTTACAGACGAAAATGAAAAGAGCCTGTTGATCAATGCTCAGCTTTGAGAAGGTAAGAGATGGAGAAGGGGAAGATGAGGAGACTGAGACAAAAATAAAGGGAAGATGAGGGAGATGAGAGAGGAAGTGCGGGTACTGCCTAAACTGTTACTAAAATATTTGTAATACATTTTGGCAGAAGAGACACGTGAGAAGTCACATACAAAGGGACAGGCAGTGAAAACAGCGCACGAGAGGGAACAGTAGTGTGAATTTTCCTTTACTTGAACACTTTGTCAACATTCATATTCAGATGTTTCGTGATCATTTTAGCCTCTTCTATATTCCAGATTATAGTGTGGATCCTTGATTGCAACATTAAACCTGATTGTCATGTATTCCTGCTTGACAGATATTTGACAGACACTGGTGTGGTTTTAAAGCTATCGCTATCCAAGTTTTGCTTTCCAAACATATTCAATCAAAATCAAAACCTCCCTAGTAAGCCCGGTCTATGGACCTTTGTCATTCTAAATCCCTGCGTATACGGCCTGCGTATACAGCCATGTGCGGTGCTAGCACATTTAGTCCAGGGGCTAGAAAATGTGCTCTAAAACCTCAAACCTCTCAACTGGACTACCGTGTCCAGAGGGATCACCAATACGATAAGAAACACAGATAAATGAACTTTGCCTGGAAAGTGCGCACACTGATGGATAGTTCAACCAATGACAGAGCGGAGAGGAGAATCCCGATCATACTAGAGAACTAAGGAGAGGCCGGATTGACCTAGCTGCCCTTTCTGAAACACACAAAGCATGCAACCTGTTCACATAATATTATAATTTTACTAAAAGTCCTTTATATTACTAAAGGAGTGGAAATTGTCACCAAACGTTCACTACTACTACTAACACTGCTAACACTGCTCACGTGTGTAGTAGCATTATTCAAGCTATTGCAGGGTCTCATGCCAGCTAGCATGACATGCACGGACAATAAAAATGGATTGATTTATCATTAGACAAAGTCGCAAACCAGATAGACAGAAACAAAGTGGTGTGACAAGCAACCCAAAATGAAAATGAAGACGCCGGAGAGGGGACTAGGGCAGACAGCAGGTGGTCAGAGTGGGACAAGAAAAATACGAGCCATACAAGATGAGCATAGGAAATAAACAGACACATTTTTATTTGTCCTCCATGGATCCAACCCTTTGTGTTTAATAATCAGCCAGAGAGAAAAGAGCAGGTTAAGTGTGTATTTATAAAAATAGCGAACATTATTAATTATTTCCTCAGGATCATCATCTTGCTAGCCAACCCAGTCTCACGGCAGTTTGTGAAATGGTCACGCAATTTAATCTATTTGATTCGTGTACACAAACACGTTTATCTCGTTTTTTTCGTGATGGTCAGCACGTTTGTTATAATACCAACAATTGCATAGCTGTATACAGCGTGACGGGCTGGGTTTAGGAAAAGAAGTAGGGCTGTCAATCGATTAAAAAATGTAATTAAATTAATTACATACTCTGTGATTAATCAATCTAAATTAATCAATCATTTTATTAATTATTAATTATTTATTAATAATCATTTTTGCTGTGAAAGTATTTTAAATATTTCAATTCAAATGAATAATCAGCATTAGTGACATTAAAGTTAAAAAACTATTTTATTATTATTTTCACTGTTCAAATAATGACCATAACAATCAACAATATGACCTAATATGCTGAGGAAATAAATTCAAAAGTGCTTCAGGAATAGGGTTATTATTTCAATAGTAAATTGCTATTGAATGACAAAAACATCCACCAGATGGGAAAATGGTATTTTACAATAACTTTGAATGCACCACGAGGCTGTAGGTTACCAGTTTCATTGAACACACCGTCTTGTCTGTGTTTTTACAGCTGCAGAAGTGTCAGAATCCTCTACAGTGAGTGAAACACAGTCAAAGTTTACACCGTTTAGTGTTAGCTGTCAGCATTTTAACCGTGTTTAATCCAGCTGCTAGCTAGCGGTAGGCTAACGTTACCTGCTGTTGAGTGTAGTGTTAACTAGCGTCACGTGCAGCGATGTTTCTGTTGCACATTCTGTCATCTCCCTCCTTCGTTTTACAGTCACATGGTGGCTAGAACGGCTCCGGGTGAAAGGTCAATATGGAATGGATTAATCTGCGTTATTTCTTTTAATGCACTATTTTTTCTCAGATTAATTAATCGAAATTAACGCGTTATTTTGACAGCCCTAAAAAGAAGAAAGGACGGTTGGGTGTAGGAAACGTGACACGCGGGACACGATCCCCGGTCTCCTGGGTGAAAGTCCTGTGGTGTTTGACCCATCCACCCCCCCAACCAACCTCCCTATTTTCGGGCTTTCTTACTACTCACTACCATAGTCGCTCTTAATGCTACGTAATCTTTTCATTGAGAATCGTGCTGTGATCACGAAAGATGCTTCTTACTGAAATACATTAGTTAAAAAAACGCGCTGACCATCGCGGAAAAAATGAGATAAACGTGTTCGTGTACACGAATCAAATAGATTAAATTACGTGACCATTTCACGAACTGCCGTGAGACTGGGTTGTGCTAGCATATAGAGAAGTTCCCACAAAATGGCTAAGCCTACAACATGAACTGACTAAATCTGCAATTTCAAACCGTTAAGCTTCCCAGGCAACAATCTGCCATGTGGCTCAACTTATTTCCTCCCAAGGCTTAACTTAGGCTACCCCTTATTGGGGCAAGTTGAGCCAAGAGACAAACATTTTTTGGAAAGTTTTTTAAAGTGATGATTCCCAGGGATACACCACATATGTTGATATTTTAATTGGAGACATTGCTGTCATGCCCTCACTTTAAAGACGCCTCGAGTAAAAACTCACCGAACTCTCTCCTAACCTAACCATACTGTTGTCATACATATGTTGTTCATATACCTGTTGGTCATGTAGACCAAAACGATGGATGAAAATACCTGGAGTCACTTTGATTTATTTGTGCTTGTAAAAGTTGAATTTTAAGTAGCGTGCTCGACAATATTCCAGTGACCACAAAAGAATCGACTTGGTGCTTGGAAAAGAGAACAATCAAAAGAGAGGCAGAGCAGATGCAGCTGCTTTTAAACTAAAGACTCGTTTGAAGTGTCTGGATGGACAGTGTGGCATGTTTCACAGGGCTGATGCTCGACAGCAGCTTTGTGCTTAATGATGTAGCAGCACCTTCTGGAATGGATGATGTCACCTAAGACACAGGAATCAGGGATGAGAGGGCAAGGCAGGAGCCTTTTTTTCCCCTCATGGTCTAAGCTCCCAAACCCTGAGTGACACTACAGAGGAAAGACATGTACAAACAAGAAAACCCATCGCTCACTACCAGGCCCATTTATCCGCCGGACCCAAACATCTACAGAGAGAGCATATTTATTTTAAAAGTTGTGATGATAAGGAAGTCAAACAGTGATTCTTTTTCAGCATACAAAAAACCAACAGCTCCCATCAAATCTAGCGCCGTGGGAACTTTCGTCATCGTCGCTTAGTTCCTTCCATATCTACGCCACAACAACTTTCAAACTTTTCAGCTGTAATCTTTGCTGTCCAAACACTTTTACAGTGTTCGCTCCTCTCTGTCCTGCTGTTATTATAGACATGTCTGAGCTAGCCGCAAACCCTTGACTCCTTCACGGACTCGCCTCTCCTGGCATGATGTTTAGGCCGGGAACATCTAGAACTTAAAGGGAAATAATGAGGGAATAATGATAAATAAGTTGTATTTGAAATGGTTTTCATCAATATTTGGGGAGACCATTATATACATATATACATAAGCCTTTTATGAAATAAAAAAGGTATTTATTAAAGGCAGCTAAGACAAACAGATTCAATACATACCAATGTTGGAATGCTTTTTTTATAAACAAGGCAAGCTGTGTTAGTTATTTGCGCTATTAAAAATATTAAAGTGCTCATATTATGCTAATTTTCAGGTTCATAATTGTATTTACAGGTTATGTCAGAATAGGTTTACATGGTTTAAGTTTCAGAAAACACCATATTTTTGTTGTACTGCACATTGCTACAGCTCCTCTTTTCACCCTGTGTGTTAAGCTCTCTATTTTAGCTACAGAGTGAGACATCTCACTTCTGTTCCATCTTTGTTGGGAGTCGAAGATGTGCAGTACCTAGGTAAGGACTGCTAGCCAGTCAGAAGCAGAGTATGAGGGCGTGCCATGCTAGCAGCTAGGTGAGCATTATAACATGTGTTACAATGCGACGCAAAATGACGCAAAATGACGCACGTTTGTCTCTGAAGTAAAGGCTGGACTACAACAGAGCTGTTTGGAGCAGTTTGTGAACAGTGTTTTCTGTTGGAGATGGTAAGTTCCTTTGGGGGGGACTTTGGGCTTTTTCACTTTGTAAACCTATAACGTGCACAAAAATGATATATAACACAATAAAAAAAAGGGAAAAGCCAAACATAATATGATCACTTTAGAGGGATTTTGAATGAGGGTTTCTTGCTTCCTGAACAGTTCTGGTTACAGTTCAGTTCTATATTGCTTAAACTAGAAAATATTCACATTTAAAGGTCCTAAACACCCACACAGGTGTTTTCAGTTAATCTGGCTGATTGGACCTCTTCCCAGGACCTCTGGGTGTGTGTAGACTGAGTGAGTCTGCTGTTAGCTTTGTTGCAACTGTTAGGGGCAAATGACATCTTAATCATTCTTATTGGTAGAAACAATTTGTGACCTCTAAATTCCCATCTAGGATCTGGGCCACTTTCAACCTGAGTAGAGGTCTAATCAGCCAGAATAACTGAAATCATCTGTGTGGGTGTTCAGTGGCTGGAATCAGAGAATTTTTACCTTTTCTTTTTCATTATAAATAACTCAAACTGATCAACTGATTATCAAAATAGTTGGCGATTAATTTAATAGTTGTAATAATAATTGATTCATCTTCACAGCTCTAAACTAATGTTTATGTTTTCAAAAATCCTCCACCCATATAGTCTGGTGTGTAGCTTGTTATTGTGGAGACTACCCCCATCCCCGCCTGCTATGATTAATTCAAGTATCAGGAGTCTCTGGGGGTCACATCTCCTGCATGGGTGTGCAATGTCTGTACGCACCCTGGCCACTCCTCTTATGTGGCCCTGGCATATTAGCTAATGGACGACATATGATCTAATATATGCCATTAATCGCCAGCAGGGACGGTCACTGCCCAGACTTACAGAGGCCACCCTGCGACATGTGTGGCTGTTAGAGTAACACACAAGCTCACAAAGTCTCATGAGAGTTTTACTGTGTGTCTCTAACAGTCACACTCCTTCAATGTGAATGCCTTAATTGCACAGCAACTTAAAGCAAAATGCTTGTTTATCACAACTTCAATCTAATTTTCATAGTTTTGTCAATCATTTTTTATCAGTTATGATACCATTTTACTTTCTGAGAAGTGGGAACATATGTTATCTAGTCTGTATTTCACCTCTAGTATCTTTACTCGTTGATGCCCGGAACATGTCCGTTATTTTGGAGCATTTCGCTGCCTCCTCCTCAATGATTTTTATCCTTTTGAGTCTGACCTTCTCAGCTCCACCTTTTCCTTTTCTTTTCTGGCTTTCCATCATTAGACTCACACACTGTCTGTTAACGTTACCGATAGACTTCCAAACTTGACGAGGAAAACGCCATAGGCCGACCAGGGCTATGGCGTTTGGGGAGGGGCCGCTCACTGATCCCCCTATATTTCTGAAAATCCTAGACATGGTTGTGAGCTGCTCTTCGTTAGTGCTTTCTGATTAGCCTGTGTTTGTAGTGAAATAAGAGGCTGCTGCGGCCTGCCGTACGGGTTGAGCAGAGGCTGCACAGTTTGAACAGCGGGCAGCGGCCGGGCAGCGGCCACACACCAGGCCGTCAGATGGTGTTGCTAAGAACTTGCAATGTATAACTATTATCAGACCGGCCCTCGCGGCCTCGAAACACTACTGGTCCACTGGGAAAACAGGACAGTCAGGACTGCAGAGAAAATCATTGGTGTTAACCTGCTCTCCCTCCAGGACTTATACTCCTCCAGAGTCAGGAACGCATTAGGACAGACCCATCACACCCTGGACACAACCTGCTTCAGCATCTCCCCTCTGGTAGGAATAGATTAACTGCCTCATTGCTCAACTTTACTAGAAATATTTCAGTGACTAAACTGCCAAGGGTGTTGTATCAGAATTTTTGCTTTCATGATTATAGCACCAGGCATGCCACAGAAGGCAGATTCACACTACCTAAGGTAAGAACAAACAAAGGGGAAAATACAGTAGTATACAGAGCCATGAGTAACAGGAACACTATGCCTGGTTATGTCATTAAAGGAAATGATTGATGTCATGTTCTTTTCTCTACATTCTGTGAAAAACGTAAACTCCATGAAGAATAGCTGTGGCTATGGCCGCAGCTAATGGAGATCCCAATAAATCAAATCAAATCAAATCAAACACCAGTCCATAGTGTCAATAACCCTGTAACACCAAACATCCACTGTTCCCTTTAGAGATTATAACTATACAGTTTTCAATGCACCATTTATGTACATATCATCTGTCACTGTCAATATAAATTGTACCCGCTGTATATAGGCTACTGTATATAAACATGTATAAAAAAACACCAGTGTCAAATTCCTTGTATGTGCACACATAGTTGGCCAATAAAGTGGATTCTGATTAAGAACACTTCTGTTATCACAGGATTCAGTCCTGAGCAGTTATTAGATTATTCATGCCTTCCCACTGACTCCTTCAACTGACCACACACACACACACACACACACACACACACACACACACACACACACACACACACACACACACACATCATGAACTCCAGCTGTCCCGTTCCTGTGTGTGAAAAACCAGGTGCACTGTATGTGTGGTTTGATAATCCAGATGTGGGATGATGTAGCTTCAATCTCTGTCCATCAAATGGATCCTCACATTGTATGGAGTGGATTTGGGGGGGGGGGTCAAACACTCCAATCCCCTCCGGTGTGATCTCAGGTGCAGGGGTCAAATGTATGTAAACCCAAACAGTGTGTTTCCACAGTGATGAGATGGGTTTGTCAAGAGGCTAATGTGCCTTAATCCCTTCAAACGCTTTGGGTTGATCCACGCAGCCACTCCAAAGTGTTGGGGAGGAAAGGCTGAGCTGTGTTTTCCTCACTGGGACTTATTCACTGGCCCACCAGACAGTGTGTGTACACATGATTTTTATGTGTTGAACATTTGTGCTCACAGTGCCTCGAGCTAACGGATTAGCCCTTTCCCAGCAGGCACCAGCATGCTTCTCAACGAATGAGTCCAGCTCACTTCCAGTGTTTTGGTTTACCTTCACAGGGTGTTAGTTTTTCTCTGGCCACAGTCATCGTCATCCCAGATGAAAATGCTACACGGAATGACATCGATGTTCATATGATGCAAACAGAGGTTTCTGAGTGCTGACAAATGAACTGTGTTGTTTAAATTTGGTAAGACAACGGAAGGTTCTAATTCTAATACAGGGTCTGTGGATATGTGTTCATCTTGAATATGGATAGTAAACTCAAGAACATAACACTTTTTCACAAAAATAGATCAACTGAACCGTTAATGAGAGACTGAAGTTACACACTGTGTTTGCATCAGCGATGCTTGGTGCTCAAACACAGTCAAAGTTGATGGACAATGTTTCCCTAATGTCGATTTTTTAATGTTAACTATGTAGGTAAGTAAGTAAAGTTTATTTTTATAGCACATTTAAACACAGCTCGCACTGACCAAAGTGCTGTACATGGTGCATTAGCCACAGAATAATAAAATAAAATATATACACTTACAGATCAGTGATTTAAGCTAAGATGACATCAAGAGACAAACACTTAATTACAGACATAACAGGGCAAGACAATTAAAACACAGGGAAGGCCAATGTAAATAGGTGAATTTTAAATATTGTAATTGAAGGGGCATTTCTGATGTCAGGTGGCAGTTGGTTCTACAGCTGAGGGCCAGCAACAGAAAAGGCCTCTGTCAGGACTGTGGGACATGGAGGAGACCTTGGCTGGAGGACCTGAGGGACCTGGGGGCTACATGGGGATGAATGATACCAGCTACGTAGCTGGGGGCCCGGACTAGGGCAGGTGTAATGTGTTCACGCTATGGGATGGGAGAAGCTGGTGAAGGTTTGTGCGAACTGTGGAAAACACACCATGTAAAATAACATCCAAAGACCTGAAGGCTGACCTGGAGCAGTTGTTTCAACCCGCACCATACGCTGCACATTAAACCAAAACAGGCTTCATGGGTAAAGGCAAAGGAGAACCCCACTGCTGAAAGAAAGACATAAAAAGGCACGACTGATATTTGCTAAAACGGAGGCTACCTAGACAATCCAAAATCCTTCTGGGCAAATCTTAAATTTGCGGCAGACAACTAACAGCTAACTTCTGTTTTGTATATGTGTTATTTGTGTAGAAGCTGGAGCGTTTTCATTAATAAGGATGTCCTGTTTGAGTCATGTTTGTCATCAAGTATGTTTTAGTGATATATTATATTGCTTTATATTGTTTTAGTCAATTGTTAGTGTCCTTTTTTTGTAATCCCGTTTGGGAGAGAAGCTGGAGCGGGCCGTTTTCATTAATAAGGATGTCCGGTTACACTTTACTTGAAGGTATCTACATAAGATTGACATGACACTGTCATGAACGTGCCATAAACATTATAAACACGTCATAAACGTTTATGACATAACGCTTCTTTTAGTAAGTGTCATTCGGTTTTTGTTGTGACAAGTTAGTGTCATGACTGTGTCATGTGTCATGACACAGTCATGACACATGACACTGTCATGTCACTCTTAGTGTCATGTCACTCTTATATAGATATCATCAAGTAGAGTGTTACCTGATGTCCTGTTTGATTCATGTTTGTCACCAGGTATGTTTTAGCGACATATTATATTGCTTTATATTGATTGTTAATGTCCTTTTTTGTAATCCTATTTGGGAGAGAAGCTGCAGCGGGCCGTTTTCATTAATAAGGATGTCCTGTTTGATTCATGTTTGTCACCAGAATAAACAGACATCATCAGTCAGAGATCCTGGTGCCACGGTGTGGTGAACAAAATAAACGCAGAAATCTACCTTCATTGCGTTTCTCTGTTCCCCAGTCTACCTAAAGAAAAACTGCATCTGGGCTGCTCACATGTTCCACCTGGTGGTGGTTGGTTGCAGCTACTGCAGCTACTACTGGGTAAATTATCTCACCCCCCTTTAACTGCCACGGCAACCACTGCGGTATCACAACACAGTGGTAATCACGTGAAATGGAACCAGTAGGATCTGTACAATGCCGTTCATTGACTTCAGCTCAGCATTACCACCATCATCCCCCAGAAGCTGGGAGGGAAACTTTACCTGCTGGGCCTCGACTAGGGTTGGGCATCGTTTTGATTTGAACAATTCTGATTGCAATTTCTGATTCTTCCCTCTCGATTCTCGATTCCGATTCTTTGAGGGGTGGAATTCAAACGGGTCACATGCTTATTTCATAGATAAGAGGAAAAGTTTATTTTTATTCAATGGTGGTTTACAGTTCTACTGGGCTCTTTCAACTTCAAATAAACCCACACAACACAACAAGCGCCTGGAACTACGGCAGGCGTTACGGAAACCAGAAACTTGCTCGTCTTAAATTTGGAACCGATGATCGGATTCAAAGCCAAATAAACGATTCCATTGGAATCGTAATTTTTGAAACAATTCCAAGTAGGAACCGGTTCTCGATGCCCAATCCTAGCCTCGACAGAGCTGGGCCTCTCAGCCCATCTCTGTATGAAGCATCAAAGAGAGAGGAAGTAGAGCAACGGGTTAGCTAGTGCAACGACAACAACCTATCTCTCAACGTAGAAATCACAAAGAGGGCACCGTAGAGGGCGTTCTGACCAGCTGCATCACTACGTCGTATGAAAACAGCAAAGCACAAAGAATGCAAGATCCTGCAACGCTGAGTGAGGACAGCCGAGAAGATCATAGGGGTCCCTCTCCCCTCCATGCAGGACATTTTCCACAAGCACTGTGCACGCAGAGCCTCTTCCGTTCCTGCCCCTGCTGCCCCTCTTACAGACTGTTTGCCCCTTCTTCCATCAAGCAGAAGATTTTGCAGCATCAGGACCAGCTCTGCAAGCCTCTGCAACAGTTTCTTTCCCCAAGCTGTCAGACTTTTAAACACTCTGCTGCCACACGGATACATCCCAATATACACAACTATATACATAACTCACCTGAACTACACCTCTCTGCACGTTTCATTTCATTGACTCCCCTGCACTGCACAGGGTCACTAGTTAGCCATTATTTATATTCTCTACAACATAAGATTATTGTTTAGTAGCATTAGCAGCTGCAATAGGGCACTGCTATGTCCTGCTATGCCCTGCTACACCCTGTAACGCCCTACAGTGCCCTGCTAGTCCATGAACTACTATTTCTAGTCATAGTTCCATTATCTTTACTGTGATAATAATTGCCACTGTTCATCACACCCCCAACCGGCACCGGCAGACACCACGTACCAAGAGCCTGGGTCTGTCTAAAAGAGGTTTCTCCATTAAAAGGGAGTTTTTCCTCGCCACTGTCACACTAAATGCTTGTTCTTGGGGGAATTACTGGAATAGTTGGGTCTTTGTAAATTGTAGAGTGTGGTCTAGACCTACTCTATCTGTAAAGTGTCTCGAGATAACTCTTGTTATGATTTGATTGTTTGTTTGTAACCAGAACCAAGAGGCGTGATCACATTACTTCTGTTTTAGCATCGTTACACTGGCTCCCAGTGTGTTTTAGAATAGATTTAAGATTTTACTTAGCACTTTTAAGGCTTTTCATGGCCTCTCACCCTCATATACAGCATCTTTGACCTCCTGGTACCATACATGCAAAATACGTACCGTGAGATCCTCGGGCAAAGGTCTTTTGTCTGTTCCAGAGGTCCGGCTGAAAATTAAAGAGACACAGCGTTTGCGGTCAGGGCCCTGAGGCTCTGGAACAATCTGCCCGAGGATATCAGGCCAGCTGAGTCAGTGGTCTCCTTTAAGTCCCTTCTTAAAACATACTTTTATCGAAGAACCTTTCCTGGTGAGCTTGAACCTCCTTTGAACTGTCTTTTATTTCTGGCTAATTTTACTACCTACACTGTACAGGTTTTTAAACACCAAATAGTTTTTTTTCTCTGTTTTGTTAAGCACTTAGTAACATGGATTTTTAAAAGTGCTCTACAAATAAGTATATCATTTATCTATAATTTCCTATATTGACAGCTATTACACTGCTCATATTTGCTCTTTGTTCTATTGCACCATTAATCCTGAAACACTAACTGGTTAGGCATTAGACTATCCAAATTCTCATAGTTTTATAATTCAGTTGTACAGTATTATTAGGGGCCAAAACTAACCAAACTTTGCACACAAGTCCAGTCCTGTGCCAAACGTCATCAGTCCCATTTGTATGCTAACAGTCCTAAGGGTGGCGCTGCAGCCGCCATCTAATGGCGTTTTTCTACTGCTAGTACCACCTCTACTCGGCTCGGCTCGACCGCGTTGCCCCATCCTCCTTTTTCCATTGCAGATTTAGTACCGCCTCATGTGTGAGGCGAGCGTGGCTGGTCGTCATAGCGGCGTCGCAGGAAACTGCGTGACCTAACATTACACACACACAGAACGTGGAAGGTGTGTTGTTGTTGCCACAGCCAGAAGACACATTTTGTTTCAAATGAAGCTGGAGGCAGCAAAAAAAAAAAGAAGAAAAAAACACAGCTGGCTAAACTATTTAAAAATGGCGGGTTTGTTCAGGACCCCCCCCGATTGTCGCTTTTACGTCACCTTTTGGTATCGCCTCAGCTCGCTTGGAACCTCGACGGAGGTGGTACTAAAAAAAGTATCTGTTAGCAGGTACCAGGTACTTTGTTTCATAATGGAAAACCAAAAAAGGTGAGTAGAGTCGAGGTGAGTCGACCAGGTACCATGTAGTGGAAAAACACCATTAAATTCTAAACTTTAAAAATTCATAACAAGTCAACCGTACATGCTACAACGTCACAACTTACGTCAACCTGTAGCCCAGAAAAACAGAAACATGACTCTGCTTTTTTAGCAATTTTGAAGTCCAACACTCTACTTTTTGCAAAAACTGCAAAACGTCTTAAACCTATCTCCTCCTACATTTTTGTTCCAATTGACACCAACTTTGGGGAACTTCATCTCCTGACTGGCCTCCACAGATGTACCATTCAGATGTTTGATCAAATAATAAAAAAAAAATGTTGTCCACAGTGAATTACAACGTTTTACTGCATACGGTAGTGCAGGGGTCGACAACCTTTTTAATATGAAGTGCCATTTTAAAATATCCTTGCTAATCACTGTGCCACGTCAGCATTAAGCCAGCCATCATCGAGCCTGCTCAGACAGATTTGTGTTCCTTCGCGCCACAATCTGTGAAGAAGGCAACAAGTACTAACCAATCAAAAGCAGGTCTAGGAGTAGGACGGATCTTCGCGGAATGTGGATGGGGGAAAAGTCAATTAAACTGCCGTAAACAACAGGCTGTCATTTGGTAGCAGATAAGAGGACTTGCACGCTTGTTGCTAGTGTACTATTGGTTAAGCTACCCTGTGCAAGGTTGCTGACCCTTGCAGTAGTTTAAAGATGTTTTTTTTGGGCAGTTTTTTTAGGCCTTTATTTCCACAGGACAGATGAAGACATGAAAGAGGAGAGAGAGCGGGAATGACATGCAGCAAAGGGCCGCAGGTCGGAGTGGAACCTGCGGCCGCTGCGTCGAAGAGTAAACCTCTATATATGTGTGCCTGCTCTACCAACTGAGCTAACCCGGCCACCCCTTGCTGTAGTGTAAAAGAATACTGGTTAGGAGTTCAAATCCCCTGCGCAATACAATAAGCCTGTTTCCTGGGCATACTCCACAGATGAGCAGGAATGTCTCTGTTGGGGAATTCTGCTGACAGAATCTTCGTTTTACCCCCTTTTGCCTAATTTTGTGTCCATGTTGCATTTTGCATATTTGTGTATATTTGTGTTAGCACCACTATGTGCTGTGGGAAACACTGTATGTGGAAATGACAACTAAAAAACTTCAACTTCAATTGTGTATAAAAACTACTGTGCTGACCTTACTATCATAAAAGTGTTTGAAAGGGCTACTTTCTAAAGTCTGATTAAATAACCCTGAAGATGTCATAGTGATGTCATTAGGGTTTGAAAGACTTGGGCATTTACCAATGAAAAATGCTATTCAATTGCATTATGGGAAACATAGGATTGAGTGTTTTTGGAGCTAAAAGTTTGGATGTCTCGGCCTCTGCTGCTTTGCCTATTCTTCTCTCTTATGAGCCCCCAACTTTATGGACTATTATATTACTGTGACATATATAAACGCTGAGTTCTTCCAAAACCAAAAGCAGTGCAAAGCATGGACAAAGCTTAAGTCATGGTAAATCAGTTGCTGGATCAGAATAACAATTCCTTTCAAAACGCTTTTTTGTGTGAAAATAGACAGCTTTATTTAGATTTATTTGAAAGTGTGTGTGTATTTAAGAGAGAGAGAGTGTGTGTGTTGCGTGTCATCTGATGTAGACGTGGTTCTGTCTAAAGTCCAGTGAGTGCACCGAGGTGGCCAGGGCCGCGTACAGGTGAGAGCTGTTGAACCTCAGGCAGTACACCGGGCTGCTCACTGGGTGTGAGCTCAACTGGAAGAACTGCACAAAAAAATACACATCCCATTACAACAGCATTGACTTTATTAGGTAACACTTTACCTATATACCATATCTACATAAGACTGACATGACACTGTCATGAACACATGACACTGTCATGACACATGAACCCTAAATCTAACCCTAAACCTAACCAAAGCCCGTCTACGGAAAGCCGTTCCACTCCCCATTCAGCCCCATTGTACCTACTTTGGTTGCAGTTCGACCAGAGTTCCACTGGGGGTGATCACGGTCCAGTGCAAAATGAATGGGCATCTATGGAGCTAGACGGCTAAATTTGTCTCTTTCGCCTGATTGTCGTTGAGAAATCTCAGATTTGATTGTAGTTTTTGCAAGTTCAACATGGATTATAGGTCAAAAGTTGAATGAACGAGTACTTATGTCCTTTTGACTTCTTACAGGTTGAGTCGTTGTTGCCCATACCACGCTAGCATTCTGCTAATGTATGCTGATTGGTCAGTGAAGGACTGATTACGATCGGAGATCCCGCTTGACGGCATCCGAAGCGGAGCCAGAATGTCAGAGTGAATATTTCGGCGTGGTCGTTAAAACATTAGCAAACCTCTTTCTAGCACGTGTATTGACAGGGAGAGTCTAACCTGTTAGCTGTGTTGTCGATGCTTCGAGAGAAAAAAGGAAGTGACTCAGAGCTTGCCGTAAAGCAGTATCTCTGGCCGTATATGTGTATGACGTCATTGACATTTTAAAAGGCTTTTTAGAACAAAAAAGCGACTTTAAAAAAATCTAACACCCAGCAGTATGTATTTTGTTTTCCTCCCCTTTCGAATGCAACATTCAAATTACTAGACAAACAATGATATCCTAAGAAAAGTGGATTTTTAGGGGTATAGCTCCATAGAGTCCCATTCATTCTGCACTGGCCTGTGAGCGCCATCTAGTGGAACTCAGAACCCGGAAGTAACGAGGGAGTGGAACTACTTCCTATATTAGAAATTCTTTGACCTAACCCTAACTCTTATTTGGACCTCCTCTGCAGCGCATCATACCCAAACTTTTAACCCCCCTGCATGCTTTCTTTTCTTTTCCTTGTTTTTCCTCCGTGTTCTATTTTAAATGACCTCTTTTATGGTTTTAATTAATATTTATGATTAATATTAACTATTCATTGTAATATTTCCATATTTATGTCTGATGTCTTATGCCGTGTTATCACTTATGTCTATAGCATGTTTCCCAGATTTTATTATTCTGTCCTTTCGGGGGTGAATTTCTACCTGCAGAGGAGGCCCTACCTAATATTTTTATGCTTTTATGTCTTTTTAAAGAAATATTTTAAAGATGCCTTGGTTGTCCTTTATAACTTTTATTCTGCCTTAACTATATTTTAATAATTTGATTGTGCTTCTGTTTTTATTGCTAATATTTATTTATTTATTTATTATTATTATTAATATTGGTATTGTTATAATTATTTTATTATTACGAATTGAATTACTTGCCTCAAAATTTTAACAGTGATACACATGCCATTGGTTTTATGCGTTTTTACTAACAGTGTGGTGTTATTATTTATTGTGTGGCACTTTTTACCTTTTTATGCCCCTCGCAGCACCCACCCTGGGCGCTGCGTTTTAACCCAAACCTAACCATAACTCTAACTCTCACCCTAACCCTAACCATATACCACATTTACTAAAAGAAGTGTTGTCATATACGTTTATGACTTGTTTATGTTTATGACATGTTCATGACAGTGTCATGTCATGCCTTTAAAGCATGTGAGGTGCTATACTTAACTCACACGTTTTTATTTCATCCTCAGGATATAATGTACACACCTGCAGGCATTCAGTCTGCCGTTTGTCCCAGAGTCGTACCACACCGTAGTACGAGGAGCCGCTAGCTATCATGTGGTTCCCGTCTGTCTGGATGCAGTACAGGGCGCTGTCATGAGGCTCCTCCCACGCCATCACACACTTCCTGTTGGGAAGGATGGGAGACTTTACACACGTGTTGAGATAAAGCACCACATGTCTGATTCTTCAGAGGGATATGGAGAAAGAAGTCGAAGGCAACTGTAGTTCTTAAAGACGTACTGGAGAGATAGTTCACTGAGTCGTGTACATGTATCAAGTCTTTTCAGAAGCATAGGAATTTATTTCTACACTTTGTAATTTGTGTACAGTACAGACAATAGTTATTAAAACAATCTATTCAGCTCTGTGCTCTTCTGCTCCTGCACATTGGTTTTCAAATAAAGCACTTTGATGTTAAAGTGTTGACTGTCAGCTTCATTTTGAAGTTGTTTGCATCCACATCAGATAAATAGTGAAAGAATTGTAGCACTTAACCTAAAATAACCTAAAATACAATTTTTTGTCTTTTTGCCTATTTCGGGGCTTTAATTAACATTAACAGAAGATACAGACAGGAAGGAGGCGGAGACGGAGACGGAAGGGGATGACATGCAACTATGGTACCCAGCTGGAATAAAACTTGGAAGATTGTGATTCATCCATTCGTTCAACATAACATAAAATGTTGACTACTATGTACACATATGAATATATATAATGGGAAGGGCGGATTGGAGGTTGTCAGTATTGGAGCACAGATTGTAAAAAAATCGAAGCTTCCAGGTCTGAAAAGTAAAGCCAGTATCTCAGTATCTATCTAATTTCTAGCAGGGGGCGACTCCATGGCTCCAAAAAGAAGTCAGTTTGTATAGAAGTCTATGGGAAAATGAGCCCACTTCTCACTTGATTTATTACCTCAATAACATTTTCATGAGTTTATGGTCTCAATCGCTAGTTTCAAGTCTTCAATAGAGCATGATGATCATTTAATAAATTATTATGCATGAGTTGCATGCATTGGGTGTGGCTTCATGCCGACCTGTTAACCCTGACAGAGACTAAGCAATGCTAACTATGGCACTGTGTACAATAAAACAGTTGTGAACTTGTTTTGGGGTGTTGTCCATGTTTTTGTCTTAAACTTTGACCCTGTTACTGTGTTTTCAGTTCATAATAAAGTTGGTTGGAACATTTTGGTCGCCTAAAAATGTCTTGTTTAGTGCTCGGTAGTACGTTGTCAACCAAAGCTAGCTAGCGCTAGCGTTAGCTGGTAACTTAGGGGAAAGTCTGCCCATTTTCTGTACTGCTGTACATGCCAATGAACACCGGCAATATCAAGAGGTCCGGAAAAACTGGATCATGGATTCATACGGATCATGGATCAACTATGGTCTGTCACACCACTACTGTATATTCAACGCCACTAACAATGTATTGATCAATAGAAAAATGTACACTTATTAAGGTATTGTATTCATAACACAAGGTATGGGCTGCGTCTGGATAGACTTGCTGTTCAGTCTGGATGCAGACCTTGGTCCTGACTTTGAGAAACCCTGCAATACCTTATGAGGGAAACGTTTTCTATTTTGAAATGAACTTTTCTATTGATTGGTACCGGTAACGAATTCCACATACCAGTATTGGTACAAAAATTGTTTTCAACTTGTTATCGCTAATCGTTCTGGACCTCTGACCTTAAATCAAAACCTTTAACAAATGATTCCCCAAAGCCAACTATTTCTAATTGTAAGTAATCTCCAGTTTACTCTGTTAAAGGCGTGTTCTGCATCTGTGGTGGCTATAATACATCATGCTTATGGAGTGACATTTTCTATTCTATGAGCTAGTGCCTTACTAATGATTTTAGCATCCACATTCAGGAGAGAAATGAGACGGTATCTTGATGGCAGTGTCGGGTCTTTGAAGGTTTAAGAAGGAGTGAAATCATGGTTGTGTTTATGTTTGCTGGAAATCCTGAATTTCAGTTATCAGTTTGTTGAAGAGCAAAGCCAGAATGGACCAGGAGTGTTTATAGAGCTCAGCAGGAATGCCATCAGGTCCTGGTGTTTGGTTATTGGTCATTCGATTTAGGGGAGTGCAAGTTGGTCCTGTTTAACTGGTGAATCATGTTGGTTTGTTCTGTAAAAAAGCCCTCTTCTCTTTAGCTAGCAAGTTTTCCATTTAATTATTGTCTTATTTGAGGATGGATAAAACACAGGACTTTCACCCAGGAGAGCGGGGGGTTTATAGTTTTCCTAAAACCAACCCTGTTCTTCTTTTCCTAAACCCAACCCGTTCTTTTTTTCCTAAACCCAAGCCCGTTCTTCTTTTCCTAAACCCAACCCCATTCTTTTTTTCCTAAACCCAACCCCGTTCTTCTTTTCCTAATCCAAAATGTTTCTTCTTTTCAACCGTTTCTTCTTTTCCTAATCCCAACCGTAGCCTTGCGATAACACGTAGCCTTGCGATAACACGTAGGCTTGCGATAACACGTAGGCTTGCGATAACATGCCATGTGGCTACGCTGGACGTTTCAGACTGCCGTCCACTGTATACAGCGTAGACAAACACGCGGATAGCTCAAAATGCGTACAGATAACACGTCACTTGGCTTTAGGAAAGTGCCGTGTATGTTTACGCGAAGTCGTGATGTCACGTTGAATATGCAATGATTAATGTAACAGGTTGCTTTATATAAATGAGGTAAGTGGATAGAATAGTATATAGTTACTGTGTAGATTACAAAGTATGTGCCTTAACCATAGATGTTAGACCTTTTTATAGATCGTCCCAAGGAACTAAAATGTATTGTCCAATGAAAATTTATATTATATAAATATTAAATGCAGATTTAATATTTTAAATCCTTTGTGGTCCGCAACTGTCTGAAGTCCTTGACCCCTCCACAGAAAAAATAGACGTTTTGAGACAGTTATTTGAATTGTGTGGTTCATCTTTAGGCAGTTGTTGATTTCCAGAGGAATTTCCGTGATTGAACTGATTTTACACACATGCATTTTTTGGAAACAAGGATACGTTGGTATATAGTTGGAATTAATGAATTGAAAGTGTAACAAGTGAATACTGTCTCCATTTCCTCTATAATGGATACATTACATAGGTGTTTCAAGGAATTTCCCTTTAATGGTTAAATAGCAGTTGGTACTAGTTAGTTAGTTTTAGCAATAGTTTTTTTAAGGAATTATAGGGAAATATTGGATCCATGACATAAAGTGATGTCAGCTGATCTAAGCTAAAGTGACATTATTCCATCAAAGGCCCTTAGTAGTTTGTCTGAATCTAGGTCAATAGGGAGAAATTGTAAACTTGTAAAAAATGTACAAATCAAAACTCTTCCGGCTGAGATCACTGAAAAGAAAGGTTTAAAACAATTAGAACTGCAGCAGTGTAGGTGGGACCACATCTCTGTATGGATGTTGTTTAGGATCAACGATAGAGGTTCAAGGAGGTGAGTGTGAGTGTGTGTGTGTGTGTGCATGATGCTGAGTGAGTGAGCAAGGTGGTAGTAGCTGTGGTTAAGAGAGGGGAAGTATTTTGGGGATAAGTATTTTCTGCCAATAGACATCGATCCTCCATTAGTGCAGCCTCATCAATAAGTGATGGAGAGACACCAGGGGCAGACAATGGGGCAGCATAGACGTCTGGACACACACACACACACACACACACACACACACACACACACACACACACACACACACACACACACACACACACACACACACACACACACACACACACACACACACACACACACACACACACACACACACACACACACACACACACCAAACAAATGCACACTCTAATTCCAGCAAATGGGGAGGTCACTCGTCATTGCATTCTGAAGGTGAAACAAAAACACACACACACACACACACACACACACACACACACACACACACACACACACACACACACACACACACACACACACACACACACTTCACGTTTTGATTTGAATACTTTCAGTCTTAGAATAGGGCATTAACTCAAACTGTGTGATGATTATCTGATATATATCACAATATGGCAAGTATATGATCAATCAGACATTAAATATTTACATTGATGTACTGCACATAGCAACAGACTGTTTTAATGTACTGCAATATATGAGTTAAAATGCTTTTTCAAAGCATGGCTGGAATCAATCATGTCTCTTCTTCATTGAGCAGTGTTCCACTAATATAAAGCTGTGATTGTGAAAATGTAACTTTAATGCATTAATTACGTAACATTATAACTGATATTCATCACCAAATAGCCATCATGCTTTTATAAGGCGAAAAAATGTGAATGTTTTAACTGTCAGAAATATGTTTTTCTTAACGCATCACTAATAGTTTATACCATGGACTGATTTTTGGCAATATTATGTTTCCATCAATGTAATGAGATACTGTTAGGTTTTCAATTTGCAGTATTAACTACAGACAGACATGTCTGGCTATCACAACATAGTAGAATACATTAATAATAATAGTAATACATTTTATTTAAAGGCCTCTTTCTCGGCACTCAAGGACACCGATAAAGATTCATATCACAATTAAATTTTGAATTTAATTGTTATTTTAAATTTTGTTTTAGGGACATGTTGAGGTTCTACTGTGCTGGTGAAAGCCATATGTTGTGATTTATGCTGTACTGTTTCCTATGAATGCGTGCAAACCAATACAATCAAACCAAAACCATGATATAAAGACAATATAAATTGTGATAGAGGATTTCATCAAACTATTAGTGAATTGTTGCACTGACGACAGCTGAGAGTTCACAATCAGACTGATCATTCATTAAATCTATTAAGCACCATGGGAACATTGAGAATATGTTTTTGTTTTTTGTTTGTAAAAATGCATTTCTTTTTGGTGGTAAGCCCCAACTTCCAGACAACCTGAACCTCCTGGATGACCCAGGGAGCCTTCTGAGGCCAGTTAGGTTTGGGCATATGAATTATTGATATCTAAAGAGGGACCCCCCTCTGCCAACCTTCACCCCAACCCAACCTCTTTCAAAGTCCCCAGAGCGATCTGCCAATCAGATCTAATTTGTCTTACTTGACTGATCACCCCAAAATACAATCTAAAACACCTCTAACCCCTGCTGTCCAAAATAAATGCTGCCCTCCCCAGTGATAAAGGGAACCTGCTGGCATGTACTGAAGTGAGGGGCTGCTGCATTAATGAACCCCACAGACGGCTGCAGGTTAGCTCCCTGTGCTCACACTGCTGGAAATAAAACAGTATAGGCTTGGCATTATTTTTACACCATGACCATGAGCTTTTCTTTTTATCCTGACAAGAAGACAATACTGAGGGACCTAAGAAGGTTTTCTCATTTAAAGATAGCTGATATTTGTATGTAAGCAAGTGTGCAGGAATACACTCTAATTACTGTATGTAATCCTGTAATATTAGCCAGCTCACTCGAGATATAACTCCACTGAAGACCCAAGATAATGCGATGAAATGACTTGAGATCAGAGTTCATTTTCACTTGGCATTGTGGGTTTCATTTATTATTAACAATTACTAGTAATCATTCATACTTGTATTAGGGCTAGACTTTTAGGATATCCTTCCATTTGGTCAATTACTCAGAATAAGTGCAAGTTTTGGAGTTTAGGTAAACTGGTTTTAAAAATACTGCTTTTTGCAATTCAACTGACATTCAGCTGACCTACTTTCAGTGCTTACTCGTGAACTTACATTTCAACCGCTTTCACGGCTTCTGCATTGAGGGACAGCTCACCTGCTTTCAGCTCCCACTCATCAACTATTATTTCAACTATTTTCCTGGTTTAAATACAAACTGACTATTCGATTGCCAACTGGGCTTTAAGTAAAAACTTGCATTTCATTTCAGTAACTACACTTCATCTGACACTTCAACTGCTTTGAGTGCTTCAACGTAAATTGCAATCTCAAACAAAATATATATTCAAATCCACGATTTGAATATATTTTCGATTTTAAGGTCACGATTTTTTCACCCAAAGCAGTGACAGCAATACCACAATAAGAGCCACTAGATGGCAGAAGAGTACTTTACAACAACAAAAGTTGGAGATTTTTGGGTTAATGCGGTGCGCCTGAATGCACCATGAGGTCACGTTGGAGCCCACATACTTTATTGTTGGTTGTTTGTTGACATAACTCACTGGGAAGGCAAAAAGTTGCATTTCCTTATTATGAAGCAATTTGTGCTGCATTTCTTGTATGAAAGGTGCTATACAAATAAAGTTATTATTATTATTATCATTAATAATAATAATGTTCGTAGCTGTGGGATGTAAACTGCGCCATGTGGTTAGTGCTAAGCACTCAAATTCCCAAAAGAAGACGGTGTCCTCAATGCTAGTTTTAGTATCAAGCGTGTTGTCAAGATCTGTCACTATTTAACAAACAGATCGTACATGGTCTCAAGAGAAAATCCAAAGGAGCACTGACTGTTGCACTAACTGGGGGCGTACCGTGGGCTGAGTCGGAGGTCCCACAGTCGAATGAAGGTATCGTAGCTGCAGGTGAAGAGCTGGAACGGAGACTCAAACACCATGTCCAACACACCAGCCCCGCGACGAAACTCTGAGCCCAGACTGCACACACACTCCGACCTGGGGTTCGGGTGGCGGGGGGGGGGGGGGGGGGAGGATGGAAAGAGATGAAAAGAGAGGAGAAATCAACGTCCGAAAACTACATATGCCTTCATGTGAATATGTAAATTCAAGAATGAAAGAAGAAATGTGACAAAATTATGTTCATAAATGGACAGGGAACTAAACGGATAAGTAAATATATAGTAAAAAATGTTGGCTTTATTTACAATGTATTTCATTGTGTGTGTGTGTGTGTGTGTGTGTGTGTGACACTATTTTATTATGTGCTGGATGTAAGAGGATGTTAATATCTTTCACCTACAACTGACCATAACTATTTCACTGGTGAGGCTCTTCCTTGGTAACAGAGTTCAAAATGATGGATTGCTTAGTATAATATGGCCTTGTTATGATGATGACAGACTCGATTTACAGTTGCACTTTAAGGGGTTATGTATGTTGCAGAGCATGCACATAGCTGCCATACAGCTTAGCTGATGTTTCCCTCCTCAAAAAAGTAACTACAAAGAGACCACATGGTGACAAAAGAACTGTTACTGGTCAGCCTGGGCTACTTGGGTTTTCTCCCACAAGTTTGTGATGGTGCTGGAGATTGCTGAAAGTGAATACAACACAAGAAGGTTCCCACAGGTTCAGCACTCTGCTTTTCAGAAACACACATCAAGTGAAACCACTTCAATGGCAAACCGTCCTATAGTATTCAGTAACGAGGTAAGGCAAAACGTGTTTGTGTCACACAGTGCCTACAAAGAATGTACACATATTTACTGTGAGGAATACAATTAAAGACATCCATCTTTTCGTATGGTACATCCATTTTTTTTACATTATAGAATATTTTAATCAGGTGATTAACCACTCAGCACTAATCATTATCTGTGTAGAACTGGGTAATATGAATAAAATCCTCTATTACAGTGCAATTTTGTATCCTTACATCAATATTTTGTAGTATAGTACATTTTCAGTTTTAATTCAGTGAATTAATGAAAATGAAAATGTTCGCTTTGATATAAATGTATATAGTAACGGTATACACTGTACTGTCAAATCGCCCAAATTCCAGGTTATGTCCCAATTACATGTTTTCCAGCTGATCCGGCGGATTTGATCAAATACTTTAAAAAGTATAACATATGAATACTATCATATACTCAGAGGAACTGAGGCAAATTCATATGGCATCATTTTGTCAACTAATCATTTTTTACAATTTTCATTATCTGTCTTGATTTGTTTTAGTTCCATTATTGCACCGTTTTAAGTTTTATTTTCCATCTTCAACAAAAAGGTGTTTACCTGGATCAAGGAAGTACATTTCCAGGATAATTATGCCCCTCACCTTCCGCTCGCTGTGAGTTATGGTTCTCAAACTCCGTTTGCTATGGAATACAACAACACACCACGAGCTAGCCAGGGGCGTCGGACTGGGGGGGGGGAAGGGGACCGAGTACCCAGGGCCCTCATGTGAGGAGGGCCCTGGGTACTCAGTCCCCCCTCAAAAAGATGCTAGAATGAATAGCTGTGGGTGCGGGGAGGGGCCCATAGAAAATGCCTTTCTACAGGGCCCAGAATTTTGTGCTACGCCCCTGGAGCTAGCAAGCTACATGCTGAAAATGGAAAGTTTTGAAGAAAATTTTTATCATACAACTATGCAGGCGGGGAATGATTAATATAAAGATACAGATTTACAACAAATATGTTTAGGTAATTTCCTCTCTAACTGGGATGTTTTGGGACTGATTGGTGGGATTGCTGTGGACGAAATACACACGGAGATACACTGGTATGAGCCAATGAGGTTTAACCATGTATCAGCTAATTTAAATAGCTCACGTTACTGTGAATAGTTAACTTCATTTAATATTGTATGTGCCGTTTTCTTTTCTGGGGTGCAAATGTTCCACCAAAACAAGTTCCTTCCCGAGACTATTTTGCAGAGCCACCGTTTCTGCACCCCGACCTTAGCGCCGCCCAAAAGACGATTGTGATTGGTTTAACCCTCGTGCTGTCTTCAAGACATGTTGTCCGTCTGGGTCAAAATTGAAAATGAACTTTTTTTTAACGCGTTTTTAAAATGTTTTGTCACGTTTTTCTATGCTTTTTTTTAAATTCACTGTCAATAAACCTAATTTATATGACATTATACCTAATTTATGAGTTGAAAAAAGCAGAAATTATGAATTATTTTGAATAATAGTTAAGATCAGAAGATGTTGAGTGGATCGCAGTTTATGTGAAAGTTTAGCCAGGACGACATTTTTAAACCATTTCTTTTTTCAAATGCTATAAAGTTGAATAAAACACCCCAAATTCAATGGAAGTAATAATTAATTTAACTTGTGAAGAACGTATCCATATAACATACATGCATGCATCCATGTTATTTTTGGGGCAATTTAGTTGAACGCAACCCATATTTCTTTGAAAACGGGTCAAATTTGACCCGAGGACAACACAAAACACAGGGTTAAAGAAATGCAAACAACCCAGAGCGTTTTTTTCTCCTATCCCAGAATGTATCTGTGGTAGAGCCATACCTTGGTCCACAGCGCTGTGGAGCTAGGTCTGGCTAATACGAGACTAACCTGGAATCAACACTGAAAGAGTGGAGACTGGATTACTAATACTTGGAGTGTGGGACAGGAGAAACACACAAACTGTGTGTATGTACAAGTGATAAATAAAGTTTGTGTGTCTGGGTTGATAGGGTGTGTCCTATGTGTGTGTGTGTGTGTGTGTGTGTGTGTGTGAGTCAAGCTCCTTGCAGCACCATGCTCTTGTGATCACAGCTCTGTCCCGCCTGCTCCTATAGCCTCTTGATTATTGAAGAATAACTTGCACTCAGCAGGGCGGATTATTGCAGAATAACTGTCTCTTTGTTGCCATTTAATACCCTCCATGACCGTGACTGTGTGCGACTCTCGCACGTTTGATACCTGCTCCGTAGCAACCATTTAAAGGAGGCCGCTGGCCCTGGCGACCGAGTAGCCCTGTGCTTCGACTCGTGCCCCCCTCCCTCGCCCTGAAGCTCAATCCACAGGCTCGGGCTGGTAATCCCCCAGCCTTACCCCAGGGGGCCTTCTTATTGGACCAGGGCTTTCCCCACAGGGCACCTTATTGGGTGAGAGCTTTCTCATTGCCAGGGTCTCATGACTAAGCCCGGGCCAATGGGGAGTCTGTTATGAGGCTGAGTTTGTGTCTGTGTGGGTAGTGACCCCTCATTTTCCCCTTACCACTAAAACCAAGGAGCTTAGCACATGTCACACAAAAAGAAACTCATTCAAGCCAAAGGGATACGAGGCTGTTCATTCATAACTAAATAATGATGTCTCCATCACAGCACGAGCACTCTAACTAAAAAGAGATCATCAATTCATAACCCTACCCTTTGAAATCCTTTAAACAAAAATGATTACAAACTTACGCTGTTCTGAAAAAAAAAAAAACCAAACAGTCAAAAACAGCTACAAACACCCAAAATGTGAAAGAAAAATAAAAGCTAGGTGTCCATAAAATGGACCTGACATCTGTGCAGGGATCTTAAAGCCAGTAATAGCACCATGCGATGAGCCGGTGCACGGTGCAAAAACAGCAGGGATTCTCAAATTGGTAGGTCACTGGCTTTTATGGGCTGTGTGTGATTACAGGATGGAGGCATAAGCATATAATCTGTCAAAATGACTGTATCTGTTAGTGAGCAGCGGTGCAATGTTCTGATCTGTCTATCCTTTCTATTGCTTGTCTGGAAACCATAATGTTGAATACCTGGGCCTGGCCTCGAGTCTGGGCTCTAAAACAACTGACTGGGTAAGTCATAACCAGACCCAAACAGTAGATTTTCTTTTGGCATCACTAGCATATTAGATATCTTGTAATATGCCAACCAGCAACATCTCTTTATGTTATTATCAGTAGATTAACACTTGTATAGTTGTTCTTTGTCTTACATTGTTTAAGTTAAGACACATTGATATTGGACCAATACTATCCGGACTACCTATATATATTATTTTATTTAATCTACTTCACATTTTTTTATTCAATTAACTAATATATTGTTATTCACTTCATTTTTTTGTTAATTTCATTCATTGTCAAAATGTCCCTTACCATGTATACCAAAATCTATACATTCAATTCAATTTAAACAACTTTATTTAAGGGCAATTCAGTTTGCAGTAAACCAGTCCTATACAGAACAGACAGACAAGAGCATCCAATCGAACCAACGTGTCTGTAGCAGCAGGCCAACAAACCCAGGCAAGATAGCGCTGCCCCAAGAAAGAACACGGCCAGAGTTACATTGCTTGTAGGCCAGCACCAGTCTCAGTCCTGTGTCTTGTGGAGCAGCTGCAGAGGTTTAGGGGTTTAGTGGCAGGTACAGGGGCTCCGGAGAGGAGACAGTTGCAGTAGTCCGGGGCGAGGACTAGGGCTTACTCTAACAAGGAAGGAGGGAGTGTCTACCCCCAAACTATTCCTAAACATCCATCATAGTTAAAAGACATACTGTAGCTGGGTGCACACAGTTTTCCTGTGCAATGAGGGAGTATTATTGACATTTCAGGTGCGCTGACTTTCAGTTTGGCCTCCAGAAAAAAGTGGTTTCGACAATCTGGATAAGCTGTTGGTTTGTTACTGACTCCTGTGCTTCTTGACCCGTCAGACTTTGTTGTAGCAATGCTACCGTGTTCCCTGATCTTAATGACTTTAGTGAGTAGAAGTCACCATAAATACAAAACAATGAAATATTACAATGATAGATCACGTGCCTAATTGATCGACAAAGTCAGATCCTCCCCTGATGAAGACGGGATAGATCAATTTAAAGCATGGTGTACTGGAAAGAAATTGCAACTTTACAATGTCATCATGACAGCAACACCAGATGGCCCAAACTACAAAGAATAGGACCCAGGTCGTAAGCTCTGAGAATGATCCTTTAAGCCTCATGTAAAATGAGAGGAATCATTTTGCTGCTTGAGAACGAAGCAGTTTGAGCTGCAGTGTGGCATCTACTTTGTGAGATGGGTAGTCTGGTGGCCCTGGGGGAGCACCGACTTAGTGATTGTTATGAAGGGGCTACTGGCTGTGTGACATACAGGGTCTAAGTCCTGATTTAAGCCTGTCTGGTCTCACTGCAGGAGTCAGGTTGGCTTTAGGGGCCACACACACACACGTTGTGAAAGGAATCATTAATGAATTGACAATGTTGAAAAAAGAAGCTAAGGAGAGCATTATCCTTTAGTGTGGGGACAGCTAAAGAAAAGCAGTGTGTGTGTGTGTGTGTGTGTGTGTGTGTGTGTGTGTGTTTGGCTGAGCTCTAAACAGGAGCCTGGGGACGCACTGGAAAACAGGCCCTCTCGTCAAAAGCCGTCAGACAGGTAGAGAAAAGAAGCCCTGCTGAGGTTTTTACTTGCCAAAACAAACAGAGGGGAGCCACGCAACCTGCTGCCCGTCCACTCAATTTACCCTGCACCTCTGAGCTGGCTGCAGCAGGAATGTGAGCTTTCCTGGCAGAGACAGTGGAGAGGAGGGGCTCATCAACAATGAACACCTTCAAAATGTCACAAACATACGTGCACTGCAAAGACAAAACGGCTGCAATTTGTATAACAGAGCGTCCACCCCGACGCAGAAATTTCACTCCGCTCTTTTCAGCGCCGGGAATGTGAGGAATCCCAGCCTGGCCATTTGATTGTAAAAAAAGGAGGGCTCCCTTTCTGAGGGAACAGAGGGGAATCTTGGGAGTTAGGAGTGATGTTCAGGGTCTTTTCTCTTTGATGCTTTTCCCCCCTCTGTGTTTAGCCATGAGCGAAGACAGTGTGAAAAGTTGGGGTGCTGCTCCAATGGCGCTACTTCTGTGGGATCCCCGTCTATATGGCTGATCATAAGACCTCTTTGTGCCGCCGAGATGAGATGAAGAAAAAAAATACACTGAATTAATTGCAATGGATGAGAACAAGAGAAAGCATTTAATTAAATTAAAATCAAGCCACAAGAGCTCAATAGGAGCCTGGGCTTTTCAACCTGCAGTCGCTGCCAACCACGTGTAGAATAATCACAGAAAGCAGCAACTACAGCTGGACAATGTGAGACTAATTGCATTTTATCTGACCACCACTGTGATTGTGATCTAAATTATTATTTAATAATAATAATAATAATAACTTTTATTTATATAGTGACTTTCATGAAACCCAAGGACACTTTACATAATTATGTGGCTAAGCTAAAGGAAGTTGTAGGCTGAACAGGTGGTGTTTGAGGAATGTTTTTTTTTAAATGTCCAGGGATGTAGCATTTCGGATATCTGCAGGGAAGGTGTTCCAGAGGGACGGGGCTGCAACACTAAAGGCTCTGTCTCCGAAGGTATGGAGTCTGGTGTGGGGAATGGAGAGCAGGCCAGTGTCTGAGGACCGCAGGTTTCGGGGTGGGGTGTGTGGATGGAGGAGGTCGGAGAGGTACTGTGGGGCCAGGGCATGGAGGGATTTGTAGGTGAGAAGGAGGATTTTATATGTGATGTGGGACTTAATTGGGAGCCACTGAAGGTGGATGAGGGTTGGGGTGATGTGCCGCCAGGTCTTGGCGTGAGTGAGGACCCTGGCAGCAGAGTTTTGGACATACTGGAGCCTGTCTAGGGTTTTGCTGGGGACCCCAGACAGGACTCCATTGCAGTTGTCCAAACGGGAGGTTATGAAAGCATGAATCACGGAGCCAGAGAGTGATGGCCGGAGTCTGGAGAGGTTTTTGAGATGAAAAAAGCCTGATTTGGTGATAGATTTGATGGGAGTATGGAAAGAGAGGGTGGAGTCCAGGATTACACCAAGGAGGCACCATCGTATCTTGAAGAGCTCATAGTACCTTACTGTCCCACTAGAGCACTGCGCTCCCAGAATGCAGAGTTACTTGTGGTTCCTAGAGTCTCTAAAAGTAGAATGGGAGCCAGAGCCTTCAGCTTTCAGGCTCCACTCCTGTGGAACCAGCTCCCAGTCTGGGTCCGGGAGGCAGATACTGTCACCACATTCAAGAGTAAACTTAAGACTCTCCTCTTTGATAAAGCTTATAGTTAGGGAGTGAGGAGTTGCAGCATCTGCCTAGCCCGGCCCACCTGCTTCTCTGTCCCAGAAATGCTTGTTACTAACCTAGCCCTGGGAGCTTGGTCCCCGGAGTCTTTCTGTTTCTTTTCACCCAGGATGAAATCCTGGGATTAGGATGGCACCAAAATCATGGTTCCAGCTGTTGCCGTGGTTCTGCTGAAATTCCCTGCTATGCCGTGCTGCTCCCTGCGCTACTACAACCACTATTTCTAGTCACTCTTACATTATCTATACTGTGGTAGAGCCATACCTGTGATCTATACTGCCACAACCAAGAGCTCTGTTTTATTGCTGTTGGTTGTCTACGTGGTGTTTATACCAAGCATCATTAAACTTACTTCTACATGAAAAGAATACACGTTGCTTGTTGTTGAGGACCTCCAGGGTGCTTTTTTTCTCTCCAAATCAGCTGATTTAAAGAAAAGACAATCTACTGGTAAAGCCTACTAGAGTTCTTCTAACAGCTTGTAAAGACAGTAAAGTTAATAGTGTCTCTTCTGATTTCAACTTAATGTAAAACTATTTATCGTTCACCATATCTGCATATCACTGATCCCTGACTGCAACCTGTAAAACAGCATGGCAAAAATAACTTTTTTCCTTTGATCTGATTTGATTCAAAGGGAGAATTATGAGAAAACAGTGAAGACCTGAC
The DNA here is from genome assembly GCA_023631565.1 of Gymnocephalus cernua. Lineage (NCBI taxonomy): Eukaryota > Metazoa > Chordata > Actinopteri > Perciformes > Percidae > Gymnocephalus > Gymnocephalus cernua. The sequence goes on from CM042437.1 coordinate 26,132,024, forward strand.
AGTCAGACAGCACCACCACTATTTTCCACAGAGACAGGAAGTGAGTGCTGGAATCCTTCCTGGAAGCTTGCGGTCTCTTTTCTGTGAAGTGGCTGTGGCAGCAGCTGTTTTGCTGGCCGTTGTTTGGTGCTGCAGGTGTAACAGTGTTTGGTTTATGATGTTTTGGCTCAGGTGGATGTTTAATCAAAGGGACACGCAGTTGTGCACAGGGGAAAGGCTGATGCTGGTGGGTGTGTAGGGGCTGACTCATGGGAGGAGAAGGTATCTGCGGTGTCTGAAGGTATCACTGGAATTGACGGTGAGCCAGTGTGTCTACAAGTTATTATTCCTCACAACTGAAACACTGACAAAAGTAAAGGACATTAGCATATCTCTTCAGATATTTGTACAACAAATTCTTAGCGATAAAATTATATTTCAAAAACATTTGGAAAACATATTTTTTTTATCAATAATTTATTTGTTCTACCGTCATGATAGCTCACAGTAGGGCCGGGTACCGAATTCAATACGTTTTAGGCACCGACCGAATTGCCTCTAAAGTATCGAGTATTGAAAAAAATGCCTCGTCATTCAATACCCAATGTCAATCTCTAAGGAGTAAATCTTATCAGCGCCAGTGAGCCAATAAGAATGCAGGATGTTTCTACCGAGATCCTATAATGCTGGTGATTGGCTGTCTAACGTTACAAGTCGTAGAGACACGCAACAGAGTTACGCACAGAGATGGGGCTCAAGTAGTAGGAGCTGAAAAAATAAATAAAAAGATTTGTACTGTAATGTGTAATGGTGTAATTTATTTTTGTTGAAATGGATTTTTAAAAATTGGTATCGTAAAAAAGTATTGTTTAGGGTATCAAAGTCACGGTATTGGTATCGGTACTGGTATCGAACATTTTTTATTGATTTTCTGGCCCAAAGTAACACAGTACACTATTTAGACAAAAGTAAGTGGACCAAGCCTGAAACCCACATAGACTGTAAAAATAGTGGACTGGCTGTTTTGAAGCCTCGAGTTTGGTAATAAGGGTGTTGCCATCTTGTTTTTTTGCAACCGGATGTGTCAATTTTTGACGAGAGGGTGGAAGTGGGGAGGATGACGCGGCCAGTGTTGTTTATGGATGCAATGGCGCTGCGCTAAGCTAAACGCTAAAGGGGGAAAGTTGCCAATTTTCCACCCTACTGAAGCGAGTCATCCAGTGAAGATTTACCGGCTGGTAAACACAGATCTAAGGGTACGAGCGGCATTCAACTGCGTATACGAGCACTTTTGTTAAAGTAAATACAAGCTGGACAATATTGTCTCTCACCAGAATCCATTTGAAAAAGCAATACCTTTAGCGTGTATAGAGCCAACATATTTTCACATGTAAATCAGTAAACTATATGTTTATTTCAACCAAAACTGGAGTTGTGATGGTTGGAAAAGTGGAAAGACGACCCAAAACGGCTTTTCATAGTTTTATTTTGTTTCTGTCGACTTTAAATAAAGTGTATTTTACGATGCTAAAATTACTGGTTTTTTTTACATGGAGTCTGGTGGGTTTAGCGAACGCAATTTCGCAGATGTTTTTATGTTTAAAAAAAGGATCTTACTCTTTAACAGAAAGGTCGACCTCCTTGTAGCTTGTTGCCGACTGCAGCGATCTCGCTTAATACTGGACCAATGTCAAAGACTGTTGTTCCCATCACTTATACATAAAAACGGTAGTTACTTTTAATAGCATGGGATGTTTTTTAAAAGATTTCACTGTTTTCTGAAAATTTTGTAAAGATCAGTTTTTCATGAAAGAAAGTCATCACTTGGGCTTTGGAGGACACATGCATTATGCAGGTCTGTTACACCTTTTAACCACGTCAATTTCCCTCACCACCTGCAACCTCCAGCATAACCAACCCGCCCATCCCTTCCTTCCTTCACTCTCCCTGTGTCTCCTGTCTTCTCCTCTCCTCAGATTTCCAGACCATTTGGGAGCAGGAAGCAGCTTTGTGTGTTGTGTTGTGTCGGTCTGTTTTAATTGGCCCAGGTAAAGCTGGGAATTACAGCAGCCTTGGAGGGGATGTATCAGGTTTAAGCCTCGCTTTTCAGAGGCCCCCTTATTTTGAACTGCTCCTTGTTCAAGAATGGTATGTCCCATGCTGCTTTGAAACCTGTGCTTCAGGGGGCCACACTGTTGCTGCGTCCATGTTCCAATGCAGTTATGTTGTACATGGGAAATTCACTGACTGCAAAATGTTTTTCTGTCAGTCTATTGATTTGACTACCCAACTCAAAAGGTGCCTACTTCAAGACAAAAGCACAGCAACACTAGCCTGGAACTCCAGACCCAAATCCGAAAGATTAAGGGTCTGGCATTGAGTAATGAAAATGGCCCAACTCGAGGAGCGGCACCAAGCATGCATTTGAAAATCTCACTGCACGCAATTGGATAACACTACGACCAATCACAACAATTCACGGGGTGACGTATCCAGAGCCCCATACTCTTAGCTACCAGCGGAGCTAACTGGTAGATTAAACTCTCGCCGTATCCGGTCAGCAAAACAGCAAAAATGTCCTTCTTGCAAAGGAACGATTTGAGCGCCGTCTTCTGTTCCTCTTTTAGATAAAAAGCCAAGTCTAACTCGTTCACTGTAGCCGTTTCAAATAACTGTGTTCATCCGTAGCCATCTTGCAATGTTTACTAATGACTTCGACGTCGCAGCGATGTCGTCATCTGTTTAGCTCGCCTCTGGCCCGCCTACATCAGATACACCAATGTGATTGGTGCAGCTCGGCTACAAGGGCATATTTAATGAGCATCATTAGTCACAGCAAGAGTGACTCGCTGAGCAAATTCAAATTGTGCTCTCGCGAGAACTCTGGATTTCCAGGGTACAGCAACACTCCAACAATAATGACCTTCATCAGAAACTTCACCTTACATTGACTCTGTAGTAGCTCATGAACCTACAGCCAGACATTTCACTGTGACATCAGAGCTCACCTGTCTGTGTCTCTGTGCTGCCCAGGCTTCTGCTACCAATTTGTTACTGATACAGGGATGGATGACACAAACTGTGGCTAACTTACTCCACATGTATATGTATGTACAGTATATGTCCATTATAATGACCCATACAAAAATAGGTCAACTCATGAGTGTAGCAGACTCAGGACACACCACAAAATCACCACTCTCTTTGGATCCTTTTCTTTACTGAGTGAGGCTGTAATAATACAACATGCGACAGGGACTGCATCAGTTCACACCCTCTTCTCAGACTAACACCATTACATGAGTGTACATGTTATCATATACATATATTTAGTATTGAGTGTCACACACTTACAGTTAAAACTGGTCTCACAGCACGCATCCCCACATCACATCGCAATATTCTTGGACAATTATGTACAATAATTCCTGCAACAGTTATCAGCTACATGAACAAAAGTGTTATTAATTTATTCACTGCTGCTATTTGTCTTTGTACTGTTCACTGCACTACAACTACATTTGTACAATACATTGAAACAATCTTTTTAATCTAATCTGACTTGTAACCTAATCTCACTTACTTCTCCTTAACGTTACTTATTTACTGTATACACTTATTGACTCGCTCTCTTCTTACTCTTATTTTACCTTGAATGTGACTGTGAGCAACTGCAACTAAATCATTTCCCTGAGTTACATTTCACGTGACAAATAAAGTCATTGATTGATTGATTAATTGATTGAAACTAATGTCAAAGATGATAAATGTTTAGACTGACACTTTGGTTTCTTAAAAAATAATAACACAGATATCCTTATTTATTTATATTTTTTATGTTTGGCAATTCAATTTGTTTGAAAAAAAAAAGACATCTGAGCAATGATCAAAATAAGCAAACACCTTTATGCCTGAAATGGAGATCTATTGACTGGTAGCACTAATCAGCAAAGAGCAAACATTTTGCAATCTTTGAAACAGTTAAAGTTAATTATGCTTTTTGGGGTTTGCCAATAAGTCTTTCATCTGCCAGGTTTTTAATCATGACAAACAATAAAGACTTTTTTTTAATCATCACTGAATCTTGGACTAATCCTGATGACTGTGCCCCTCTCACTGAGTCATGCTTATTTTTTTCTCATCATTTTAAAATGAACTGCCCATTTTATCCGTTTTAATCTATTGATCCCCTAAACTTACCATCCTCTGTTTTTGTGTTTAAGTGACTGATGTGAACAACAATCTTTGACATTGGTCCAGTATTAAGCGAGATCGCTGCAGTCGGCAGCAGCGAAACAAGATACAAGGAAGTTAATAGGACAATTGTGCAGCTTGTATTTACCTTCACAAAAGTGCTTGTTTTGCTACTGACAGACTCAGGTTAATATTCTAATGGTGTTTTTCCACTACATGGTACCTGCTCGACTCACCTCGACTCTACTCACCTTTTTTGGTTTTCCATTACGAAACAAAGTACCTGGTACCTGCTAACAGGTACTTTTTTAAGTACCACCTCCATCGAGGTTCCAAGCGAGCTGAGCCGATACCAACAGGTGACGTGAAAGCGACAGGGCAAGGACAAGCGTCGGGGGGGTCCTGAACAAACCCGTCATTTTGAAATAGTTTAGCCAGCTGTGTTTTTTTTTTTGCTGCCTCCAGCTTCATTTGAAACAAAATGTGTCTTCTGGCTGTGGCAACAACAACACACCTTCCACGTTCTGTGCGTGTCGCGTTAGGTCACGGCAGTTTCCTGCGGCGGCGCTATGACGACCAGCCACGCTCGCCTCACATATGAGTAGGTACTAAATCTGCATACCCGAGTCGACCCGAGTAGAGCTGGTACTAGCAGTAGAAAAACGCCATGAGTGTCTGACAACATTATGAAAGGATCCCTACAGAGATAGACCTTTAAAACCTCTTTAAGACCTTTCTGTTTAACCAGAAACAGCTCTGAAGTCGCTAGCGCTAAACCCACCAGAATCCATTTAAAAAAATAAATAAATACTTTTAGCGTGTATAGAGCCAACATATTTTCACATGTAAATCAGTAAACTATGTGTTTATTTCAACCAAAACTAGAGTTGTGATGGTTGGAAAAGTGGAAAGACCCAAAACGGCTTTTCATAGTTTTATTTTGTTTCTGTTGACTTTGAATGAAGTGTATTTTATGATGCTCAAATTACTGTTTATTTACATGGAGTCTGGTGGGTTTAGCGAACGCAATTTTGCAGATGATTTTATGTTTAAAAAAAGGATCTTACTCTTTAACAGAAAGGTCCTTAGAAATCCTTTCCATAATGTTGTCAAGACACGTAGAATATTAATCTGAGTCTGTCAGTGGCAAAATAAGCACTTTTGTGAAGGTAAATACAAGCTGGACAATCCTCACCCTATTTCTTACCTGCTGGCAATAGACTTGAGTCAGATCAAAGATGGAGTCTGCGATTCTGGAGAAAGATTGTTGATATTTGAACTCAACACCCAAACAAATAGACCCCTCCCTTCAGTGCTCCTTCAAAACATTAGAATGCGCCAGATTTACCGTCCCTCTCGCTCCCACTGCCTGTCTCTTTATACACCCATAGCCTTTCCCCTGTCATGTGTACGAGCACCAACAGAAGAGTGTTGTTTTACTTGTTCTGAGCCACTTTGTTTGCTTCCCATTTACTGACCCAGGGCTGTGTATGAACACACAAAACGGACAGCTACCGGACCGTGAGGAGATATTCGCTGAATTTGACCAAAAGTGTACTGATATGAATCACAGACTCCACCTTTAAATGTATAATTCTGCATAGAAGCTCCCGCAATATTTCATTTATTCCCTTTCGGATCATCACCTGCCATCTCCTGTTGTGCTCATGTCATTTGGATTACGAGGCCCGTATACTCAGGCAGTATCGCTGTATCATTCATGTATCACTCAGCAGGAGACTTGCAGAAACATGTGGGATGATAAAACATCTGATGTCAGTAGCATGTCAGAGCAGCTTCTTGACTTACCGCTCAACATCCCAGATGCGAAGAGGGGAGAAGTTCTCGCAGCATGCAGTGCCTGTTACGAAGGTTCTGTACACAGAGAGAGAGAGAGAGAGAGAGAGAGAGAGAGAGAGAGAGAGAGAGAGAGAGGGAGAGAATCAATAGTCTCACAGAAACTATGTAAACCAGCTGAGCTCAAATTCTGAAAAGAAGTGTTAATGACAATAACGTTTGATTTGATTAACAGATGTATCATTTGGTACAAAGCAAAAAAAGGGGAAATGCCCTTTAGAAGTTTGTCAAGCCCAAAGTAACATTGTCAAATGCCTTGTTTGGACACAAAATACTCAATACATTCTTGTGGAATTGCTGCTTGAGAAATACACCTGCCATGGCATAGTTGTGTCCCCTAGTGCTTCTAGAATATAGGCTATATTTGCTAACAGCTAGCTATTTGGGACAAGGCTATTTCAAGGAACAAAAACATCCATTTCAAAAAGTTCCATTGCTGGGGCCTCACTACAGAAACTTCCTATCTCAGTTTACGATGACATTTAGGATTTCTGGTGTTACAGAAACATGTTTCCTAACTGCATTTTGGGAAATAAATTGGAATTTAGCTATTACAAAACCGTCCTTGAGGAGTCGTATTTACCCCGTTTGGACACAGAATACTCAATACATTCAATATAACAGTATTAAAAAAAATAAAATGGATTGCCATAGATCTAAAATGAATGACACCGACAAACAAAAACTCCAAACATTCCTTGACCCTCGAACGGTTTCAGACTTCATATGTCGGCCTCTGTATTTATTCATGCTTATTGCCCACTAAGTATTCAATGCATTTGCTTTAATTTACCAACAGTTAACATTATACAAAAAGTGAAAAGGTGATTTTTATGTCATCATGTAGGAGGACACCTACATCTGTCGCCGTTGTCATTTCTTCCCATGAAAGTATGTGTACTTTATTGGTTAAGGATGGCGTGCTGAGGAGACAGCACACACACACACACACACACACACACACACACACACACACACACACACACACACACACACACACACACACACACACACACACACACACACACACACACACACACACACATGTCCCTGCCTCCATCCACCAAACATTGTTTCCCAGCAGAAGAAAAGAGAATAAAACTACAACAGTCGTGATCCTTTGATTGGAGTGGCAGGTTCGAATTAGCAGCCTAGGTATGCACAGTGAATACCACGCATGTGGAGAGGTGGGGGAGCAGTGAAAGGAGAGGGGAGGAGTGCTGTGGGAGTGGGCTGATGGGGTGTGTTTGGGTGTTAGAAGCTATGTAGAGGGTGGGGTGGTGACCAGGGGTGCTGGTGGTAGGGGGGCTTCTGTTGGGCCGGGCCGAGTCTCAGGGCTTAGTGCCCTCCTACAGGGTTGACGGACAGGGGGGAGGGCCCACCTTCTACACACAGAGAGATAGTTACTGACGTGCTGGTGGCTGGATGAGAATACCGTAGACGTAGGAGACCGAAGCATAGACAAGTAATAAACATCATGAAGTGGATGAAGAAGGGAAATCACTACGAAATGTTATATCGGTTGAATTCTTGCAGGAGGTCGGGCAGGTCTGACTGCAGGCTTTAAACAGTGACACATCTGAAGCCAGTGAACATATGAGTTGTAACTTCCAGCGTGAACGATGCTTCCAGGCCGATATTCAGCCCCATGTTCTGGTAAGCCAAAAGGACCAGCAGTCAGATGATGAAGCGACACTGAAGCTACAAAGACTGTTTAATTGAAATTACAAACATGCTTCTCTTCTTATTCTTTACCAAATGCAGTTCACATTAGATAAGAAACACACTGACACAGTAGAGCTGCTACTCAGTTTATGATGAACTACAGTAGAAGGGCACTCTAAAAGTGCAGACCTCAGCCAAGGCATGCCCTATCTCACAATGTTGGCAAAACATTTTTCAACTTTCTGCTAAGATATATGTCACTTTTTTGCAACAAAAATGCGGGGATTATGAAATCATGCAAGCCCCGCATATTTTGCGCGGAAATCTGCAATTTATGCGGCGAAAGTGTGGCGTATTTGAAAAAATGCGGCCCCCGCATAAATATGCGGACTTTGGCTGATTATGCATTGAATTATGCGATCGCATAATCGCGTTTTTCTGGAGATACTGATAACCTCCTTGGCTAATGTATAAAGTTATTACCAATAAGTAGCTCCTAGAAACCAAGTTTTTCTAAAGAGCTGAATAAACTATTCAAACTATTCAATTGAAAATGACATGAAACCCAGTGTTAGTTGTTTTTACTTGATAAATGACTTATGAAATAAATGCCATTGAACTATACCATATTATTAGGTATTGGGCATCCAAATTTAAGCATCAGTTTCATTATTTCATTGGCCTATCCCACCCTGATCAGGCAGCTGCTGCCGTGGTCCTGCTCGACGCCCTGCACTGCCACAACTATTATTATTTTTAGTCATAGTTTGATCATATTTATTGTTACTATAAGTGCCAAGGCACATCATTCCAACTGCTATAATTGTTATGAATCATATCATATATATCTGGCAGATGGCCGCCCACCAAGAGCCAGGTTCTGTCTGAGATTTCTGCCTAAAAAGGAAGTTTTTCCTCGCCACTGTCGCAGTAAATGCTTGCTGGTGGGAAATTGTTGGGTCTATGTAAATCGTAGAGTGTGGTCTAGACCTACTCTATCTGTAAAGTGTCCTGAAATAACTCCTGTTGTGATTTGAAACTATAAATAAAATTGAATTGAACATGACAACACTAAAGTATGCCTCCGTATCTCCTGCACAGGTACCATGAACTGTTGAGGATTAACATTTTGTTATTCTTGAGGATATTGCAAACAAGTCATGTGCAGCCTGTAGATAAACCAGAGGGCCTTATCTAGAGATGTACGGGTAAAAGAAAATCCCAGATGTTGTTACAGGGACTGACTGTATGTATATTCAAAGAAGAAACTACAATTATGTTGACCCCAAGGTTGACTCCCTGCCTGCAAACCACAGTGAGGAAGGAAGCTATTAGCGCCAGCTGTGGTAGAGCATAGACCAGGAACACGGTCAGAATGTGACCCGAGTCTGTACCTTCATTTAAACAAGACAACCAGTGGTCCTGTCCGGTTGCCACATTTGTCTCGTACTAGTGCAATGTCCGTTCAAAACAAGCCTGTTGGTAAAGTGGCCTGTGGAATTGCTGCTTGCAGCTTTCTCCAGAGCTGCTCTGCAAACAACTTTACACTCAACACTGTGTCCTGAGAAATACACCTGCCGTGGCATAGTTGCGTCCGCTAGTGCTTCTAGAATATAGGCGTCATTTGCTAACAGCTAGCTATTTGGGACCAGGCTATTTCCAGGAACAAAAACATCCTTTTCAAAAAGTTCCATCGTTGGGGCCTCACTACAGAAACTTCTTATCTTAGTTTACGATGACATTTAGGATTTTTGGTATTACAGAAACATGTTTTCTAACTGCATTTTGGGGGGAAATAATTGGAATTTAGCTATTACAGAACCGTCCATAAGGAGTCGTATTTACCGCCATACAGTATACACACACACTGCACTGCTACACACACACACACACACACACACACACACACACACACACACACACACACACACACACACACACACACACACACACACACACACACACACACACACACACACCTCCGCCAGTTATTCCTTAAAGGAGCTTGCTAATTGTATAAAACATTTTAGTAAGTAAGGAAGTAAGTAAGTAAGTAACGTTTATTTCTAGAGCACATTTAAACACAGCTTAAGCTGACCAAAGTGCTGTATAAAAAACCAATAAGGTGCTGTTTAAAAGAACATTGAAATGTAAACATAGAAAGTAGAAAAAAAAAACACAAAAAGAGCATTCCTACAACAACAAGCAGCAATTCACAGTTTTCTATAATGACGCATCTCCAGTCTCTCTTTCTTCATCTGTTCTTGAATGTACGGTAGTGGGCGACAAAGAGCGAGCTGTACCCACATACAGTGCTTAATATAGCAATTTACATTTCTTATATCTGTTTTTCCATGTCTATGTACTGTCAGTGGAAAGTAGAGATCTGAGAGGATACAAGGAAAAAGAGAGAAGGGAAACAAAAGGCAACAAAGGTCCCTGGCCAGACCCAAACCATGGGATGCTGCAGTTACTGGTCATCGCCTTAAACCCCCCCATGCCAACAAGGTGCCCAAACACAATAACCAATTATACTTGGCGTTATTTTCAAGAAGAACCACCATGGAAGAAGCACTTCCTTAATTCTCTCTCACCAATTCTGAAAGAAAACCTACACCCTCGACAGAAATGGTCTGGAGATGTCGACTGGGCCGTGTTCCACTCAGTACCCTCTGCAGCAAAAGTTGTACGCCATATTTTGTGGACATTTTCTATTGTGTGTCCCTTCTGTAGATATTATTATACCTCAATACCCCACCGATGCCCTTAATAAAACATTAACATTCGAACGGAATTCATCCAATAGGGTAAGGCAAGGCAAGGCAGCTTTATTTGTATAGCACATTTCAGCAACAGGGCAATTCAAAGTGCTTTACATAAAAATGATTAAAATACAAGAATAAAAGTTACAGTGCAGTAAGGGTAGATGACTTGTCCATACAGAAGCAAACAGAGCTGTGACTGAGGGATGCAGTTGCCATCATCACACACATGTACTGTCAAAGGAAGGTGGTGAGGAGTGGATGTGTTGGGGGGGTTAAAGGGTTGGAAGGATGGGGCTGGGGGGGCGTCTAAGTGCGGCATACAGGCAGCTGTCAGGCCCATTAAGCAGTGCGGCCCATTGGCAGGCCCTCGGTAATTAGTGTTGGGTAAACTCATTTATGGTCCAAATGGGTCGGGTGGGGCCGGGACCAGTATGCTCGGTGGGTGACCTCTGACCCCGCTGACACAGGATACAATAGGGTTACGGTCACACTCACTGTCTGGACCCTATTACTCTCCATTACTCACATTACTCACCCCTCACTGGGTCAGGGCGCTGGCAGAGGCAGGACAGAGGACACCAGCCATACAATGAAAGAATGACTCCCCCCTCGTCTCCCACAGCTCTCTCACCCCGCTGAAGGGCCAACCAGGCCTGATCTGAGGTCAGAGCTTACACTGATATTATAGCTGCTAAGGTCAGAGCCTCTATCGCCTGATGTGGGGCAGGTGCCCCCCCCCTAAACACACACATATGCACACACACATACACACACACACACACACACACACACACACACACACACACACAGTCATATCTCTGACCAAACAGAGTCCCGATCTGTGCCTCCCCTCCCTCCCCCTCTCACTCCTCCTCTCATCATTAGCAGCATGCTGGGCCTTTGCTGCCGTTTGGGTAACCTCATCAGCTGGCTGTATTATCTAAGGGCCTGTGTGGCAGGGTCACACAAACTAACTCAGCCCCCCCCACACACACACACACACAGACAGAAGCACAAATCACAGATACGAAGAGACACATTTATACACATTCACAACACTCATTCATGCACGCTCAATCATACAGGCTGAAGCAAAGACATGGGCAGCAAGAACACACACACACACACACCCACCTACACCCACCCACCCACATCCACACCCACCCACACGCACACACACCCACCCACGCACACACACACGCACACGCACACGCACACGCACACACACACACACACACACACACACACACACACACACACACACACACACACACACACACACACACACAAGTGTGAGAGCGCCTGCTGGGAGTTAAGTCTAACAGTACCAACATTGTTAGCTCCAAATTAACAAACTGACCGCACAGAGGGATGGGCATTGAGAACCTGGTCGGTTCTGGGTTGATCAGTACCGAAGTATCGACATGCTCCTGGACAGAAGATCCTTCTATCGGTTTTCATGTTAACGCTGCCGGGTGCCCGCTGAGTCTGAGCATCTGGGAATGATTTTTAAACTAAAATGTCTTTTGAATGTTTCTGAAACTGTGTCATTTTTCATCAAAAGTTGTATCGTATCATATCTGATGATCATAAATGACCTGTAACAGCAAATGAGACTTACGCTGTTTTTACATGATTTAGGGCAGGTAGACAGCGCTACAGTAACACATTCTGAAGGGTCACAGATTTTGGTGTAACACCGTTATCCATTATATCCATTATGTCTATTCTGTGTACAGCGGACGTAAACATACACACCACTTGGCGTGTTATCGCGTAAACATACACGCCACTTTCTAAAGCCAAGTGGCGTATTATCTGTACGCATTTTGAGCTCCGTAGACAGTGGACGGGTTGGGTTAAGGAAAAGAAGAAAGCGATGGTTGGGTTTAGGAAACGTGACATGCAGGTTGGGTTTAGTAAAAGAAGAAAGTGACGGTTGACTTTAGGAAACATGACACGCGGGATACGAAGGATACGTGACATGCGGGCCACGATCCCGTCCCCCCATGTGAAAGTCCTGTGTTTTACCCATCCTCCACCCCGACCAACCTCCCTACACGGATTTTCGCCCTTTCATACTACTCGCTACGGCGTAAATTCACACCCAATCGCAAGGTAATGTGAGTTAATGGAGGCCAAACGACGTTGATAAACACGCTAAAAAGCGAGTTAATAACACGCCAAAAATGGCATACAAATTGCCGTGTCATACATACGCCACTTCATGAGATCAGTCTGCATCAAACAAGTAACCTGTAAAATTAAAGAAAAGTAAATTAATTTGTGTGCAACATGTATGCACTGCAGTAAAATGGTATTAAGCAGTCTACTATAAAATCATGGTTTATTTAGCTGTGTGATAAACAGACAAAGCATCCACCCATTTTCACAATGACCCTGTGCAAGGACCTGCAGCTTATCTCAGCTCCCACTGGCTGAGAGGCGGGGTACGCCAGTCTATCACAGGGCTGACTCAGACAGACAACCATTCAGACTTGCATTATACGGCCAACTTAGAGATGCCAGTCACCCTAACCCGTCTTTAGACTGGTAGAGGAAACCCATGCAGATGCACGGAGAACATGCAACCTTCCCCAGCTGGTGCGTGGCGTCAAACCCAGGACTTCTTTGCTGTGAGTCAACGGTGCACAAATAATGTAAATAAGATAATGTGCACATTATAATATATTCACTTAAATGCACATAACACATGTAGTTGAAGTAGCAAGACAAGAGTGATCTTTCAGTTATGAATGTGGTCCAGCATTTTAATTTCCCTGTGCTGTGTACAGTGCTGCTCTGGTGCATGTGTGAACTACCTACTTGTGTGCAGCCCAGGAGAATACAGGTTTGAACTAATTAAAACTACTCTCACCTGTTAAGCAGGTGAGAGTGTGTTTTATTGATGCCTTTGATCGTGTAAATCATGAGAAGCTATTCTACAAATTGCACAACAGAGGGGTTCCTAAATATCTAGTGAGAATCTTGACTTTTTGGTATGCTCATCAGTCAATGTATGCGAATGGGGTAACTCTGTGTCTGCCCCATTCAATGTAAGCAAAGGAGTTAGGCAGAGAAGCATTTTATCTCCCTTTCTTTTTAATATTTATATGGGTGATTTATCAAAGCTGCTAAACAACTGTGGAACAGGCTGTATGGTTGGGAACACCATTATCAACCACCTGATGTACGCAGATGATCGGGTGAGTCTTTGTCCGTATAGTGCTGGCCTTCAACAGTTACTAAGGGTCTGCTCCCAATATGGCTCAGACTTTGACATTAAGTACAATTCTAAAAAGAGTAATATTATGATTGCTAGAAGCAGGGAGGACAATAAACTGTCATTTCCTGCTTTCTCTCTGTCTGGTACTGTCCTTAAATTGCGTGATGAGTTCAATTACTTAGGGCACTATATAACTGATGACCTGTCTGATGATAGGGGCATTCATAGACAGTATTGCATGATGTATGCGCAAGCTAATATGCTGAATCTCAAATTTAAAGCGTAACTCTCAGCAAAATGCATCCTAGGGTATTTTTGTGAATGTACGTGAGTCAAACTTTAGTTTAAAAGCATATTTAGGACGGATTGCCACTTTTAAGATTCACCGTATTCTCATTTTTTGGTCAAATGGCCTTTTGAATGGGAGAGCTAGGGACACTCTCTTGCTAGCCTCAAAATAGCTATTTTCGAAATACTAAGAAGGCTCGACACAACATGAGACTTTGCTTGAAGTATCTCCAGGGGCTCTACACCTTAACGCAAGCATTGACACCATTCTTTGTGTACACAGATTCACTTAAAAGAAAGTTTTGAACAACTACAACTACTAAAGTCCTGGATCTTCCCAATCCAGCACCTTTAATGAGACTGGCAGCATTCATCAAATAGTAGCAAATGCAGAGAGCTGCTCAGCTATGTTCTTTAAATATATTTCTATTTTCTTGAATGACATAACCAGGCATGGTGTTCCTGTATACTACAGTATTTTCCCCTTTGTTTTTTACTACCTTAGGTAGTGTGAATCTGCCTTTCCGTGGCATGCCTGGTGCTCTAATCATGTTCAACAGAAGTGAAACAAAAATGCTGATACAACACCCTCGGTCTGATTGTCAACCGCCATAGGCAGCGTATTGTATATAAGGTATTGTTCCATAGCCTTGCTTGATAGGTATAGTTTATGATTCTTAATTGCTATTTTATACTGATGTAATAGAATTGGAAAATATCAATGACACTGCCTGCACTGTGTGTTTGGCTCTATTGAAACAAATATAAGGGATTTTCACTGAAAATTAGGCCCTCTGTTCCCACATTTCTAAGATCTTTTTCCAAAATTAGGCCCTATGTTCCCACACTTCCTTTTTCATAAATTTGTATCAGATTTTATCCCCCTTTCCCCCAATTTGGTAGCCAACCTATTATCCAGTAGCAATGGACTACAGATGGAATGTAACCTTAACCCTAACATAGGGCCTAATTTTAAGATTATTTTTGGAATTGTGGGAACATAGGGCTGTGGGACCATAGGGCTGTGGGAACATAGAGCTGTGGGAACATAGGGCTGTGGGAACATAGGGCTGTGGGAACATAGGGCTGTGGGACCATAGGGCTGTGGGAACATAGAGCTGTGGGAACATAGGGCTGTGGGAACATAGGGCTGTGGGAACATAGGGCTGTGGGACCATAGAGCTGTGGGAACATAGAGCTGTGGGAACATAGGGCTGTGGGAACATAGGGCTGTGGGAACATAGAGCTGTGGGAACATAGAGCTGTGGGAACATAGAGCTGTGGGAACATAGAGCTGTAGGACCATAGGGCTGTGGGAACACAGAGCTGTAGGACCATAGGGCTGTAGGACCATAGGGCTGTGGGAACATAGGGCTGTGGGAACATAGAGCTGTAGGAACATTGGGCTGTGGGAACATAGGGCTGTGGGAACATAGGGCTGTGGGACCATAGGGCTGTGGGAACATAGAGCTGTGGGAACATAGAGCTGTAGGACCATAGGGCTGTGGGAACACAGAGCTGTAGGACCATAGGGCTGTGGGAACATAGGGCTGTGGGAACATAGAGCTGTAGGAACATTGGGCTGTGGGAACATAGGGCTGTGGGAACATAGAGTTGTGGGACCATATGGCTGGGGGAACATAGGGCTGTGGGAACATAGGGCTGTGGGAACATAGGGCTGTGGGAACATAGGGCTGTAGGACCATAGGGTTGTGGGAACATAGGGCTGTGGGAACATAGGGCTGTGGGAACATAGGGCTGTGGGAACATAGGGCTGACCCCGGCAGAACAACCCAACAGCACACGTCAGGCTTGCCCGATGATGATACTGCACAATTCTGTTGTTTGCCAACTGAGGGGAGAGATACAAACTGTCCCCACTTGATTATTTTTCAAATTGATGGGTTAACCCTTTAATATATACAATGTTTGGAAATTGCAATAAATGTGCATCACAAAGTGTGAAATTGCTCGATGTGTGTGCCCAAAATCTACAACAGATTTACTTTACAATGATGTAACAAGTTTGATAAATGACAATTAATCAAATTACATTTTGGTTGACTGATGAATTACTCAATGAAACTGATGAACTACTTGTGTCAACATGAGATGGAACCATGTTAGAAACCCATTCAAGCTGTCCCAGATTTAACGTGAGGATGTGGCCCGAGCTGTGATGATGATGATGATTTCACTTTGAGCCTGTGTAGCTGTACAATTGAGCTTGTGCTCTTATTATGTGTAAATGCCATATTATTCCATATATTTGCAGAAAATGCAAAAGCTTACCTAAACAACGCAACATTTTAAACATTTGGGATTTCAATGTGTGGAACCTGGCTGTGATGGCGCTTGTGACCCTGAGTGACACATTATTGAAATTCCTTCATAATGGCTGTCTTGACTTTTGTTGGAATTAGGGAATTCCAAACAAGTCTTCTATTAAGAGGACATAATACAAACACAAAAAGTAAGTCAGTATTTATCTCAGCCTCTGCCCCGAGGACCAATTACACATGAATGCAAGAGAACAGCCCACATCCCCACTATGGGAATGTGGAGGCATTTGGCTATGGACTCCAGGGGCGGTTTAGCTCTGCCCTGTCACCCCCCCACCCGAACCCCCCGTCAGACAAAGGGTTGTTAATTTGTTGCGCTTGACCCCGGGCTTTGTGTCTGACGTGTATCTAGTTTGTAAAAAGTGCTTTTATCTGCTTTCTAAATATGTCTGAGCTCAAAGGGTTATGATGCTTTTATGTCGGTCAGGGAGGGAGACAATGGCCAAAGGGTACAAGTGCTGACCCCCGCTGACAAACACACACACACACACACACACACACTCTCTCTCTCTCGTTTCTTTCACTCTCGGCCTCCACTCCCTTGCTCCCTCTAGCCCTTTCTTACACTCCGATATGCATGGGCAAACATATGCATGCACACAAACATGCACCTTCTTTCACAGATTCACACTGTTATGCCTGGACACACACACACACACGCCTGGACCCTGTTGTCCCATCCCCACCCCCCTGTGGCCCTTTTGGCTTCTGTTTGTGTCTCCTGTGTGTAGGGTCACCAGGACATTCCTCAGCCGGCCCCTCGGCTCTGTTCACCCGACTGGAACACTCTGGGACCCGGCACAACCGTCCACACCGGGGACACACACACACACACACACACACACACACACACACACACACACACACACACACACACACACACACACACACACACACACACACACACACACACACACACACACACACACACACGCAAATGTTAGCTAGCTGTCCCTGTGAGTGCTGTAAAAATAAAAGCAATCTCTTAAAGCAAGAAAATGCCACGTTTGGTGAACAAAAGGTGAAGTGAAGTTTACAGGATACGACACTGTAAATGACTGAAGCAGAATGGAATTACACGCATCTTTAGACATCTGTAATTAAACGGCTTGATGATATGAGAGAGCTACTGTTCAGACTGGTCACACTGTAGTCATCATGACTTGTGCATTGTGGTAAATCAAAATATAATCATGGACAGTGAAACCATTTATATTTTTAAAAAAAGGCCTGCCCTAGCTATACATTTATTTAATCAGTTTTTAAAACAACCTTATTCACTTTATACGGCTATAAAAGCCAAAAAATAACACGTCTGTGTGTGTGTGTAAGAAATGTATCAAACAAAAACTTTTGAATCCTGACAAAACTGTCCCTATAAAGACCAGGTGGAACATCTGAAGAAGAAATCATGCTTCTCTTTTGCCAGTCGGGAGACCATTGTACAATTTAGCATTTACCTTTTTTTATGTATGCAAGTACACAAGAAAATGAAAAACTAAATCTTAAATTGATTATGGTTATATTGTATATATGCATGCCTTAAAGCCTCTTGCCTCTGTATATCACAGGTCTCTCTTGAAATAGAGATCATTAACCCAATGACATATACATGAATGATATATTGTATGCCCTTGACTATATAATGGATTCATGGGTATTTTGAGTGATTCATGTTTACTAAGTAATGGATACCTCGAAATGACCTAAGGCCTTCATCAGGGGGAAACACACGTCACTGCACGGAGCTACATTCCTATGAAGACCAGAGCACAGTAGGGCTGCACGATATGAGGAAAATATATACAATATATATATATATATATATATAATATAAATTTACCTGATGAAGGTCTAAGATCAAAACGTATTTTCTAAATAAATTATTGCTTGTGTAATGGTCCGTGTGCGGGACTTCTTTTATCACATCCTACGCACCTGCCCGACAAAAAGAGGTGTATGTTGTTAAATTTAAAACAAATGAAACGGAAATCATTTCCAACATTCTTTTATTGAACAAATTGTACATTCAATTGAATATACTGTATAGAAGGTCCCACTAAAAAAAGAATGACAGTTACATGTGCAGTTTTCTACTGATATTTCCTTTGAACTAACTAAATCTCAGAGTGTCTTTTCGTGTCGCAGCCTTTGGCGATATGTTTTATTGCGCCCAAGACAGTAACTTTGGGTTCAACAAAAAGAGCAAAATGGAATTTTTTAACGTCAAAACACTTCATTTCCTGCATTGTGGTGAATTTTTCTGCAAAAATTTTTGCATTTTCTGCATCGATTTATGGTGCAAATGTATTTATTTATGTAAAGGAAATTATAATAGGTTTTTGCACTGGCCAGTTTTTATTATTGGGAGGGTTGTAAGCCCCCCAACCCTCCCTGTAAATCATGCCAATGATTGCGCCAGTCGACAAAAAGACTATATATTGTGCAGCAAAACTATTTGGACTTTTAAACAAGCAGCTTAATGAATGGATGCTGGTGAAGGAGAAAACACCCTTTTTAGGGCAAAACAAGTTAAAGTCAAAATCATTTGGTGTGAGCCAGTGAAAGGAGGTCTCTTTGACAAGTGTTTGTATGGCCGGGGTCAGCAAGGAGCACGACTGACAACTTTTATACGAGGATCCACTAGAAGCACAGCTTCAGTGATCACAGGGCTGTCTCCTGCTCAAAATGTGGTGGGAGTGACGCTCATTAGGATAATGTGCTGTATGAATAACACTGCCGCCAGGACACATCACACACTCCCACGCTGTTAGGGCTCCACGGTGCCTGGATCACTACACACATGTAGACTTTAACACTTTGGGTAGAGGGAGCTTTCTAAAGAATTCAAAATGGGGCTCTGAGAAATAACAACACACAAAAACATTTTCTTTACAAATTAAATCAGTGTCACTCATTCCTGCGGCTCGCCAAGCTTTAGGGGCCATCCACATGAAGACGCGTTTGCACTTTTTTTGCATCGTTTGGGCCGACTGTCCACACAAATTCTGTAAACGCACTGCCCGTAAACGCACTTTTTTGAAACCTGGTCCCATGGTGAATAAAAAAAAAACGGCTCACGTTTGGCTTTGTGTGTACGGCGAAACCGCATAAGTGCATATCGATGATGTCATCCCCACACACCTCGGCCTAACAGCTGACTGCCTTCAACCCAGCTGACGGCGCTAACAGGGACGCAATGCTGTTTATAAAGTGGAAGTAGAGAACTTATCAACTAGCTAGCTAATCGGTCTGCTCATCAACTCCTTGAACGGATTATAGTAACTTTTAGCACGGTTTATTGTAGAAAGGCTACCGCAAGAAAAACGTGTAGCTAGATTATCAAAAAGACATCGGATCATTGATGTTTGTTTGACTGCCGATGTTAGCTAGCGCGCTAACGTTAGCTCTGCTAGCTAGCGCGCTGCAATCATGTCCGATAGCAGACAGAATTGCAAAATAGAAAGCAATCCAACAGCACATTATGTAACGTTTTCTAGCGGTGGCCTTTATATAATGAGCAGTGGTGAAAGTTATTAAAGACTAGTCCATGGCTGTATTAAGAGAACTATGGTATGTTATGAAATTTTCTTGAAGAATCCAGGGAAGACGGATGCGTTTTCATCCTAACGTCTTCGTCTGGATGGGGCCTTAATTTGTGGCTCGTATGGCAGTAAATAATACTGTGATATGACCATGTAGTCAATACAGATATCATAAAAACATTAGAAACCAGCAAGTAGTGCTGTGCAATTAATTGAATTTCAATTTTGATTTCCATTTTGGCTCACAATGATCACCAAAATAGTACAATCGAGAAAATACGATTATTTTGCCATGCTCTGTTTTGCAAGAACACTTTTATTTTGTCTTGTGTTCTGAATGATTAAAAAATGTACCAGGTACACCCGCACGTGCACATCCGCCCCTCCCAAAGCCATAAACTCTCTCTCAGCCTATACAGTCAGGGAGGCAAGTCGTGTGTATATCATCCGCTGCAATTTAAAAACTCAGCGGCAGTAAAGATGGCAGAAGGAGGGCAGCCACAGCAGCGTTTGGTGGGCAAAAAAGGCAAAACCAACTCCGTTGTCTGGGAACAGTTAGCGTTAGCTAACCCTGCCATCACTCTGCCTCTGCCGCCCCGCTGTAGTAGACGTTGTACTCCCAACCCGCTGTATTCACTTACTGTTTAAAACTTGTTCCAGCTTAGTGGGGGTGCATAACGCTCAAAACCAACATGAAAAAACTATGTTCCCTCAGCATTTACTTTTGTTGTTAAACTGTATGTAAAATGAGCCCACTGACGGCGACATTATTGTTCATATTTTGGCACGTTTACTACTGACAGTAGTAGTGGTCATAGTGAGTGAAAATGTGATGTGAGATGCACATTGTGTTTGTGGATTGTGGATATCGTCCTAAGGCACAAGTGTTGTCTTTTCCTGATTTTAAAAAGCTGCAATACAGTGATGTCATTTTATGAACTTACCAGACTGTTTTAGCTGTTCTTTTATTTGCCTTTACCCACTTAGTCATTATAGCCACATTATGGACGATTATATGATATTTTGTTAATGCACCAACTGTCAAAATTGTTGTGCTATTTGATTTTCTCTACATCACTGAGCCCTACAGTAGCGTTACATGGATCAATTTATCAAATTATGTAAGACCTAGAACACGATACTTGAGCAAATTTAAGACTTTTTAAGGCTAAAATTGTGAATTTAAAATTCGTAGACTTTTCTAAGACCCCGCGGAAACGCTGTACAGTATAAAATATAAGTGTAACTAATGTAACTTTAATAAACAGAAAGAGACAGGGGGCTTTAATTCATCTTTCCAGAAGGGTCAAGTTTAACAAGTTGAGAACTCTGCTGTTAGGCTTGTTATCTGTGTATTTTGTATGGAATGCTCTATATCTTAGTTCAAAACAGTGAAAGAAAAAATGTATATCTCTGTCATATATTATTCTGCATGTATGAACATTGGAAACAGACTTCACAGACAGGGCAGTTGCTTGTGTTTTTACCATGTCCAACATAAGGCAGTGTGTCTTGCATGAAAACACTCTTCCCTGGTAAACCTGAGACCTGAGAACACCTGTATGAGGCCAGCATGTAATGAGAGGTCTTTATGTGCTGAGGTGTGTGTGTGTGCGTGTGTGTGCGTGTGTGTGCGTGTGTGTGCGTCTGTGTGTGCGTGTGTGTGTGTGTGTGTGTGTGGTGTGAATTTGTGTGTGTGTGTGTAGTTTCTCCCAGTGTGTGTAGTTTGTTTTTTTGAAAAGTGTGGGCTGTCTGCAAGGTGTGTCTCTCGTCAAGTGAATGTCTGCCTGTAATGCATGTCTGCATGAAGCTATCTATGTGTGTAAGGAATGTAAGGTGTGTGTGTGTGTGTGTGTGTGTGTGTGTGTGTGTGTGTTTGTAATGAGGGGGTTCACAGGGAGCTGTGATTATTCTCGCCTCCTGCGGTGCGGGTCCTCTGGCTCTGTGGGCCCCAGGGAAAGCGCCCTGTATTTAGCGTGTGGGAACGCACATTCTGCCCCCTTATCGCTGCATTGTTGCAGCCTCGCTCTTTTCTTCTCTTTTTTTAACTAATTGAATTCTTGACTCCTGAGCCACAGGGACGGCTCGGGAGAGACCAAAGAGAAAGATGTGAATTTCGGGCTTTTTCTTGCGGTTGAGTGGGGCAGAGCAGTGGGGGTGAAATTGGAGTGTGTGAGGTTGGCTGGTGGTGGCAGCGGTGGTGGGGGTGCAGTCAGAGAGGGCCGGCTCTGGCTGGCTGGGTGGCTGCTGTGGCGTCACCCTGTACTTTGATACTGGAGGTCAAAGGTCCTCCTCCCCCGGCGGTGGTGAGAAAGTGGCGAATTGGGGACGGTTTATCCAACAATCATTTTCTCCTTTTGGAAACTTTCAAAAGCGCTTTTGGCCCCTGCAACATCTTTGTAGTTGTGCTTGAGGAATTCTAGACAAAACAATTGGAACCCCCCCTCCCTGTTCTCACCTCTCTTCAGGGTAGCTTCTCCCTTCACTGGCTTCTGCCCAGCCCCCCCTTCTCTACACTAGTGGTCAGTGTAGCGTACCCCCCACGCTAAACCCCACCCCAGCTCCAAGTCAGGATACCCGCCTAGTCTGGCAGGAAATTGGCACAGGGTAATGTTGGCCATTAGTGGCTCTACGCTCCTTGGCATGAGTGACCATCAAAGTCAAATGAACAGGCAAAGCTCTGCTTTCTTACTGTGAGATGGGTTTCAATGTTTCTTATTTCACAGGACTGTAATTGTAAAAAAATGAATACAAAAAATCCGCCCCTGATATGCTCTTTTGAAGGCGTGGAACCTGAAACATAGCTCTGTCTATCTGTTAAATTGATGGCTTCTTGTCATACAGACCCAAATGTTCATTATGGCTTTATACAGAAATGACACAATGCTCGCTATATTTGGCATCTGGTGTCTGAGAGGAGCTGTGCCAAGAGTTCAGTATGCTTCAAAATATCTACTTTGTAGTCTACAAATGAGGATTTGCAGCCTATTTTTAAGCACCAAACTCTACTGAAGGAGTTTAAGTGTTGTCACAGATTTGTCAAAAACTCATTCAATCTCTGATCTTTTTATGGAGCTGACAACGTCAGGATATTTAACTAATATTTCCTCCAATAAAGCCTTCCTCTGGAAAGATGAATACACACTTCCAGATCCCAAAAAAAAGTCTCTCTTCAACTAGGGTTTACAGTGTTACGTATGTTGCTTCATTACTTTCAACACACCTCATAGTTATTTTCTGGAATACAGATGAACAGCGGATGGGCTCATTTATATCTGTGGTTTTAGTCAATAACCTGCTAAATTAGAAAATTGCTGTGACGTATAATTCACTGTTCGGACAGACCTGCCCCCACTGCTAAAAAAAAATAAAAAATTAAAAAATAAAAATTAAAAAATAATCACAAAATTGTGAATAAGAGATGATAATTGAGTCACATTGACACACACAACTCACACATTTATTACAGTGATGTTGGGAAAGCCAGAACAAGATGCGTTTCTAATCTCTTTGTGTATCTCTTTGTGCTGCAGTGGTCGGACAAATGTTACCGGTCAGACTGGTTGTGAATCGTTGTGACTTTAACATAAAAGTGACTGTCAGTTATTCAGACATGACACCAACATGTCAATTTGTCAGAACATTCACCTCACAGGACACACACCTGAAGAGGCTTTATGTAGTAGTTATTGTCCAGGCTGTTCTCATGAACCATTTGTACATTTAGCTACAAAAAGTAATGCAATGTATGTAACGTATGTATTGCTCTACGCACTACATTGACTGCTGCTTTACAAAGACCGCTCAGATCCGCATAGGGAGGAGGTCGGGGTGGATTGGTGGGTCCTAAAACACAGGGCTTTTAAGCAGAGTTTGTGTCCTGGAAGAAGTTAAGGGGAAAACACAAGACTTTCACCCAGGAAACAGGTGTTTGTGTCCCGGGAGTACTACTTAAAGGGTAACTACTGTTTTTTTCAACCTGGACCTGCATTTTCCTATGTTTTTGTGTCTAAAGGCCG
Source organism: Gymnocephalus cernua (assembly GCA_023631565.1). Lineage (NCBI taxonomy): Eukaryota > Metazoa > Chordata > Actinopteri > Perciformes > Percidae > Gymnocephalus > Gymnocephalus cernua. The sequence continues at coordinate 26,155,904 of CM042437.1, forward strand.
TTTTATGCTCGACGCGTTGGAGGTGGCGCGCGCATTTGTGACATCAAAATGACGTAATTTCCGTCCGGCGCGTCCGATTTTCAGCGCGCGAGCTGAGGGCGCGCACCAGTCTATTTTTTTCAGCGGCACCCGACAAACCGGAAACGGAAAGCCTGAACGAGCTCCTGGGAAACCGGATGCCAGGACTCGCCGAGTGACTGCAAGTCTCTCTGGTAAACTTACTGGGTTAAGATGAGTTCTTTTATGGTGAATGAAAGGCTTGATCCGACCAAAAAAGCTCACTGAATCAAATCGAAGCATTGACGGCACTGTTGCTGCCTGTTCTGCCGTTGTTTATCTTTTTCTTCTTCTTCTAGTCCTTAGAAAGAAAAACATCGGTAGCTTTTGCTCCTTAGCGCCACCGCTGTTCAGGAGAAGACTGCAACTAGTGCCGCGACCACCACGCGCGAGTATAAATACTCACGTCCCGTGACGTCACGATTACTTATTACTTTTATTTTATTATTATTTATTTATTTATTTACTTTATTTTATTAATTACTTTTTAATTGAAGCTTTTTGCTTTTATCAGTATTTATGGCAGTCATGCTTTCAGTTGCAGTTGAACTAGTCTATATCATCAACGTTCCACTTTCGTCCGGATGTCCCTCTTTTTAGGCCGGATGTCCGTTACCTTCCGCTTTTTTTTGGCATTCTAAACTCTGGTATGAGGACTATGGTTAACTGCTGCTCAGATCCAGACAGCTAGCTAGACTATCTGTCCAATCTGAGTTTTTCTGTTGCACGACTAAAAACGTTTGTACGTACACGTTCCACCAAAACAAGTTCCTTCCAGAGACAATTTTGCCGTTGCTCCGTACGACGTTTAGCATCGTCCATGACGATTGTGATTGGTTTAAAGAAATGCCAGAAACCAGAGCCTAGACAGACCCTCCTCCGCAGCGCTGTGGAGGAAGGTCTGGCAATGCGAGACTATAGTTTAACTAATGCCATGTTCAACAGATGCCAGTTTGAACTTTTGTATTCAATAAAGTGAAAAAAATAAGTAACCTCCGATCTTATCCATCTCAAATTGAAAAAAGAAACCAAGAGCTGGGACAACAACGTATACGACACCCTCGCACCGAGGACACTGTGGCGAGCATAAACCTAGCTTTAGTCAGTAATACAAAAAATATGATGATAAATGATGTAATTATAATCAACACACTGGAACAAAGGAGAAAGTCATACCTCAGTAGAGTATTAACTGTATTTTTCACTGAAGTGAATCCCGCAGACTAAGCTATGCAGTGTGTGTTAAGAGCCAGAAATCCCAACCCCCAATTGTTCAATTGTACCTGGTGCTTAAAAAAACTGCACACAGGCAATAAGAAAACAGGAAACTACTATGTTCTTACACACAAAGATATGAATGAGTTTCCATATGTTCCAAGTGAACATCATATCCTGCATACAATCAAATCTAGGGTAAGTCCCAAAAGTGGGATAATAATGTTCATGTAAACATACTCACACTTTGCCACTTGGGATGAGATACCATCAAAGCTCCATTACCATTCAAACACATGCCTTGATGTGGTGAGAAGGATTGCACCTTTTCTTATTTCACATGACTGTAATTTTAAACAATACATCTCCACCACTGTTATACTTAGCAGCTACTTAGCAGCAGCTAGCGGCACCACGGATGCAGACTGACAATCCGGGAGAAAAAGCTAATGAGAGATCTCCCAATTCAAACCCAAATACCATGTCCACAGAAGAAAACTATGAGCTGGGTTTGCACCCCAGCCGAGTGCTGAGTTCAAAGTCAGCCATGTCCAAGAAACCTAATCAGCCTTGCCTCGGTGTGAGAGCTGACCTGCCGCTACACATCTGCAGCTGCCCAGCCCGCACTTTAACCTGTTGGGTCTTGTTTGAATGACAGCAGGGTCTGCAGGAAGCACCTCAGTCAACTATTAGCTAACCACCTGCCCCACTTCTTATTGCCTGGACCTGCACACTCAAGGTACACAGCAGGAGAGAGACGGCAGAGAGAGGGAGAGACAGACAGGTAGGACATTGAGAGGGGTATACGCACGCTGGAGACTCATCAACCGGGCCACACGGAATCTGCAGAAGCAGAATTCTGCAGAACTTTCTGCACATTTTCCTCAGATTTTTTCCACGGATAAAAAAAAAAAAAATAATTAAAATTAAACTCAGAATGTTAACACATAACCCCAAGCAGAAAAAAAATTTCCACAGATTTGCATTCCGGATCTACGCTGAAAACTGTACAAAAAAAAAAATACAAAATAAAATAAAAAAAATATGCAGATTCAATTTGGACCTGCTCATCACTCTACTACTACTACAATATAATGTATTACACATTCTCTAATTAAAGCTAATGTCCAAATGATGGTCGAGTCAAATAATAGCAAGTATACTATAATGGCTTACATGGTAATTTTCTTTTAATGTCCATTTCCACAGTTCAAATTCCATCAGTACAACAGTCATGTTACACTCACCACCCTCTCCTATAGCCTCCCTATCATCACTTTCAGCATTTTTTAAGCATACAGTAGCTCTGAGGTTATTCTGGAGAATATTCTAAAAGGGAATGTGTCATTGTTTTGGATTGTTGCAATCATAATAAACATTTGCATAAAGCAAGCAAATGTATCCGCTCCCATGCTGATAAGAGCATCATTTAAATACTTGAAAAATATTCCTTTTTAAAGTACATTTAGTTCAAATAAAAAATGTGTGATTATTGACGAGTTAACTATTTAATCATGCGATTAATCGCGATTAAATATTTTAATCGATTGGCAGCCCTAAAAATAAACATATACATAACAGCCGTTTGCATATAGGCTGGTTGTGTGTGTGTGTCTGTATACATTTAAGTTGTTACTCTCACATAAACCATACATTATCGGTAGTAATATCATACATATGTGTGAATTCTTAAACTAGAAAAACTAAAACTAAAGTTATTGTATACTGGTCCCCTGGGACCTCGGTGCCGCCGACACGGCTGCCTTTTCCAAGGCAGCCTCCAGAGAGCCGGGGATATAAGAGCAGGCAGCACAGGGACAAAAACACCAACATCACTGATTGTACCATAATAGCATCCAAAACACACAATTCACTCTCAGTGGTTTCTGTGATATGAGAAATACTTTAAAAGAGTACGTAGTTCCACTTACAGTACAGTTGAGTAGGCGGTCCTTCATGTGGCCCTAGGACACATACCCGTACACACTGCTATAAGAATGTGGCCATATGTGGCCACATGTGGTCTGAGTGATCTGATCTCCATGCATCCTAGGTTCATTCACACCTGTATTTAGAGCTATCCACTTGTGATAGGATCACTCAGACCAGCGGTGTAGTCTACGTGAAACACAGGTATACGCTGTATACCCACTAGGAAAGGTCAAGGATTTCCGTATACCCACTTATAAAAGCCAGAGGATACGTAACGATGATTGTTTTGGGACAGAACTTTTACACTTCATAAATTCACCCCGTCTGTGTCACGTAATAACGACAACACAGTTGCTTGGTGGTCATTCTCTGGGCAAATCTGAAATTAACCAATCACCATTGACTATAGGAGATGCAAAACTAAAGTGAACTCAGACTACACTCTTTCAGTGTTTTGGTAAGCCTGCCCCTGAAGCAACTGCTGCTTCGAGTGACATTGCAGCAGACATTAACGTTACAGAAACTACAGAAAATGAGCCAGATGCTATACGCCGTGACCTTACAAACTACGCATGGTGCACTCTGGGATGCGCCGCTGTGGGATGGGCGTCATACTAAGCTGGGAGGAAAAAAAATCACTGTATACTCACTACAAAAATCTACACTGCACCACTGACTCAGATGGATTTTAATACCTGGTCTGGGAGGTTCGCGCGCAACGGCTTTCACGTCCAGCATGTAGGCTCCAAAAGTCATGCACATCTGAATTCTTTTAACTAGGTGCTGGCTACATTTTCCTATTTAAAATGGACAGCTGTGCAGGCCTTCAGAAACATCTGTATGATTCTTCATGTTCATAAATGTGTTCCTTTACTTCCACTTGCATGCCATCTACAAAGGCTATCGCCAAAGTGTTTTGCTTGAGTATAAGCAATCTTAAGAGGGAGATGAGTGCAGCAATAAAGTCGTGCAGGATGGTGGCAATGGGAAAACAGGGCATCTGGACAACGTGGGACAAAGTGCTGGAGAAAAAGGTGACGTGGGCCGAGCTGGGGAAAGCTGAGCCCCACAGGATCTAGCCTGTCAAATCTCCAGACATGAGGCAAAGCTGACACATTAGCTTGCCTGCTCTGCTCCAAATGCATGTACAGTAGAGATTTACCCACATAGGGACACACAGACAGACTCATTCAAACTCAGATACCAGTGGAAGAAAAACGTATCTGACCCCTGTAACCTAAAAAAAAGCCATGGTCCAGGGCCACTGTTGAGATCAATATCTTTTCCGAAGCTGTAGGACGGGGGCGACGGTCCCGCACTAGCCTTGGCATTTCACTGCAGTTGCAATAATCTTCACTAACAGACCTTGAGATGCTATCCAGTAGAACAACAGAAACACAGGGATGGAAACAGAGGTGGGCTGAGAGGGTGTGTGTGTGTGTGTGTGTGTGTGTGTGTGTGTGTGTGTGTGTGTGTGTGTGTGTGTGTGTGTGTGTGTGTGTGTGTGTGTGTGTGTGTGTGTGTGTGTGGAGTAGTGTTACGTCTATAGATTCTATTCTAAACAAATTGATTTCTCTCCAGTTGCTTGACAATATACTGCAGGTAATCAACGTTATTTGACAATTGATGCCTGCAGCACACACTGTACAGGTAAAACGAGTAGGGACAGTGCCAATTCATTTAATTCACTTTTAAATACAACCATCCTTTTAAAACATAGCCCACATATCACAAAGTACTCGGGGCAAACAAGGAGGGCTGAAGCCCAAAATAAGAAGAGCAGCGTATCTTGCTGGTTCAGCACAAGCAGCTAATGGAACCGCTGATCTGCTCGAGATTGATAATACAAACATTGTTTAAAAAAATATATTTTAGATTCCGATTCAACTTTACTGTCATTGCACCTGTCACAAGTACATAGCAACAAAAGTAATTAGTGTCTAAGCAGAAGTGCTTTAAGCTGTAATTATATAACATATTAAATAAGATGTGCTACAGTATGATTACATAACATATGCTACAGTATATACAGAGTGCAATGATGAATGATAAATAAGTGTATAGATATGTGTCTATATGAGTGTCTATTACTACAGGTATGTACAGGCTATGAACAGGCTATATGGTAATACAGAATAAATAACTACACAGTATGTACAGTGGTGCAAATTGTGAGTATTGGAGGGCGCATATAATATGTACAGTGATTATACAATACAAGGGAACGTATGATTTTGATATGGCTCTTATTTTGAATCACGGTTTTTAGTTAATTACCATTTGGTTTTGGGGGATTTCGGCACACATATAGTGCTATAACTTGCTTGGTTAAACTTGGATTGAATGGGAGGCATTTGGAATGATGCTGTTTCTGTGGACTATTCAGCCCCTGTAAGTGATCAAAGGAAAGGAGGAGTGTGAAGCAGGGACAGTGACATTTCTAACACAGGGAAGGCATGCTGTGGAGGCAGCCACCATTCACCTCATTCCCTCTGAACTAACCTTTAAACCAACAAAATCTGTCAAAGTGGCACATGGCACAAACAAATGCCACAAACTGTTAAGCGAGAGTGAATTACGACACCTGCCTCAAGCCGTCCATCTGGTTAGAGAATCAGCCTCCTTAATGGAAACCATGTAGGCTGCTGGAGACCAGGGTTCAACAGTCAACACTACATCTGTAGTCAGCAGATGTTGAAAAACAGCATTTTAGAAAATAACACAAGATAATTGAATAACAATTTCCCAAACAATCTCCCCAACATGGTATTATTGTACTTACACACTGGTTACTTCATATTAAATATTATACATATTTTATTTTGTATGTACATTTTATTCTACATATATATATATACACATACATATATATATATATATATATATATATATATATATATATATATATATATATATATATATATATATATATATATATACATACATACATACATACATACATACATACACACACGGGAAAAGTAACTACATTTACAGTAACTACATTTACATACCGTGAATCGTTTTTGAATCAAAAATCGATTTTGAATCAAATCGTGAGCCTAAAAATCGGAATCGAATCGTGACATTTTCTGAATAGTACACCCCTAACATGTACAATACAATAGTTTGTGTACTATTTAAAACAGATTGTGTTTGTTCATTGTAACTGAGATGTGATCAGGCCATATTTGAAGTAATTCCAAATGGTTCACTGTCTTTTGCATTACGTTAAACTGTATTTCTACGCAATGTGTTACATAACTTCAACTTGAACTAGCTAAGTGTATTGTACTGTGGCTCATGCACACGCATGTCAATGATCAGGCCCTTGCACATCTAGCCTCCACACGACCACTCTGCAGGGGCTCGATGTGGAAAGTGATATTGTATGAAATTCCAGTCCCTCCAGAAAAACACGGAGTTTTTTTGTGATTGTTGCGGGCAAAAATCCTTGATTATGCGGCATGTTTTCTTAAAAAATGCGATGGAATATGCGGGATATTTATGCCATTTTATGCGATGAAAATGCGGGAACTTGCAAAAATTGCGGGAACTTGCGGGAACTTGCAAAAACTGCGGTTTGATGAAAAAGAGAAAAAAAAGTGATTCCCCAACACTGTGTTCTCAGTAGGTGAAACTACGTCATTTCATAACGTTCCCATGGCAACAGGGGAAAATGGCTGCTCTTGTGTGAAGGAAACGCAACATTTTTCAACTTTCTGCTGAGATATATGTGACTTTTTTGCAACGAAAATGCGGGGATCATCATCATGCAAGCCCCGCATATTTTGCGCGGAAATCTGCAATTTATGCGGCGAAAGTGCGGCGTATTTGAAAAAATGCCATCAGTCAGACCCAAACCCAGATGAAGGATCTGTACTGCACTAAAATCAGCGACTAGCAGACATATGAGAAGGGTAAGTGTAGTTAGCATCTATTATTTGTAAGGGTGCTCCGATCAGGATTTTTGGGGCCGATCACCGATTGCTGGAAGACGTATCGGCTGATACCGATCACCGATCACTTTTATGAACTGAAAATTACGCCATTACATAACAGTCACACATCTAAAAAATGTCCTTTCAATCACTGCAGACATTTCTTCAGCACACACACACACACACACACACACACACACACACACACACACGGACCGACACACACACACACACACACACACACATACACACACTCACACGGGGAAACAGCTGTTTGAGTGGCGCCGGAGCTGCTAGCTACACGACTCCGCTCTGCCTTAGCGTTAGCTAACTTTGAAAACTCCTCATCCTCCTTTCCGTGACTAACCTTGAAATGTCTGATGAGGTTGGTGGTGTTGAAATGTCTTTTGAGCTTTCCGCCTCGTGGTATTTCCTCGGCACACACGTTGCAAATCGCTAATGTATTGTCTTTTTCCCAGATAGCAATGAGTCGGCGGACCACCAGCGGTGCTCCAGAGGCAGTAGAAGCGTCAGAATGGCGTAATCACAAACACGTTTGCTGGAGCACCACCGGCGCACCACCGGTGGCAGCCGCTTTTTAAAAGCTGTAGCCATCTTCCTAGCGTCTTCGTTCCGCGGGCCAACCGCTGTTCTACCGCCGTTCAGACACCTTGTAAAACTGCCAGACCAGTGAATGTAGGGACGCCGCCATTTTAGCTCCATGTTGAAAATGTTTTTACGAGTAGTGCGCTCTTAATACATCCATGGTAGTGCGTGATCTGATTGGCCTATCTGATCGGCATTTATGGAGACCACCGATCAAACTATTTAAAGCCATTATCGGCCGATACCGATCGGTGACCGATCGATCGGAGCACCCTTAATTATTTGTTTATGTTGTTTGCTAACTTATATTTGCCAGTGGCTGACAGCTATGATTAGTGTGTTTTCGCTCTCTGCAGTGACAGTCCGCTCTGTGCTGGAGGTTTCAGGTTTCTTTGCTGACTTTTGCGTATTAGACAGCGATTGGTTTTACGGATAAGGGACATACCTAATCAAGCTTGCCCGGGATATGTTTAAATCTCAAATTTTAGGAAGGTGCAGAGACATCTCCCCCTTCAGTATAGATATGTAAAAACACCTATATAGTGACAAACTTTGCATGGATACAAGTCAGTATAGCAAGGTCAGACATTTTAGGGGACATAAACATAAAACACACATTACTGAGCGGAGGGGGACTTTAAAGAGCAGTTAAAACAGAATATAAGAACAGCAAAAGAATAAGACAGGTATGAAATACAACTGTTTAGTTCTGACCTTGTCTATTGGTGGGGCTTTCACCCCTGGCTATACAGCACTTTCTCAACTTTGATTTGGGATGGTTTTTTTCTGTCATATCCTTTGTGACTTTTAGCTAGACTTGTGCTTAAACGGCTGGGGTGAAAACCAGGAGGGGTAACTTGGTGGGTGGGGCAGAAGTTTATCAGTGAGTTGACACCTGTTTTCCAGAAGATTTTAAATTAACCAGGCCGTTGGTCAGTGAGTGATAGTTTCCATTATGAGGGGGCGGAGGGCTGAGGCATGGTCTGCTATTTCAGCCAGCAAATTGGAGAATTAATGATGTGGATATTCTGCCTGTTCCTCTCAGATCTGAGAGACGCTGCAAGGCCTGGGTCAGACAGACAAGGCCACCAAGCTTGTGTGTTGATATACTGGATATCTTATTACCATGTGTGCAAAGGTTATAATTTCAGACTGAGAAGGAGGACATGTTATCTGCTCCTCACTTATTTAAAGGGCTTAAGGACCAAGCTGGACTATTACATTAGATTCAGGGTTAGAGGTTATTCATATTTTAGTTTTTTTTTTGGAAGGGTTAGACCTGCTTCACAGCCCAGAATTGTAGAAATAACATCCACATTGGATGACTCTGCAATACAAAGGAGTGTTTTAGTTACTTTAACCCTAGTTAAAGGTGCTACATGTAATACTGACAGCTAGTGTTTAAAATAGTTACTGCAGTCCAAATTCAAAATACTGGAGAGAGTCGTCTTCCCCGCCCCTCCTCCCCAGACTCAAAGTTCACGGAAGTTGCCAGGTTGGGAACGCAGCATCCAACAATGTAGCTAGACGCTGGTCTGACAATGCCAGACATTACTCCACAGCACAGCGGAGTAGCTAACGTTAGATGCTGGCTATGTTGACAGTCATAAAAGCCTGTGCTCACGCGGAGCTCTGTACCCGACTGACAAACACTTTCTCGGCTTAAAATTACTGCAACAACCGCTAAAACCTCACAATCTCGCTGTCCTCTCTACCTGACTGACACACACACTCTACTATACTCTATATAATTCAATGTGAGTACACGAATGTTGAAATGACATAAAATGCCCGTCTCTTGTAGCCGTGATAAATTAGCCTGAAGCTAATGCTTACCTAATTAGCCAACTCTGCGTCCTTTTGGGCTCTAAGCTGTCTCCATATTTCAAATACATCTCCAATATTTACCCGGGTTTTGTTACGTCTCTGTTCATGCCGTTTAGAAACACAGAGGTTTTTTAGGTCAGGAAGAATCTATCTCTGTTGATCAGTTCGTCTGTTTGCTGCTTTCATGGCTGTACTAACGTTACAGCTGCAGCGCGCTGGGTTCATGTTTTTAAAGGTATATCTGGCAACCCGGCCTGGCTGTCAAACTGGGTAGTTGATAACACACAAAACATAAAAAAAACATAAACAGACATTCCGTCACGGAACGGACATTTCAAAGGAGAACATACTGGCATTAGCATTGTTGTCAGAAAAGTATTTCAACTTAGCATGTTTCCTTAATATCTGATGACATATTGTGATCATTTTTGGATTTAATACAGTAAATATTATTAGATATTGCACCTTTAATTTTCCATAACCACCACCTTTCCGTAACCTTAACCAAACATTAGTTGACATGCACAAATATTAACAACATGATTTTTTTTAAAGTGTTCACATTGGATGTTATAAAACGTCATTGAATGTAATCTGGGTTTTTTGCAGAAGCACCCAATTCAACGTTCTACGGTTGAGTTGTTAAAAAACTAGGGCTGTCAAATGATTAAAATTTTTAATCAAATTAATCAGAATTTTCAGTGGATTAATCATGATTAATCACTATTTGCAATTACACCTGAATCCTAACCATTTTTTTTCTGAAATGCATACCAAAAGATACTAGTGCTGTCAATTAAAATATTTAATCGCATTAATGTCATAGTTAACTCGCTATTAATCTCAATTAATCGCACATTTTTATCTATTCTAAATGTCCCTTGATTTCTTTTTGTCCCATTATATTTTCTCATTTTAATTCTCTTATCAGCATGGAAAAGTAGATCGGCTTGCTTTGTGACTGTTTTTTTATTGAAAACAACATTGTCATATACGTTATGTTCAATTTCACACTAACATTCACACTTGGAGCTAATAATCTGTCACATAATGTAACGCTGTTACCTCGATGTTCCATTGCAGGTAGTACTGCAGATAGTCCTGCAGATAGTACTACAGGTAGTACTGCCTCATGCCTGAGGCGAGCGTGGCTCGTCCTACTGTCTATGGGCTCATAGCAACTGGTTTCCCGTGACTCATTTCCTGGTTCTCGTTCTCGTTCATAACCAACGTAAAATCAAAGAGAGGGTTAACTTCTCCTGCTCCAGGTTTCCCACCGTGGTCAGAAACAACAGAGGAGACACTTTGTTTCTCTCACTGACTGTAGAGTCACTACACGCTCGCTCTGAAGATAATCGCCGTCACGAGCCTACAAGCTACGCGGCTAGCAAGCTAAAACCGGCCGAGGCTTGTGTCTGCTTTGTTTGCGGTCTACGAAATTACAAGACCCGCCCTTCAATCACTACTATTGGCCAGGCGTCGAAGGTAACGTAACTCCATTTGTTCAGGTCCTATCCCCTGACCAATCCACTATCCTCACCACTCGCGGTGAAATGCCTAAACCAAACCAATCAGTTGCTTCGTAGGGCGGGACATGGCGTGGCCATAGACAGTTAAAGAAGTGGACTAACAGATCCCGTTGCTCTCTCTATGCGTTACTCGTGCGTTAAAAAAATTATCGGCATTAAAATGGGTTTGCGTTAACGCCCTATAAAAAACCTATGCTCATATTTTCAGACCATGTTTTCATAATAACAAAGTAATTTCAATATGCCTGTAAAACACATAAAATGTTAGCAAAACAACTCTAAACAACAATGGAAAGTATCTGCTGAAGAACAGAGAGCTGTGACAGAAAGTCAAGTTGTTGACATGAGCAGGTATGCCAAAGATTAGGTTTGTTAGGACCCAAGAGACAACATAGGTACTTGCTGCAAAAGTAGGGCCCTGACACCTGAGTTATGTTGAACATGTTTTAACCCCATAGGAACACAGCTGTTTAAGAGAGAGGGAATGTGTTGGTTTCAAAGTACTGTAGCAGTATAAAGCAGACAAAGATAAGAGTAAAAGAGCAACCTGCTTCTCCAGACAGGTAGATCACCCAAAGCTGTGATTTACTTCAACGCATTCTCACGCACGGGTCCTTACGATATGGTACGGAAATGTATGCACACCAATTTGTATGATATCCTACGAAATTAGGCGACCGCCTAATGAAGCCAGCTACAGAGCTCCGTCAGCTGTCGGTCGTATCATCGGCCATTGCTAGTTGAGTTTAGCCGGCAAAAGGTTACTGGTAGCCGGCTACAGGGCACCGTGAGATGACGGTCCTTTCAGGGGCCGTGGCAGGTAAGTTTAGCCGACAAAAAATGAACGTTGTGCGGTGAAGAGTGAAGAGTTAAGTTTAGGATAAAGATCGTGGTTTGGATTAACACATTCCCAAGTAACAAACATGCGTCTCCTGGTGAATGTAATCTTCGGTCATATGGGCAAAACATGTATGACATTCACTGAACTTGAACTGCATTTGGTGAAAGTGCCTTTAAAATGTTTGCACCTTCATCCTGGTATAAATTGCAGAATCATCTTAAATTAGACTTCCTACCAACAATGACAAAGTTTAAAATTAGGATGAAGGACTATTTGAGTACTAAATGTGCTGTTACTGAGCGCTGCTGGTGATCATGTTGAGATGATGTTAAATTGCCAACCTGTTTTATGTTGTTTGTTTTTCACTGTATATACTGCTGTCTCGGCCAGGACTCCCTTGAAAAAAAGATTCTGAATCTCAATGGGATTATTTCCTGGTAAAATAAGGGTTAATGTTTTCCCCGGGAAGCAAACTCAGCTCTTAGGCTTGAAAGCACTGTGTTTTATGACCCACCCTGACCTCCTCCCTACGCGGTCCACAGTGTTTTTATACAGCAGGAGTCAATGTGCTGCACACAGCAAAAAATATGTTCAATACGTAGGAATTAAAGTGCATTACTTTTCGTAGCTACATGTACGAATAGTTCATGAGAACAGCCGGTTTACTTTATTTAGTCAACCAGTCCCTGCTACTAAAAAAAAAGAAAAGAAATATATAACAAAGGCAGTGTCCTGCTATGCAGAAACCTCAGGAGCTAACATGAACTACTGTACTTTGTTTCAGTTGCAGTCAATTATTTAGCGTGACCTGTGATGCAGCCAGATGGGCAATCAACCGCCTCACTGCTGGACTAGCAGGTGGTGAAGTCAGGGTACTGTTACAGCGCTCTGCATCTGTCTGCCTGCATGTTATCAATGTGTGTGTGTGTGTGTGTGTGTGTGTGTGTGTGTGTGTGTCAAGTGTGTTATTGAGTGTCTGGGTGTAAACATGGCTGAGAAATCAAAGGCACCTCTAAACCACACCACAAAGAATTTGGTTCTGCTCTCTCAAGCCAATTTCAGTCAGTACCTTTTAATATCTCACACTGGTTATATGCTGACACTGGGCTGGGAACCGTTACCATTTTCTATAAATGTGTATTATATTGCTCTAATTTGGACAATACAGAGGCTTAGCATTAGCCTGGTCCTACCAGACTCTGGTACATTTCATTAGTCCAGAGAGTCTGGCCACTCTCCTTTGACTCTGTTGAAGTTTAAAACTATTGGTTCTGCCCAGAGCCACTCTGGATCTGCCATAACCAATCGCTAACGTTTGGTCGTGACGTCAGCTTAGCATCTCTAGCGTTCGCCTTAGCCAACTCCTTCACCACTAACGGAGTGAGCTGGAAAATCTAACTTTTCCTGAACCCTGTGGAAAGGAGGGCCACGACATCCTGGCCACCAACAAAACTCAGCAAAGATTGTTCTTGCTCAGGTTTTAACTTCTGGATATTCTGCAGCGTTGCCACAACAGACTGAATGGCTTCGCTCGCATCTTTCTCCACCGCCATTACGGAACTACAACTCAAACTAGAACACAACCTCAACGTCATTGTTCTCCGCCACTCCCTCTGTTCGCTGATTGGACCGGTAAAGATTGGCCGGAGAAAACCCACAAATATACCGCATGACGAAATATTCCCAGATGACGTACTGAAGGAAAATGACAATTAAGCGGAACTACGTAGGAGGGCGGAGCCAGGCTGCACTAGCAATGCTTAACCATGACATTAAAATAGCTGTGAACTTGTTTCTGGGTCATGTCCATGTTTTCATCCTAAACTTTGACTTAAACACTTTGGTCGCCTAGAAATGTCTTGTTCAACATTCTACCAGCCAAGTTAGCTAGCTAGTGCTAGCGTTAGTTGTCAACTTAAGATAAAGTCTGGCGATTTTCAACCAGCTCTGTGTGTACTGCCGTAAATACTGAGGAACTTCTGGTATTGCTCCGTTGCTGCCGGAAACTCCGCTGCATGTCCTTCTTTTCGGCCGTATGTCCCTTACCTTCCTCTTTCTTTTTGTTGGCATTTTAAACTCCGGTCGAGGACTATGGTTAACTACTCCTCCTCAGATATCTGCAGGGTCAATCCAGACTAGGCCTGCACGATATTGGAAATACTGACATTGCAAATACTGACATTGCAATATTTTTGTTAATGTAATATGTATTGCGATATAAACATAAATAGCTCTAGTTAGCGTCAACATTGCAGCGCTTAGCACCGCCCATGACGATTGTGATTGGTTTAAAGAAATGTCAATAAATCAGAGCATGTTTCTTTCCCATCCCGGAATGCTGTGTGGACTAGCCAGACCCTCCTCCGCAGCGCTGTGGAGGAAGGTCTGGCAATGTGAGACTACCCACCAATAAAATTCAGCCAACTGCTGGCTTCCAAAAGGCAGTCCAAAAAAACAATGGGTGACTTCACCGATGCTACGTCCATTATTTTTCAGACTATGATCACATCAGCATGATGCAACAATCGGAGTTTGTACAATTTGGTAAAAGTAGGAGCAAACAGTACAATCAGTATTCAGCAGATGTGCATTTGCTTGTCCTCAGCCCAGCCACAGAGGTTAAAGAGAGAGAGAGACAGACAGACAGACAGACAGACAGACAGACAGACAGACAGACAGACAGACAGACAGACAGACAGATACGTTATTGATCCCCAAAGGGAAATTCAAGGTCCCAGTAGCTTAAATACATCACACACAACATACACATACATCATAAACAGGATGAGAAAATGACAAATCCACATGAATGTACTCAGGGATGTATAAGCATGAGACGCTTGCAGTGACAGGCCAGGTAAGGTGCTCTATGAGAGTGTGTGTCCATATCGTCCAGCCATACATTGGAGTGTACCACCTCCACTGACATCCACCCTAACAGCCACCTCTTTGTGGCTCCTGTTAACCATACTTTTGTGAGTAATTCTGAGCAAATGCTTACCTCAATGTGGGACTAATAGCAACAGACCACACTCTGTCATACATGTGGATGGTGTCTCTGGGGCAGCCGGAAGTCAAAGTCCAAATCTAGAGACACAAAAGTCCCCAGTGAGTACATTTAATAATGTAACCATAAATAGACATATCATGCTATCCATCTATCCTTCCATCATCTGTAACCGCTTATCCTTGGAGGGGTTGGGGTGGGGGAGAAGTTGCCAATGTTCATCACAGGGGCATACTGTGTTATGCACATGACATATACTGCTGGACTGTACGCATCACGGCACTGTGCATCACAATAATCAATCTGAATTGTAAAGGGTGTTCTGACCCGGGCAGTTCGGTCTCTGGATCCACTGATGATGAGTCCATCTTTAGAGTCCAGGCAGTTGACTTCCTGGTTATGACCTGATAACTCGACCAACATGTCCCCCCTCCTGCTGTGAACCAGGATCCTGCCTTCACTGACACAGACAAAGAGGAGTTCATTTCAGTTGGGCTGCAACTAACGATTATTTTCACTGTCGATTCATCTGTAGATTAGTTTCTCGATTAATTGATTAGTTGCTTGGGCTATAAAATGTCAGAAAATGGCGAAAAATGTCTATCAGTGTTTCCCAAAGCCCAAGATGACCTCCTCAAATTTCACATTTAAAGGACAATTCCGGCGCAAAATGAACCTAGGGGTTAATAATACATGTGTACCGAGTCGACCGTTCTCTAAGATATGTTTTCATGCTAATCGAATGTGACCAGTTTTAGCACAAACCGCTTATTAGCTTATAACGCTAGTCATCGGGGCACGGATAAAGTAAAAAGAAATCTCTATTTCTACACCACTAACATAGCATAATGAGGGTCCCTACATGTAAACCGAAGCATTGAGAACTTTGTAAGTCTACAGAAAGTTTATTAAAAAAAATTGTTTATAAAGACATTAACGTTCACGTATACAGGCAGGCAAAACAGTCACGATCAGTCGAATGACGAACGGCGTGCAACCAGTAACCAGTACCATAGCTTCGACTGATCGTGACTGTTTTCCCAAGATGGCGCCTGCCTGTATAGTGAACGGTACTGTCTTTCATTTCATTCATTTGTTCATTTTGCGCTGGATTTTTCCTTTAAGAAGCTGGAATCAAACGGATGAATCGATTATCAAAATAGTTACCGATTAATTTAATAGTTGACAATTAATTGGTTTATCGATTTATCTTTGCAGCGCTACAAATTACCCTGATCTTGTTTACGCCAAGCTAATTGTTGTTGCACATACTTGTCACGTGCCATATGACTTTCCCAATAAACAGATACCTGTGAACTAGTGTTAAAAACAGCAAATGTAAAATCTTTATTTAAATCTCTATGGAAGATGCTAATTGTTACTTTATTACCGCTGACGGTAACATAATGGCTATCCCACATTGCCTATGTCAAATAAAGTCACTGCGAAAAATAAAGAGCATGAGGTACCTTCCACCACTGATCAGGTGAGAGTCCGTCACAACAAAGCGACAGACATCACCCTTGTGGCCCGAGTAGATTTCAAATGGGTTACGCTGGAGCTTCCCGGAGTCTTGGCGCAGATGGTACGCTCCAATATCAGCAGCCTGAGACAGAAACAGTGTGTCCTCATCCAGCTGCAACCACGGCAACAGTCTGAAGACAAGATAGAGACAGAGCACATTTAGGTCCCACCCCCATCGGAGGGGAAAACAAATCTCCGCTTTCCATTGGCTTGCATTGCCTAAAGGTGTCTCCTTGTCAATTCCGTCTGCTAGCAAACAACAAAAATGCCTAAAAGCTGCTGTGTGGTGGGATGCACTAATAACAGGGTAAAGAACCCAGAACTACGTTTTTTATAAGCTGTCGAACCAAAAAAACTGAGCTTTTATGGAGACAAAAGTGAATACAGATGTGAGGAAATCAGCAGGAAGAATGGGAAGACTGTGGGATCCTGACAGTAAGCTAATGATATGCCCAACATTAGTGTGCAGCAAGTATTTAGTTGCCATAACGAATATCCAAATGACAGTTTAACAATGTGTAACAATATATCTGTAAGTTAAGCTAAAACATTTTGACAGTATGCAGCTTGTGTTATAGTGGAATGTGGATAAATCAGAAAGCCATAGTATTATGGTTGCAAGTACCTTGGCTTGCTAACACATAGCTAACATTAGCGTACTAACAGCTAACTTCTCTCTGGTAGACATAGGTTGCTAAAATAATCCTTTGAAATCCCCCCCCCCCCCCCTCCCCCCACCACTCCATGCAGTTGCTAGTAGCCAGGTCACTATCTTCACTCGAGTCTCTGCGCGGGAAAGTCGCCGGACGCCACAATCTTCTGAACATAGTCATACTGAGAAATCCAGAGAGAGTTGTGTGGAGCTGATAGTCTTGATTAGCTTTGTAGCAACTCATTTGGCAATGGCTTGAATGTAACGGACGTTCATTAATATAAAAAAGTTACGCACTAAAGCTTTAACTCTGATGTTTTAGCTAACTACAGGCACGTCTTTGTTAGCATTTTAGCCGGTGTTTGGTGTTTTAAGCCCCCAACGTCGTCTTCCAGGCAGCGCTGCCTGGAAGGCACTAGGATTAGGCAATGGTTATGGTTAAGGTTAGAGTTAGGTGCCTTGAAGTCGACGTTGGGGGCTCATAACTCCGAGCATTTTAGCCTTTAGTTGCATATTGATTTCCTCTCTGGTGGGCGATGCTTTCAGAGTGTGACTCTGTCTCTATACATGATTTATAGGAGATATCAGAGACGGTTTAGAACCGAGACCCAACTCAGAGTCATTTCCTGTATCTCTGTGATGTGGGCTATGCCACAGCCACGCCTCTTTAGGAGACTAGCAGCAGGTCCTGAGTGTTTTGATTCCAATGGGAGAAGTTAACGTGAACACAGATTTTGAGCGATTCTTTCTCCCCATAGTCACCAAAATAAATGTTGGAGCCATTTTTCAACAAGCCACATATCTCCAGAACATTCTGACACCAAAATGGCATTTTTCAGACAGACACATCAGGAGAAAATTAACTTTGTTTGAGACCCGTTTCTGTCTCAAACTCTCATCAGATCTGGCGACACAGAGAAGCTAACATCAGCTAACGTTCGCAAACGCCATAACAAAACTAATCTCTGTGATGCTAAATATGTCGTTTAGCTGTGTAAATATCTAACATTAGCAAAAATAAAATAGTAATAAACCCTTTAGGAGACAGGAAGTGTGTACCATTTTATACCATTGGTGCTGCTTGAAATGTGCTATCTTCAGTATAGTATAGTATAGTATAGAGGATCTTTGGAGATATGTAAGTGTAATATGTAAGTTAGTGAAATCATGAGAGTAAAGCTAACATGAATGAAAAGTCACCATGACAGAATCCAGTAAAAGATGATGAATGTCAAAGGAACAGTGTAACATTTTAGGACATAAGAAGATAGATCTCAATCTCATATTTGTGTGTTAAGTATATTGGTATATTTGTAATACTCACTTTGTTTTCCATTTGAGAGGAATTGCCCTTTTGCAGACCCCATCATACCAGTTTTGAGCTGCCTTTACTCTTTCCTTCAGTGGGATGGAAGGATATCTGCAATGACAGTGACGGATTAACATTTGTATGCTTTCACCACTGTGGATCCCATCTGTCGAATAGTAGAGGACATACTAGAACACTGCTTTTAAATGATGAATTCATTCAAGTTTTATAAGTATTTATTACATGAAAAATGACACATTCATGGCCCTTTTTTAGAGAGTTATGATCTGAATTAGGGATGTAACGATTACCGGTGTAATGGTAAACCACGATAAAAATGTTGACGATAACAATTACCGTTTTCATTTAAAATATCATTATTATCACGGTGGATTACCACGGTGTAAAAACCCTGTTTAATCCTTCCCAGCTTCATCCGAGTCTCCTGAAGATGGCGCGCGGGCGCACTGCGTAGCCTGCAACGTCTGTTTCTTGAAGTTTGAATCATGGCGGAAGGAGGAGATGACAGCGCTCAGGACATTTACCAGCCCTCTAAGAGTACTAGGCTAAGTCTGAAGCATGGGCATATTTTGGTTATTATATTTTGCTTATTATAAGAATGCCGAAGGACAGTTATTAGTTATAGAAGTTATCCTGTCTGCAGAACATGCAGGAAAAAAAGTTGCTGCTAAAGGCGGCAATACGTCAAATCTCCTGACTCATCTCCGTGACCATCACCCACAACTTTATAGCAAATAAGCTGTTTACATGCTGAACCCCTGTTCCTTTGATGTTAAAAGTTGCACTTTTGATAAGGTTTTGCCTATATTTTTGTAATATAATAATCACTAGGCTATTACACTTTTTGAAACTAGTTCATCTTGTGTAGACCTATCAGTGCTTTCTGAACATATTGAACACACTTTTAAAAATACTGCGATAATACCGAAAACCGTGGTCATTTTGGTCACTATAACCGTGAGGTTAAATTTCCATAGTTACATCCCTAATCAGAAGTTCAGAGATATCTGTCTGCGAGATTTCTGTCTCCGATACATCTTTATGAAATCTGGTCTATATTAAGTAAAGTAAAATGAGGTACATATACTGTGTACTGCGTGTACAAAATATTCAGGCTGCCTGCAGCCAAAATTCAGGGAAGTTTTAGCACACTCTGCAGTGTAAAACCCTTGCTGCTTTGCTGGTAGTGCGCCTGCGCCCTGCCTACACAGGAAGGTAAACTGCGCAGAACGTAAACATCGGCTTCGCCATCAGTGTGCGACTGTGTTCTTACATGTCCGTCCCATTCCGAGTAATTCCAGTGTTTAAAAACTCTTTGGCAATCTTCCTCCACACAGCGTCCCGGTTTACAAAGTGGTAAATAGTTTTACAAACTTGAGAGAGGCGACTGAGAGATGTGTAGTCCAAATAAGACAAGATATGATAGAGAACATCTTCTGGCAGCTGGGACAGCAGCATGCTGACAGCACTCTATGTCCGGCGGCTCTCGGCTGGGTGTCGCCCCACACACGACACGGTGCTACTTTGTAAAAACGGCTGCCGAACACAGCAAACTAAATGTCTCATCTTTAGAAAGCAGCAGGACAGAGGAAACCTCTTATAATACATCCATGGAGGAAACAGGAAGTCATTCCAGCAATGAACTGACAGCTGATGACGACTGCCCTACGTAACTGGACGTGATGACGTGTGGCGCTGGGCTCTCTCAGTAGTGCCTTCTGTGCGTCGATTTGTGGCTGTGGACAATAAATGTGAATTTTGTTAAAATTGAAGAAGAAACTATTGTACATTTATTCTAGGAGTGTCGGTATTCTGTGGAGTTCTGGAAGAAAACTGAAAACTATTTCAATATTCAAAAGAGTCACGTAATTAAATTGGAAGCAAGAGATGTTATTCTTAATTATGATAACAAAAACAAAACAATAGCCTACATAGGATTGTCAACCTATTAATTCTACAGGGGAAATTTCATATCCATAACATTGTCTAAATCTCAGCCAGCTTTTACTCACTTCAGAATTGAATTTCGGATTTCTTTTTGAGTCTATCCAAATTATTAATAAAAAAATGTATTTGATGTACTGCAAGATTTTTTCAAGGAAATGTGATTATATAGCCTACATTCCATTTCACATTTCTTTGTATTGTATTTTCTGTACTTTGCATTGTTTTCTCTCTTTTTTTTACCTTTTTTTCTCTATGTATTGAAGTGCCTTCTTGAGTTTTTTTATTTTGTTTTATCATTAAGAAAGGTTGTATTGTTTTTTGGATGGGAATGAATATCTTTTTGATATGTTTTGTAAGTACGATGCCGAATTGTTCAAACACTGTATAACATATTTGTAAAAGTTTGCAAATAAAAAAATAAAAAGCCCTCTGTGCGTCTCATGCTTATTATACATCCAATATGTCGCGGGCTTTTGCCTGTCAAAATACCCTTGAAAAATCATCATCACCTTCATCTTCTTCTTTTTATTATTATTATTATTATTATTATTATTATTATTATTATTATTATTATTATTCTTTAGTTATATTGGCGGGCTAAAAACCAATGTTCAAGGTGCATGCCGCCACCTACTGTACCGGAGTGTGTAACATCATGACTTTACCCTTGATATCCCCGTCAACCATAAAACTTTTTGTTTTTCCGGGTCAAAATTTTAAATTAAATCTTTTTTCTTTTTCAACATTTTATTGTTTTTTTCGACAGTTGTCGCTTTTCCTGCTGTTTCGTTATTTCCCCCAACGTTTTTTATCACTGTTTTTTCCAAGTTTTTTGTCACTTTTCCCAACATTTTTGTCCCGCATTTTTAAAGGTTTTTTGGTCACAAATTTAACTGATATAGAACCTTTTTGAAAATGGGTCAAATTTGACCCGAGGACAACAGGAAGGTTTAAAAAAAGTTTATATTCTGGATATAAAACATGGATCATTAAACCTGTTTCATATGAATCAAAATAGAACCCATTACCTGTACTTCACTTGTGTTTTCCGCTGTCTGAGGGACATTTGATGCTCCACCATGGCCTATATCCTCATGTCCATCAATCTTTCCCTTCCTACAATGAACTTCCTACAACCTATCAGCACGTCTTTAACAGTTTCCTCGCAGTTAGAGTCTCACATTTAAACATCTTTTTCATCATGTATAATATATAAAGTAGCATTGTGTCCTGTAGGTCCTAATCTTAACCTGCAAAAACAGCATCTTTTTTGCTATTTTACTATCTATTACTTCTCACTCGGACAGCCTTTTGAATTTTATGACAATCTCTAGGGCGGGGTATCGCCAATGCTTTCCCAAATCGATTCAATTCCGATTCACAAGGTCCTGATTTGATTACATTTCCAATATGTTATGATATCAGTTAGGTTTAAAATAATACAATTTTGATGGGATATAAAAGCGATACTCAGAGACCTTATGCTGTAAATTGTACAGGCAAAAGCAACCCTCCAATATTTATTTTTTATAATGCACAAGGTTAATGTTTACATCACCACATCTATGGTGAAATAACATACAAATAAAAGATTGATTTCAGATCACTCAAACATAGATCGATTTTGATTGGAGAATCGTTGATTTTGACCCAGACCTAATCTCTACCCTCGTTACCCTCGTTAACCTGCCGATTAAGATGTCCTTATTTCATGATGAATTAGTGATTTTGCTTCTGGCCTTCCAAACCAATTTCTAAAATGTCCTTATCATTTCTGTTTCTGTCACTTTTAGACTTTTTATCGGCAACCTCATTTCCCCCTATTCCAACATGGGCTGGTATCCAGCAGAAATGAACTCCTAGTTGCTGTAGATTCAATGATAGCATATTACTCTCAAACAGTTTGAGCTGACTTTATATTTTTTTGAACATATCACTACTTTTAAAGCTAAAGTGCGTAGTTTCTGTCTCCCCCATGAGGAACTCTAAGTAATGACAACAACGCTGTCGGCGCGTCCACGTGATACAAGCCTCGCGTGATTGCTCAGGAACAGGCAGGCAAGAAACAGGAACAAAGACTGGAATGCTAAGACTTGGTTGTACATTAGATGATGTGGCAAAAGACTGGGGAAAGATGTCTGGTAATCTATGCAGGGGAGCTAATGAAGGACTGGGGAACAGGTGTGCTGGTGAATGAGGGGATCAGTTGACTGGAAATGGTGGGAACACACTGAGGGCAACTACAGGGCAGGTGGGGAATAGCATGTATCTGAACAGGAGATGTTAATGACTGGTAGACTGGATAAATTCCGCCCGATTTGATTTCTCCCTGCAGCTCAAGCTGGAAACCTACACGTTTATCTCTCCTGCTTCCGTAACAATTTTGTGGGAACCAATCACAAACTGGCTTATCCATCTGGCGCGCTATTGGCGTGTTTAACACGATGACAATAGAGAAGCGACCAAGCAGCTTCTTGTTTACATTCAACATGGCGGCCACCGAAGCGCAGCAACCGTTGATGCCGCTGTCGCTGCTACGTCACCCGGATCGTTGGTCTGATTGGTTGAAGGACTATCCAATTGCGTACAGAGTCATTTGAACTATGCCCGTTGATCACGCCTCTTGTGCAAAGAAAATACAGAGCAGACTCCCCAGACCAATGTTCAATCTTAAATCTATTGAGCTTGATCTGGTGATAGCCAGACTAAATGACTGGAGTACCAGTAAAACAATCAAAAATTACTAAACAGTGGTAGGTATTGTGACATAGATAGCATTGTTTTTATAATTATTAGAAGCAACCATGACTTAACTATTTCAATTTTTAGTAGAAAAGAGATGGCTTCCAGGAGAGTTTCAACCTACATACAAATAATAAAATGAGTACAGTGAGCGCTCAGCCGGACAATAATTGAACTCATCATTTCAAGTTCTAACATGGGTCTGCAGAAGTCTTAAAGGGTCAGTTCACCCAAATTATGAGATTGTTTTGTTATTACTGAGTGTGCGAAACAAATATATCTTAACTCCATCCATCCATCCATCGTCGTCCGCTTATCCGTGGTCGGGTCGCGGGGGGAGCAGCTCCAGCAGGGGACCCCAAACTTCCCTTTCCCGAGCCACATTAACCAGCTCTGACTGGGGGATCCCGAGGCGTTCCCAGGCCAGGTTGGAGATGTAATCCCTCCACCTAGTCCTGGGTCTTCCCCGAGGCCTCCTCCCAGCTGGACGTGCCTGGAACACCTCCCTAGGGAGGCGCCCAGGGGGCATCCTTACCAGATGCCCGAACCACCTCAACTGGCTCCTTTCGACGTGAAGGAGCAGCGGCTCTACTCCGAGCTCCTCACGGATGACTGAGCTTCTCACCCTATCTCTAAGGGAGACGCCAGCCACCCTCCTGAGGAAACCCATTTCGGCCGCTTGTACCCTGGATCTCGTTCTTTCGGTCATGACCCAACCTTCATGACCATAGGTGAGGGTAGGAACGAAAACTGACCGGTAGATCGAGAGCTTTGCCTTCCGGCTCAGCTCTCTTTTCGTCACAACGGTGCGATAAACTGAATGTAATACCACCCACGCTGCGCCGATTCTCCGACCAATCTCCCGCTCCATTGTCCTCTCACTCGCGAACAAGACCCCAAGGTACTTAAACTCCTTCACTTGGGGTAAGGACTCATTCCCTACTTGGAGAAGGCACTCCATCGGTTTCCTGCTGAGAACCATGGCCTCAGATTTAGAGGTGCTGATCCTCATCCCAGCCGCTTCACACTCGGCTGCAAACCGATCCAGTGAGTGCTGAAGGTCACAGGCCGATGATGCCATCAGGACCACATCATCTGCAAAGAGCAGCGATGAGATCCCAAGCCCACCGAACTGCAACCCCTCCCTACCACGACTACGCCTCGATATCCTGTCCATAAATACTACGAACAGGATTGGTGACAAAGCGCAGCCCTGGCGGAGGCCAACCCTCACCTGGAACGTGTCCGACTTACTGCCGAGAACCCGGACACAGCTCTCGCTTTGGTCATACAGAGATTGGATGGCCCTGAGAAGGGACCCCCTCACCCCATACTCCCGCAGCACCTCCCACAAAGTCTCCCGGGGGACCCGGTCATATGCCTTCTCCAGATCCACAAAACACATGCAGACTGGATGGGCATACTCCCAGGCTCCCTCCAGGATCCTTGCTAGAGTAAAGAGCTGATCCGTTGTTCCACGACCCGGACGGAATCCGCATTGTTCCTCTTCAACCTGAGGTTCGACTATCGGCCGAACCCTCCTTTCCAGCACCTTGGAGTAGACTTTACCAGGGAGGCTGAGAAGTGTGATACCCCTGTAATTGGTACACCCCCTCTGGTCCCCCTTTTTGAAGACGGGAACCACCACCCCGGTCTGCCACTCCTTTGGCACTGTCCCAGACTTCCACGCAATGTTGAGTAGGCGTGTCAACCAAGACAGCCCCTCCACACCCAGAGCTTTCAGCATTTCTGGACAGATCTCATCAATCCCTGGGGCTTTGCCACTGTGGAGTTGTTTGACTACCTCAGTGACCTCCACCAGGGAAATTGACGACAATCCCCCGTCATCCTCCAGCTCTGCCTCTAACAAAGAGGGCGCATCAGCTGGATTTAGGAGTTCCTCAAAGTGCTCCTTCCACCGCCCTATTACCTCCTCAGTTGAGCTCAACAACGTCCCATCCTTACTGTACACAGCTTGGATGGTTCCCCGCTTCCCCCTTCTGAGGTGGCGGACGGTTTTCCAGAAGCGCCTTGGTGCCGACCGAAAGTCCTTCTCCATGTCTTCTCCGAACTTCTCCCACACCCGCTGCTTTGCCTCTTTCACGGCAGAGGCTGCAGTCCTTCGGGCCCGTTGGTACCTTGCAACTGCCTCCAGAGTCCTCTGGGATAACATATCCCGGAAAGACTCCTTCTTCAGTCGGACGGCTTCCCTGACCACCGGTGTCCACCACGGTGTTCGAGGGTTACCGCCCCTTGAGGCACCTAAGACCCTAAGACCACAGCTCCCTGCCGCAGCTTCAGCAATGGAAACTTTGAACATTGTCCACTCAGGTTCAATGCCCCCAGCCTCCACAGGGATGCATTAAAGCTCCGCCGGAGGTGTGAGTTGAAGGTCTGTTGGACAGGAGCTTCCTCCAGACGTTCCCAATTTACCCGCACCACCCGTTTGGGCTTACCAGGTCTGTCCAGAGTCTTCCCCCACCCCCTGACCCAACTCACCACCAGATGGTGATCAGTTGACAGCTCCGCCCCTCTCTTCACCCGAGTGTCCAAAACATACGGCCTCAAATCAGATGAAACGATTATAAAATCGATCATTGACCTTCGGCCTAGGGTGCTCTGGTACCAAGTACACTTATGAGCATCCCTATGTTCGAACATGGTGTTTGTTATAGACAATCCATGACTAGCACAGAAGTCCAATAACAGACAACCACTCTGGTTTAGATCAGGGAGGCCGTTCCTCCCAATCACGCCTCTCCATGTGTCTCCGTCATTGCCCACATGTGCGTTGAAGTCCCCCAGCAGAACTATGGAGTCCCCCTCCGGAGCCCCATACAGGACTCCATTCAAGGTCTCCAAGAAGGCCGAATACTCTGAACTCTTGTTTGGTGCATATGCACAAACAACAGTCAGAGTTTTCCCCCCAACAACCCGCAGGCGTAGGGAGGCGACCCTCTCGTCCACCGGGGTAAACTCCAACGTTGCGGCGCTCAGCCGGGGACTTGTGAGTATCCCCACACCCGCCTGGCGCCTCACACCCTGGGCAACTCCGGAGAAGAAAAGAGTCCAACCCCTCTCCAGGAGTACGGTTCCAGAACCGAGACTATGCGTAGAGGTAAGCCCCACCAGATCCAACTGGTAGCGCTCCACCTCACGCACAAGTTCCGGCTCCTTCCCCCACAGCGAGGTGACATTCCATGTCCCCAGAGCCAGCCTCTGCTGCCCGGGTCTGGTCCGTCGAGGCCCCTGACCTTCACCGCCACCCGTGTGGCAGCGCACCCGACCCCAGCGGTTCCTCCCACAGGTGGTGGGCCCATGGGCTGGAGAGATAGGTGCCACGTAGCTTTTTCGGGCTATGCCCGGCCGGGCTCCGTGGCAAACCCGGCCACCAGACGCTCGCTGACGAGCCCTCCCTCTGGGCCTGGCTCCAGACGGGGGCCCCGGGCTTCCTCCGGGCAGGGTCTCTCTATCCCTTCCTCGTTTTTTCATAGGGTCTTTTGAACCATTCTTCGTCTGGCCCCTCACCTGAGACCACTTTGCCATGGGAGACCCTACCAGGAGCACAAAGCTCCAGACAACACAGCCCTCAGGTTCATAGGGACACCCAAACCTCTCCACCACGATAAGGTGATGGTTCCCGGAGATATCTTAACTCAAGATCCAGTTATTAGCTTTTTACAGGGCTTTTAAATGCACTCACGGTCTTCCTCTTGTTCTGTAACAATAGCCCCTTTCACACAGCCTGTTCAAGACGGGACTGTTGGGCCTTTAATCCACCTTGCCTATACTTGAATGTCAGGAAGATGGAATTTGGGGACAGAATTGTTGCACCTTTAAACCGGTGGTGGAGGTAGTCAGAGGACAGCGCCCAACCGACATCTTAGTGTAAGAGACGGCCAGCATGGCGGGACTACACGCACCAGCTGTGGCGCTGCAGTCGTCTCCGTCCTCTCTCTCTCTCTCTCTTGTCCTACTTTAATTTTGCTACTAGCCTATAATGCATAAAGTTGGCTGTTTATGGGTCGGGTCGGGTACGCTTGGGTTGACTAGCGGTGCGGATCGGCTCCCACACACTAGATGCTGTTGTGTTACATGTCACGCCTCTTCTACTCCCCGAATGCCGGCATGCTATGTGAAATCACACACTGGGGTGGCATTAATTTGCCTTTGCTTGGATCTGTGTGAATAAACAAAGCCGGCATATAATCGGCGCCCTTCATTACGGCACTATTGCGAAATCTATGTGAGAAAGGGGCTTATAATTAGTCATGTTCCTTTATTTCCCTAAATTCCAGTATAATGTTTTTCAGTGTATGATGAACCAGTGAATAATTTCAGCGGATAAAGCATTGACACCAGATTTTGTTTGATCAATATGTCTTTTCTGGCACGGCTTTCCCTCCTCACCTCACATTGTGATTTATACTGACATTGTGCCATAGAATGAAAGTGGAATCCAGCCCAGCCCAGCCCCGAGGGCTGTGTAGCCACTAAAACTGCCAAGGTTGTGTCACGGTCAAATGACTACCAAAAGTTGATTGACCTTATGACATTTTGTGAGGCGCTTAACCGTTTAGCATCAGTAGCATCAATTTGTGCTCATTCACATCATGAGGGTCCTCAAGCCTTCAGTTACGAGTGGCATCCCTGCAGCTCTTTGATCAGCTGAGCACAACCGCACATAATTGAAATATGCAGATCGTTTTTCTTTCTTCCTTTTTCTTTTTTTTAAAGACATGTCCCCTTGTTGAAAGCTGTGCTTTCCAAAAGGCCATGTCCCAAACACTGGGCCGTCGAAGAAAATCATTTATGGTTGGCTTTCCAGCTGAACTGTCATGGCTAAAAGGAAATGAAGAGGTTGGGAGGAGGGTTATGGGAGTGGAGGGGACGTTTGGGGGTTGCGGTGGGGGTGTTTTAAGGGGGCTATGGAAGGGAGGGGAGGGTCTTCCCTTTTGATCTTTTTAGGGCAGCAAAGAGGGAGGGGGCTCTGCCTGAGCTGGCAAACACATTTAGCTGGTAATTGTTCAGATCAGACTGACAATCAGTCTTGGAAATGCATGGACAAACAAAAGTTTACAGCTCCAATTGGAAAAGTCAACAGGTCTCGCATAAGGCCCGTACACAAACAATGAAACTGTCGAGCTAGAGCTTCACTTTGATCAGTTGTTTGCGTTTCAATTATCCAACCTGCTTGGACTGGTGGCTTTTGTTACCACTGATGAATGGGAGCTTGGGTTTAACGGGCTGACTGTCATTTTTGATAGAGAATCCATCCACCTTACTGCTTCTGTACTCTGCCGTGCTAACAAGCAGCTCAGTACGGCACAGTATGAAATCACTGCTCACTAATCAGATACATTGTGTTTTGACACATTTCCAAAGTAAAGAAGCGTTAAGTTGCTTTCTTATTACAGTTACAGACATTCAAATCAAATATTAAATCAATTGTACATTTTCCAATTGTACTGTAGTGTTGTGGACATTTGTTTTGCCATTTGTAGTCATATAATGTAGTTCCACACAATTAAATATGGGTCATGGGACATTAACAGAGAAGAACCATATCAGACTAGCATTTATGAGCCACGTGATTTCTACAACAGTCAAAACCCACTGTAATGGGTCAGACATATTCACAGGTGTAGCCAGGATTTTAGAAATACTGGGGTCAGGACAAGAGTCCAAAATCGCAGCCAACAAAGGAAAAATCAGTGGCCAGTGGGGAACTGTCAGGGCCCTCTAGGTCCTCAAAGATGGCCTAAGATATTCTAAAAAACAATCTTTAAAAGGTCATCAGTTGTAATTTTATTTTATTAAGTCATCATTTGACAATCAATGTTTGAACAAACATTTTTGAGGAAATAAACCCTATAAAACTACCTATCTGACCAATCATATCTTTACCGTGAATGGGGGCCTCCTCTACATCCATGAGCACCACCGATAAACTAGCTAGCTAGCTCGTGGTTTCACGTTGGTGGTTAGGACCATATGAGGAGGACATTATTGCAAAGTTATTATCCATGCCGTGAGGCCGTTGTCAAGATGAACTTTTAATGAAAAATTGATCGGCAAATAAAAAGACCTACACCAGAGCTTAATGTGCGTCTTTATTTTTGTTTTTTAGAATTTAAAGCAATAGTGCGTAGTTTATGTCGCCCCCATGAGGAATTCTAAGTAATGACAACAAAACTGTTAGCGCCTACATCATACAAGCAACAAGCAACCCCCTCCTTCACGCAGTATCTAGTAGCCAAGGAGGACACGTAGGACAAAAAAAACAAGATGGACTCTTCAGAAGAGGTCATTATCTTCACTCGAGTTTCTGCGCGCCAAATTTGCCGGACGACACCAGTTTCTGAACATAGTCATACTGAGAAATCCAGAGAGAGTTGTGTGGAGCTGATAGTCTTAATTAGCTTTGTAGCAACTCATTTGGCAACGGCTTGAATGGAACGGACGTTCATTAATATAAACAAGTTATGCACTAAAGCTTTAATTGTAGGCCTATACTATAAAAGGGGTTAGGCTGGTAGTTAGCTTTTTCTCCTGACGAGGGAAGGGGGGTCAGATGGCCAAGATTTAAGAGTGACTGTTCGTTACTGCCACTAACAAGCCTGTAAGTTTTATCTCTCTGCAGATTATGGTCTAATTGTTGTGTTGTTTGTCTACAATTATAGAACATGATTTGATTTTGTAAGAATTCTAAGGCCATGTCCACATGAAGACGTTAGGATGAAAACGCATCCATCTTCCTGGATTCGGTTCAAGAAAATTCACGTCCACATGAATCCATATGTAAATGACTCAACACGGTACTTCATATGCCAGGCCTGTAGGTGGCGCTGTTATTGCTACAAAAATTAAGGAAACGAGAAGAAGAGCAGCCTTCAGTCACTTCCACTTCCCTTCATAACATGACTAGCTAGCTAGTTCTCTTAGCTTAATACATCCATGGACTAGACTTTAATAACTTTCACCACTGCTCGTTATATAAAGGCCACCGCTAGAAAATGTGTCTTTGTTTACATTCTATCGGACATGATTGCAGCTCTGCTAGATAACATCGGCAGTCAAACAAACATCAATGTCTTTTTGATAATCTAGCTTCACGTTTTTCTTGCTGTGACCTTTCTACAATAAGCTGGGCTAAAAGTTACTATAATCCGTTCAAGGAGTTGATGAGCAGACAGATTAGCTAGCTAGTTGATAAATTGTCTACTTCCACTTTATAAGCAGCATTGTGTCCCTGTTAGAGCAGTCAGCTGGGTTGAAGGCAGTCAGCTGTGAGGCTGAGGTGTGTGGGGATGACATCATCCATACGCACGTATGCGGTTTCGCCGTCCATACGAAGCCAAACGTGAGCCGTTTTTTTTTTTATTCACCCTGGGACCAGGTTTCAAAAAAGTGCGTTTACGGGCAGTGCGTTTACAGGATTCGTGTGGACAATCAATGCAAAAAAAGTGCGCTTGCATCCAAACGCGTCTTCATGTGGATGGCCTCTAAGTGGATCACAGGCGTAAAAAGCAATCAAACAATGAGACTGTTGTTCCTAGCTTTTGTGACAAACACATAACAACAGATAAAAAGATAAGGGAAACAAACATTAAATCAATAATAGGGAGAGAAAGGTGAGCAATGGAACAAACTAATATACCTCATTTTAAAACTGAATACTACTGTGCACCAAATGTCATTTTGTCATTGTTATCTGTAAATGTCCCATTCACTTGTGAAGCAGTCGATAGACTTTAATGGACTCGTTTACTTAAAGAAAAGATTATATCTTCATACTTCAAGACCAAGCTTGATTATACCGAGTAATCAATCATTTTATTTCTAATGGGGCAACGGTGGTTCCAAATGTACTAAAACACTTTGAAGGTATCTCCATACCCGATGATTAAATGATATTCCTGACAAAGGTCCTTAAGACGTTCAGATTACTCTTGTTAGGCTACATGACTCTCCCACCGTCTACAGCTTAAATCAGCCCAGAGCTGTTTGCTCCTTGGGAAAAATCCTCAACTCATTGAATGTTTCCGAGCACATACAAGTGGCTGGAGGTTGTAAGTGCTTTTTGATGGGGCAGCTTCTGTGTTGGCTTGTGGCATTCAGGGTGCTTAGGGAGGCAGGGTTGTGTTCTCTGGTCACCCCTGCTATTCTACGGCCTCCACAGGGGTGGGGGGGTGGGGTCAAGGCAAGGGTTAAATTGCTCCCTAAGCAAATGAAGAAGGTAGCTCTGTTTGTTTATCCGGGGTTAAGAATGATGGTTGCGACTCAATAAAATGGATGAAAGCGATGTTACCCCCGTTTTTCTGCACTGGAATTGCTCCACATTTGCATGGCAGCATTGGCGACACAGAAGGTGTGATTTTTCCCACAAGCCAGTTCCCTAAGGTTCGCTGAGGTTCACTGTGACTTTACAGACACTGGAGGCAGTGGTGGGGGCTGTAATGGAGAGGGCAGACTAGTGCCCTAATTGAATCAATTTACACAATGTCTACTGGTCTTTCAGAGGCTCCACAGAAGCAACATTATAAACTATTAAAATTGCATGTTATCAGTATTTTTCAATTGCTATCAGGTTACATCATTGAGTTATCCCAAAGCACTGGCTTTAATTGATTGAGTTGGTGTCTGTGAGCTTCTGTGGGAAGTCCTAAGGGACAGATCCCTCCCTTAATCCAATGTGGAAGGAGTTAAGCAGATTAATGTCAAGTATTGTCTAATCCATTTAATTCAGTGCTTTGGGTTCAACAGCCTTTCATAGGTCAGGATTAACTAGTGAAGGAACTCGTCCAGAAGTGCAGGTTCACAAAAGGTTTTTCATCATGACAAAGATGTTTTTTGAAAATGGGATGAAATTGGATTTCAACAAATGAGCTGTAAAGATAAGCATGCAGCATACAGCGATGTTTATTTAGTCTTGAATGATAGCGAACTGAATATCTCAGACAAATGGTCAAACAAAACAAAAAGACATTTAAAAATGAATTAAATGAATTGATTAATAATCAACTGATTCATTTATAATGTAAATAATCGTCATTTGCAGCCCTAATCAATTGTACATGCGAACATCAAAAACATTCTATGAGTCAATCAGTAGGCTTACATGCAATTTAAAAAAACTATTATATTCGGGTTAAGCTAATACCCCGATTTCTCAAACACCATGTAAACACCTTACCCCGGTTAAAATCTGAGTTCTAAAAACCCGGTTAACAGACCTAGACCTTTTTTCTAATTCATGGTCATTATACCTCATTTATATGATTTTATACCGAATTTTTGAGTTGAAACGCAGAAATTGTTAATTAATTTGACTTATGATTAGAGGAAGAGTTTCGTCAAAGTTTAGTTAGGAGAAACCATTTAAACCATTTTTCTCAAATGCTATAAAGTAAAATAAAACTGATCCGACCCTTTGTTTTGCTCGCAAAGTGTGTATGGGACCAACCATGTTACTTTTGGGCAATTTGGTTGAAAGAAACCCAAATTTCAGCTATAGAAACTTTAAAAACATGTCAAATTTTACCATAGCACAACAGAAGGGTCAATAAGTTAACTGGGGTAAGACCCACACCCTGGTTACGTCTGTGCATGTAAACGCACTGTATGACTTTCAGAGTTAGAAAATGTTTTGAACGTTTAGCCTTTGTGTTCTATCTGCCTGGATCAGCACTGACTGTCCTGTAGCTCTCTCATTGCATCTCAAGCTTTATTATCTGGTAATAGGCTGAGAAGTCATCATTCAGTTTCACTTTCTTACTTTATTGACAACAGTTATTAGCCTGAAAATCCAGACCCAAATCTGAAAGATTAAGGGTCTGGCAATGAGTAATGAAAATGGCCCAACTCGAGGGGCGGCACCAAGCATGCATTTGAAAATCTCACTGCACGCAATTGGATAACACTACGACCAATCACAGCAATACACCAGTTGACGTATCCAGAGCCTCATACGCTTAGCTACCAGCGGAGCTAACTGGTAGATTAAACTCTCGCCGTATCCGGTCGGCAAAACAGCAAAAACGTCCTTCTTGCAAAGGAACGATTCGAGAGCCGTCTTCTGTTCCTCTTTTAGATAAAAAGCCAAGTCTAACTCGTTCACTGTAGCCGTTTGAAACAACTGGTGTTCATCCGTAGCCATCTTGCAATGTTTACTAATGACTTTGACGTTGCAGCACTGTCGTCATCTGTTTAGCTCGCCTCTGGCCCGCCTACATCAGATACACTGATGTGATTGGTGCAGCTCGGCTACAAGGGCATAGTTAATGAGCATCATTACTCAATGCCAGAGTGACTCGCTGAGCAAATTCAAATTGTGCTCTCGCGAGAACTCTGGATTTCCAGGGTAAACATTTATACGTCTAAGGATGTAAAACCCCTTTTGACAGTACTGATGATTCCATAGCTTTTTCTTGTGCAGGCCATCGGGCTGCTGGGAGATGTGTTCACACTGTGGAACATAGGTGGGAAGAGTTGAAGTGATGACACATTCACAAACCTTTGGGCTCATCTCGTCAACATTCAACAAATGAATGAATGTACGAAGTCAAGATATACTGTAAAGGAAAATAGGAGTTCCCAGTAAGTTTTTAAAACCAGTGCCGCTCTGTTGCATGCACACACTTTAACTCACACACTCTCCGATGGAGTGTCATCGATTGGCTGGATAACAACCACAAACACTCCAACAGGCAAATTTGTGTGAACAAAGGAAGAAGGAAATATAAAGTCTGAGTGCACCAAATGAGAACAGTAACATTGTCACTGTATTTCCAGCGGTTATCCTTACCCTAACTATTTGATTTGGGTGCCTAACTCCAACTAGTCAGATGAACAGATTTGATTTTGATTCATTTATTTTTCACACATTAATATAAATATATACTTTAAAAAAGAGCAATAAAAAGAAACATTATCAAATGAAAGTCAATAAAAATCTGTTTTATTTAAATAGCGTCAAGTCGAAAACATGTTATCTCAGGAAAATTAGTGGTCACAGTGTAATATTTGTCCCCAACCAAGCTTGTCGTCTTTTGGGAAACAAGGTGCTAGGAACCGACTTCCAGGAATGAATGTAAATCAACAATAACGTTGTATATAATGCTGGCTGTCTTGTGTTCGGAAAAGCCTAAAAAACACCAACAACATAATTTCTATTTGTTTACAGTTGTGCTTTTAAGAGCGCTCTGTGCTGCTATTGGTTGAAGTCATTCCGTGTACGGCGGGGTCAGCCAGTAGAAAATCGACATATTTCCCTCATTAGCTCAGCGCATTGAAACAACAGACGACACTGGCTTAGCCGCGTCATCCTCCCCAGCTCTGCCCTCTTGTCCAAATATGGTTACGTCCTATGTACGTCCTATGTATATCCACGATGTTGCACTTCCAGGATTGGTCCGCTGCCGCCGGACAATATGCCAGATTTCACTCTTTCCGGCTGGATGTCCGTTCCCTTCCTCTTTCTTTGTGTTGGCGTTCTAACCTCCGGTGGATTTCTGAGGACTCTGGTTAACTGCTCCTCAGATCTCTGCAGGGTAAATCCAGACAGCTAGCTAGACTATCTGTCCAATCTGAGTTTTCTGTTGCACGACTCAAACAACATGTTCCACCAAAACAAAGTTCCTTCCCGAGACTATTTTGAAGCAGCACCGTGGCTCTGCCTGGTGCTTAGCACCACCCAAGATGAATGTGATTGGTTTTAAGAAATGCCAATAAACCACGTTTTTCTCCCATCCTGGAATGCTGTGTGGACTAGCCAGACCCTGCTCCGCAGCGCTGTGGAGGAAGGTCTGGCAATGCGAGACTACGTCCCATAGTCACGTCCAGTTTTAACAAATCAAGATGGCGACGGCCAAATTGCCAAACTCTAGGCTTCAAAACGGACATCCACAAACTAATGGGTGACGTCACCGCTACTACGTCCACTATTTCTCACAGTCGAGTTAGACGTGAACAAGGTCACTGCAGTGAAAAATTATTTTCTAATTACATTTTTAAAACTGCTACACTCACCTAAAATTGACCTAAACTAAGCTGCTAGTTTTATTTTTAAGTAATTTGTAATTAATTGGAGCATGTTCATGTAATTGATAGCATAAGTTGCCGGTCCCTGGCAGTGTGAGAGAGGTCTGCAACAAATGTCCTCTTGAAGGAAATGTATGGCCATCTTTCAATCAGCAGTGCTGGAACTATTTGCTCTCCTGCTGGCAAACAAACATACAGACACACACACACACACACACACAAACACACACACACACACACACACACACACACACACACACACACACACACACACACACACACACACACACACACACACACACACACACACACACACACAAACACAAACACAAACACATACACACACACACACAGATTCAACATTGGTTTTCTTGGACTGTTGTGGAGTTCATGTTAAAGTATAATAACCTAATTTGATCGATCATAAGACGCGTCATATCAGAAGTAGATGACACTAACTGGACCAATACGAGGCCAATATCAAACACATACACAGGCAAATCCATGTAGTGATCCATCGCTCTTTCACACAAACATACCTTGTCCAATCAGATTAAACGCCGGGGTGTTAAAAGGCGGGAGATGAAAGAATAACAGTGGAGATACTGAGAGTTACAGAACCTGATGGAAGCTAAAGCCTAAAAACAAACACAGCAATATCATCCCCACAACAGCAAAGTGCTCTGACACTGACATGCCGCTATCTGCTAAAGAAAAAGGAAGGGAGGGGGGGGTGACCTTGTTATCCCTGTTGGGATCAGACTAAGAATACCTTCCCTGTTAGCTTTCCCTGGTCAGGTTTCATATGGGGAGAAACCACAGGCAGCAGCGTTTTCTTTCTGTTCAGTTAAGAGGTGCTGGTGTAGGAAGGTTAACACCAACACTAGAAAAGAAGCACACTTTTTTTGTTGTTTTTTTCAACAAATGTGCCAAAAATAATATCAAACTTAAAAAGATCCCATCAATAATGTTCTCAGTAAAAGTAAATAAACAGATGAGGTATACAATGGGTTGAGAAACCCTGCAATTAAGAAACATTGCCAAACTTAGAGCTGTTGTTTCACATTCTGAGCTTGAGATGATCATTCATGGTATTATATCATCCCAGCTAGATTACTGCAACTCCATTTTCACCTGTCTCAGCAAGTCGTCCCAAAACCGTCTACAACTAGTCCAGAACTCGGCTGCAAGGCTGTTGACCAGGTCCAGCAGGATGTCGCATATCACTCCTATTTTATACTCATTACACTGGCTTCCGATCAAGTTCAGGATCCAATTTAAAGTTGTTGTGGCTCATAAAGCTTTGCATGGTCAGGCACCTATTTATATCTCGGACCTGCTCCACCCGTACACTACTGACAGGTCCCTCAGGTCTTCTAACCAGGGACTACTGGTGGTCCCACGCACTCGCTTAAAAACTAAAGGTGACCGTTCCTTTTAAGCGGTGGTTCCAAACCTGTGGAACGTCCTTCCTATTGTCTTACGTTCTGCAGTCTCTGTTGAAGCTTTTAAAAAGCACCTATTTCAGCACCAAAACCCCCAAAAAGTTCAGCACTAGAAGTGTGCCATTAGACACAATCAGGCCTTTGTCTAATCAGTGTTCGAGACCTGATTCATTAACCCTCCTGTTGTCCTCGGCTCAAATTTGAGCTGTTTTCAAAGTTTCTATTTCAGACATTTGGGTTTCCATCAACCAAATTGCCCAAATATAACACAGATGGTTCCACTCTTCGCAAGTAAAATTAATGATCAGAATTTCAAAAAAATGGTTTCAAAACAGCATGCTGACTAAACTTTCACTAATACCAGTCTGGGATCACCCACTTATTATCCTCTGATCTTAACTATTAGTCAAATAACTCATAATAACTCATTCAATTAGACATAATTTCATATAAATGAGGTTTATTGACCATAGATTCCAAGAATAAATAGTAATGGTAGTGGGGTAAATAAAGAGATGAAAACGTTAAAAAAAAAAAAATTTCAATTTAGACCCGGGAAGACAACAAGTTGATAGTCGACGGGGAGACAACACAAAGGTAGTGTTAGACGTACAACCTGGTCTGGGATGAACAGGGCCACACGGAATCTGCGGATGGCACGTGGAAAATTCCACAAAATTCCAGGGGTCACCACTGCAAACTGTAAAACAAAAAATGTATAAAACAAATATGCAGCTTCCCAGTGCCGATTTTAGACCCTTTTTAGGGGGGCTCAAGACCACGACGTTCCACTCCCGGGATTGCGCAGGTGCTGCCGGAAATTTTGCCCGGATGTCCATCACCTTCCGCTTTCTTTGTGTTGTAATTCTAAACTCCGGACTACAGTCCTGTGGTTAACTGCTCCTCAGATATCTGCAGGGTAAATCCAGACAGCTAGCTAGACTGTCTAATCTGAGTTTTCTGTTGCACGACTAAAACAACCTTTGAACGTACACGTTCCACCAAAACAAGTTCCTTCCCGAGGCTTTTTTGCAGCGGCACCGTGGCTCTGTCGAATGCTTAGCGCCGCCCAGGGGTGATTCTAGGATCAGACCTTTAGTGGTTCAGCTAATGAGAATGGGACACGGATACAGCGCCTTGCAAAAGTGTTAACCCCCCCTGCTAAATCAGTAATTTCATTAGCCGATAACCTCTGAGCTAGCTACTGATCAACAACGTCAGCTAATGTTTTTAACTAAACCTAACACTTTAGTCACAGTCACAGTAATGACGACTTTTCTTTCTTTCTGTTAACCCTTTCCTTCACATGGTTACAGGTGCATAGCATAGGCGACAGACACACAGGGTATTAAACCTGTTTTAAGCCCTTTGAACCTGTAACTGTTTGTTCTCTGTCACCAACAGATACGTTCACAAACTCTAACTTGAAGCACCAAAATGTATTTTGGCGTGAGCCCCCCTAAAGAGGGTCTAAAATCGCCCATGGCGCCGCCCAAGACGATTGTAATTGGTTTAAAGAAATGCCAATAAACCAGAGCATTTCTCTCCCATCCCGGAATGCTGTGTGGCCTCGCCAGACCCTCCTCCGCAGCGCTGTGGAGGAAGGTCTGACATTGTGAGACTATGCTAAAGGACACGTTGACATGAGGGCGGAGGAGCTGGGGATCCAACCGCCAATCTTGTTGATGGACAGTTGAAGATTGAAGATCTGAGCCCCAGACAGAAGAAGAAGACAGTGATGGATGGCTGACCCCATGCAGCTAACTAACAAACAAGCTGACATTATGCAAACAGCAATTGAATTATCAGTGGTGTAGATTTGGCAAAATGACAAGCAGAGCGCTGTCAGATTTGAAGGGGTTGCCTGCATACTGCCAGATTCAGCAGCTGAGGCTAACATACTTAGCATTACCAATAGCTCACCTGCTATTGGCTTGTACATGAATCTCATGGCATCACTTTTAGGAGGCAAACATGTTCATGTTTATGTGTGGATGATGTTGTCAAGAAATGGTGTTGTAATTGGAAAGTAGATATTTAGCCTCTGTTTCAGGAAATGCCCAGTGAAACATTCTATTATTAAAACAGGATATCCTGAAAAAAGACACATCTAGAAAACATCTAGAGCGGCAAGTGCACCAAGGAGCCCCCACACACACACACACGCACACAATTATCTTTTGCGAACAAGACATAGCATTAAACGTGTTGTATTGAATCCAATTGGCTCATTTCAATGAGACTGTCCATTGTTAGATGGTGCTGGTACAAACACTATAAAATCTGTGATATCCCTTAGACATATGTTCAAATGTTAACATTATTTAATGCTTTGTTTTGCACAGAACTTACGTAATAACCCGAGAGCACAAAACAAATTGTTTGTTTCGTATTCCCTCTACAGGTGCTATCAGACACTGAGCTTAATGTATTCACACACAGCTCAGTGTGTATGTATAGAGGATTAGGCTGCTCAGCAAAGTGCCGGTGTGACTCTCTTCAGGGTGTCAAAAACAGGGCCCAAAGCAGACATGTACCAAACAAGAGTTTAATATCAGTATTTTAATGTACATTTATTACACATTTTAAATAAATATTCCATCCTTAAAATTATTGTACACATCCTCAAATAAAAATATATTTATATATGTATAAAACAGACATTCAGGGGGCAAGAAGAACACAAGAGGGTGAGGGGTTCCTTACACACTGCATTTTGTACACGTCAACATTACAGTCAGAAAAGGAAACCTGTGATTATCAAAATGTAGCTGCCACATTGTTCCATCACTGTGTGAGAAAGATACAGAATGATCCCAGTCAACACTGCAGTGTCACGGCCACACGGCGTGTGACAGTTTGTGTTCCTGGCAGTGCGGCCAATCAGGGCCCTTCAAGTCTCCTTGAGCAGCAGGCGAGAATCCCAAAAAAAGACTCTACTGATCAAAAAAAACAAAAAAAAACATAACACACTGTACTAAGATGTCCCGATAAGTCAGACAATTAGTTATGTGCATCTAAAAACAAACTTCTTTTTTTCTTCTTTATTTTTTTTACACAGGTCTAAGTCTAGAGTACAAAAATAGATTTCTCATATTTTTGTTTATGTACAGCTTTTTTGACTTTGAGGAAAAATAGAAAACAACCTACGTATTAAGATATAGTAATGCTCAGTATAAAAATGTCTTTAGAGATTGTGTTTTTTTTGGGAGAGCGGAGGAGTGTGCCGGCTGCTTATAATTTCTGTCCCTTATCTCTTCCTCCTCCTCCTCAGCGCTCGGACGAGTAGTGCGTGCGTTTAGTCCTTTGATTGAAAGGGTAGTGGACGAAGTCGAAAGGGCGGTGGTGGCTCGAGTGGATGGGCTGCTGCCCCTTCGGCAGCCTCTTCATGAAATGGACCTCTCGCTGGTGCTGGCGTGTCCGCGAGCCTTTCCGTGGCCGCCCACGCCGGGTGAACGCCATGTACCAGCTCTCGTAGCGGGCGTTCCTCAGCGCCGTGTAGTTGTTCTCCAGAACGATCTCAGTGAAGATACAGTCACGGCCATGTCCGTTTTTCTGCAGAAACGCACAAACACACACAGAGAAACACAGTTAGTTGGTATGTTCAGAGACGATTTACAGATGGGAAATATCAGATGTTAAAAAAGGCTTCCCTGTGCTGCCTTGCATACACACACACACACACACACACACACACACACACACACACACACACACACACACACACACACACACACACACACACACACACACACACACACACACACACACACAGAGAAACAGTGGGTATGTTCAGAGACGATTTACAGATGGGAAATATCAGAAATATCAGATGTAAAAAAGGTTCCCTGTGCTGCCTTTCACACACACACACACACACACACACACACACACACACACACACACACACACACACACACACACACACACACACTAGCCCTCCCCTCATACATGCGGCATATGCTACAGTCATTACAGATCAGAGAGAGGGGGAATGACAGTAAGCGATGACTCTTCTCCCCTCCAGCAAACATCCAGCAGCCCTTGTGGGTCAGTAGCTGCAGGACGGATCCTCCAGCCATAAAGCCTTAATCGGCCCTCAAGTGTCACTTTCACTGCTGGTTTAATCTCCTGTTTTCATCTGTGGTGAAATTTAACCGAGCATGATCTACTTGAATTGAATAACAAGCAACCAATCGATTTAAATACACCTCCCCAGTCCTCTGCTGAGTTTGGTTACAGTAAAGCCCCGCAGGACAAAAGGTGCAGCTCAAGGATGAGACGGTGAATAAACAGCTGGGTGAAGTGTGGCCTCTAGTTGTAAAAAAAAAAAAAAACATGACACACTTTCCATCAGCGAACAAATGTACAGTAAGGTCAGCTGAAACAGCATTAACTGGACTTGGACACAGTATAGCCTACTGTAACACGCAGCGTGTTAAAAATAGTCATGATACACCCATGTGCACACATCACCCAAAAGACACACTCTCTGTTCATTCTTTCTCTCTTCAACGGACACACGGGGCAGGCTGTGACTGGGCCGGTAGCTCGGGGCAGATGGTGTGCGAGGCAGGGTGCTAGGTGGGTGGAGGGGAGTGTGTGTGTGTGTGTGTGTGTGTGTGTGTGTGTGTGTGTGTGTGTGTGTGTGTGTGTGTGTGTGTGTGTGTGTGTGTGTGTGTGTGTGTGTGGGGGGGGGTGCTGCAGAGAGGCTGGCAGCTCTGTTTATTAGCCATCACAGTGAGAGAGGGGCACTGAGATAGCCTCAGCCTGAAACACACGCCTAAACACTCACATAACAGCAAGGAATAAACCCTAACCTGGAGCATTGTATTACCTATTAATTATCATATAGCCTCTAAACGCGCTATTGTACTGATTTTAGAAGCATGAAATGATTATCTAGCAGGCCATCTTCCATAAAGGACAATTCCGGCGCAAAATGAACCTAGGGGTTAATAACATATGTATATCGAGTCGACCGTCCTCTGGGATATGTTTTCATGCTAATCGAATGAGTCTCTAACTTGAAACAAGCTAGCGCAAACCAGTGATTAGCTTATAACGCTAGCCTTCAAGGCAGAGGGTAAAGTAAAAAGAAATCGCTGCTTCTATACCACTAACAAGGCTCAAAATATCACCACACTTCCACGGTAGCCTGCCTGTAGGCTATACATGAACGGGTACAGTCTTTATAATCTATGTTTTTAATAAACTGTCTGTACGCTTACAAAGTTCTCAATGCTTTGGTTTACATGTAGGGACCCTCCTTATACAGTGGAAGTGTGGTGCTATTTTAAGCGATTTACCATCTGCCCCGAAGGCTAGCGTTATAAGCTAACCAGCGGTTTGCGCTAGCTTGTTTCAAGCTAGAGACACACCGATGAGCATGAAAACAGAGAACGGTCGACTCTGTACACATATGCTATTAACATGCTACATAACATTTGAAGATATGGTCTGCAGGTTGAAATTATTGTCACACAAACCGATAATTACTTCCTGTCTGTGGCTTTCAGCTCCAAGCTCATTGGTTCCTACTGAAGAGATTCATCTTTAATAAGTATATAGTTTTGAAAGAGCTCAGTAATTCCCTACAACAGCTGGTCACTGTAGTTTTTATCAAATAAACAGGAGGAAATGGTTCATGTGTTGGGGACTATTTTCAGCTGTGGACTAATGCACATTTGGTAAGAGGAATGAGCTATAAGAGGTATGATTGAATTATTGTTAGTTTTGGTCTTGTAATGAGATGTTTTGAGATTAGATAAACAGGATTGCCAATGCTATTGTTTAAAAAGTATTATAAACTCATGAATGCTGATGTACCTTGGGTAATCTTTCAACTGCTGCTGTGCAGTGATATCTAACTGTACACAGTGGGAGAGTAACCTGGCTGGTTCAAAAATGATGCTAATCTGCTCTATTTACTGTATATGTGACCTTCAACACAAACCTCCTAGACCTAGCTGCAAAATCATTCCAGATCACTTTTAAGAGCTTCTACAACATCTTCTTTTATTCACTTTTCACAAAATGTAGTCTCAGATGTCAGCATGGAGCACCACAGCTAATGACATACCAAAAACTAATGGATAATTTAGATTTCTCGGCTCTAAACAATTTGCCTTGTGGTTGTCCTTTACAAAACAGAT
Source organism: Gymnocephalus cernua (assembly GCA_023631565.1). Classification (NCBI taxonomy): domain Eukaryota; kingdom Metazoa; phylum Chordata; class Actinopteri; order Perciformes; family Percidae; genus Gymnocephalus; species Gymnocephalus cernua. Next base: position 26,198,696 of record CM042437.1, read on the forward strand.
TGACACACTCTAACTCCTCTCGCTGCGTCTACCTTTGGCTGCTTGAGATCAACGTTTCTCCTCACCTTGCCGATGAGCTTCCCCTTTTTGGTCATGCAGATGTAGAAGCCCGTCTCAGCTCCCTTGATGCGCACTCGGCTCCCAAACGTGTCCGTTTCCACAACGAGTTTAGCTAAAGAAATCAAACAAAAAGAGTTTTGTTAGGAACTACAGCTGAGAGCAGGGTGGTTGGTCAAAGGTCAATGTGTGTCTGAAATATTCCTAAAACATTAAAACCTGAATTAATGACACGTGCACGCGCATGTATGGACATAAAAAGCATCAACAACACACACAAATGCTTGAGTGTGTTTCCAAGCGAGCACACACTTTCTCCCTCTCTCTTTCACACAAAATGCACGTGCACACACACACACACACACACACACACACACACACACACACACACACACACACACACACACACACACACACACACACACACACACACACACACACACACACACACACACACACACACATACCTGTGGGACCATTCCTGGGGATTTATGCAAGCTGAAATTCTTGCAAAATGATAAAAGCATGTGTCTCTTGATTCTTTGAAAGCTAAAGAGGCGACCCTGGCAGGCCCATCAAGAATTCTTTTTCAAATAGATCTGCATTGATCTCTCACGTAAAGCTTCACATTTACCTCTACACCCCGAAACAAACTGAAAGACACAGGGACATACGGACAGCATGACTTCAGGGAGGTTTGTGCATTTCTTTTGAGTTGCTGTGCAACAAGATCCAAAAAAACTGTAGCACATATCTTCAGTTCATGCTGCAGTAATTTCACATTCTCATACCTATTTCTCCAGAACATTAGAAGCCAACAAGAGATGAGCTTTTTATTTATAAATATTATCTCTAATCCACATTGTCTCATAAAAAATGGTTCTATGGCGTCGAACGCGGGGTTACTGGGGTCACCCACCCACTGTATGACCGCTACACATCTGAGTTACAGTTACAGGTCTGAATGAAGGGCAGAGTCAAAGACACACACACACACACACACACACACACACACACACACACACACACACACGCACACACACACACACACAAACAACTACATTGGATCTCCCTGTACAATCAACACCCCATTATATATAGATGTTTTAGTGGAATTCAGTTTACTCTGAATATAACAACAACTGTAGGCCAGGACGGCTGCTAAGCTCGACAAGGCCCGTTTGATTCAGGCTGGACGGAGTGGGGTTGAAGGTGGGGGGGAAGGAACTATGCAGGAAATGTTCGGAAGGTAGAAGTAAGATGACTTCTAATGGCTCTTCCAGACCTGCGGGATCTCTGGAGAACCACCTCCAGCACAGTGTACAGTCCAGCGGACGGTTTCCCCTCCACCTCCACCAGTAGAGACTGAGATCATAAACCTCCAGCACCAGCTAACTGTTTGGTTAAAGGGGAAGGCTTCAAGAAAATGCTGACGATAAGGGGGTTTTCTCTTTGATTTTGATATTTCAGTATCATGAAACAAGACCAAAAATAGACAAATCTTTGAAGAACTGAATGCATGAGGACACATTCTGCAAATGTCCTGATTTGCATGAGGAATTCCTGATTCACACACTCTTTATGAAAGAAATGAAAATGAAATGTGTGACTTTAAAAGGTTACGAGTTAGCCTATTTCATATCTCAGACATTTTGCTCTTTAAATTCTTCAGGCCTTCTTCTTATAGTTAACCCTTGTATTGTCTTCCCATGGTTTGGTGTGCAGCCTGTAAAGTCTCCCCCAGGTCTGTCTTACATCTTCTCAGCCAACTTGAATCCAACTTATAACCACTCGTTTTACACTTCTTTGGAATTTATGGTCACTGCACCTCATTTAAATTAAATGATGCCTATTTTTTATTTTATTTTGACTAAAAGTTAAGATCGAAGGAACATATGTGTATGTATTATTACAGATTTTGACCCCGGGAGACCATGAAAGTTGTGATCATTAATTTTTATTTTAGTGTTGCATGTTCGTTTTGCGGAAATTTGGTTGAAAGAAACCCATATTTCTGATATAAAACTTCGATAAAGGGGGCAAATTTGACCCGAGGACAACATGAGGGTGAAATGACCTTATAATATTGGCTTCAAGCCCGGTTTAAAAAAAAAAAAAAGAACTGCTGGGAATCATTTCAATCACCAAGAAAAAAATATATGTTATGTAGATATATGCTACAGGTAAAAAACGAATACTTAAAACGAATAACACGCACAATTTGGGATATAAAAATGGAATTGTAAAATAGTATGCATATGCAGGCCAACAGAGATACATGCAGGAAGTTATTTTTGTTTTGAAGCGCATGGCGAAATGTAATCCAACCTGAATCTGAAATGTCCGCGCTGAACACACTATGAACGTTTTTTTTTTCCTTCATTCTTTCATGGAAAATGAACATAACATGAAATAAATCTATAGATTATCCTTTGCATTGGTTTCGAAATTTCAAAAACCAAAGTAGGCCTATTATAAAGTAAACACTGAATGCAAATGATATCAATTATTTGAAAACTATATCTACAAAAAATCAAGAAAGAAAGAAAAAAAAGTGACCCATGTGTTGTCTTGACCCGGTCTGTTGTGCCTGTTTTATTAAGTATAAATGATATAAAGTATAAATGATCACCCGATTCTGTGTTGGGTCTTCTTAGCCAACTTCATTCCAACTTCTCACTGCTAAATTTAAATGTATTTTTGGAATTAAGAAATGATGAATTATTTTAGTTAATAGTTAAGATCAGAGGAACGTGTGTTGATGCGTAATCACAGCGTGTTTCATGTATGGAACTATTCATGTTATTTTGGGGCAATTTAGTTGAAAGAAACCCATCTTGTTGATAGAGAAACTTTGAAAACGGGCACAGCACGAGGGTTAACATTTGGAGGAGCTCGGACGACCGACCACAGACGGGGGGGGGGGGCTTTTTCTTACCGTGCACATCTCCATCGTCGGCCATGGCGTTGATCTTCTTGTTGGGCAGGACCTGCACGTGCTTGCCGCTGGTCCGGCTGTACAGCTGGTAGATCCGGATCAACCTGCGGCTCACGCGGTCCGTCACTTCGCTCTGCTCGCTTACATGCTGCGTGAAATTAGGCGGGGACTGATTGGTTACCTGTCAGAAATTAGACGTCATCACAATCATCAATGTGTACAATTTGTCTCATTTATGAATATCCTTCATTTTACTGACATTCAACTGCGCAAAAAAATATATATAATATAAAAAAAAAATGTATCTGGACTGAGAGTGGAGCCAATTGTGTGTCCTCGGGTTACTGTAGGAAATGAGTGAAGCGCTTAAACACAGAGGGAACCATATCCTAACGCAACAACAGCTTGTTGTTGTTTTCCCCCGAGTGACAAGTGTAACAAGTTCCAGGCGCGCTGCTGCCAAGGGAAATTAACAGCTTCCAAAACAGACGCACGGCGTGATTACAGGTTGTGCGTACAGGAGAATGCATGCGCGCCGCAGCGCAGAGCACACACACAGACACACACACACACTATATGAACGGGATAAATGAACTTCTACAGGACATCACTTCCACTGTGATGGAATGACTGCTGCTGACAGGAAAAAAAAAAAAAAAATAACACGACATTTTTTCTCGCAAGCATTTCCCTCCGCCCCGATGCCCCGTCTGTGCCCGCGCGTCCTGTGCCAGGGCCGGTATGTTCATTAGCAACCTGCCAGCGGGCCGCGCGCCCCGCTGCCCGGCGCACCGTGGGAGCCATCCGATATTGTTGTATCACATAATGTGATGATGATCCCTCACCTTTCCTCCTCTCGCTGTCATTGCGCCGTGCATCACAAGCTTAGATTTATTTTAACGCTCAAAATAAAAAATAAAAAAAATGGAACATTGTAAAACATGTAGGCTATATATATATGGCAATAAATGAATGCAGTGACATACCTGAGCATAGTAGCAAAATGCGAATAAGTGTAGACACCTGCGAAGAAGAAGAATAACATGCGTGAAGTTACTTCAGAGCTGCGTGAGGGATGCATTTACAGTGCGTGAAGAGTGGAAGAGAGGGAGGAAAGACACTCACAGATAGCTGAGTCTGGGCGGGATGGGTCGCATGTTGGATGGAGGTGAAAAGCTCTTCTCAGAGCTGGAAAGTCCAGCTGGTCTCGGTACAAATCAAACACTCACGTCCAAAAAAAAAAAAAAAATGTTGCACCGAAATCCACAAAAAAGGTCAGAGGTGCTGACAGAGAGGCTCATGCAGGCACACTGGGCACTTTCCTCATTAAATAAATGTCCATTATCAGGCTCCCCTTAAACAGCCGAACAGCAGTGATGACAAATAATAGATAATTTCTCATTCAAATAAAAACCTGTTTCTGTCAGAGTGTTACACAGGGTCTAAGTGCACTTGCAGAAGCGGAGCTGTACGTTGAAGTTTCAGGGATGGAAGAAGAAAAGAAAAAAAACGCAGCAGGGTTTTCTTCTTCTATTTGTCTTAATTATTTATTTGACAAACAATTTGGTCCATGCTGTCAGACTATTCCTCGTGCTTTGTAATCCCCGTGGTCCTCTGCGGCCTTCAGGTGTGTGTGTGTGTGTGTGTGTGTGTGTGATCCCGCTGTAGAGGAGACTCGATGCTGCTGCTGCTCCGCTCGGCTGTGTCAGGACTGCAGACTGGACGTTCCGTCTCTCCTCTCTCTCTGTTCCCATCCCACACTGCTCCCGTGTCAAGCCTCTCGATCGGCGCTCACACACCCCTCGGTTAAAATGGCAGGCTGATCTCCTAAGAACAAGCCCCCTTTTCTTTTTTTTTTTCTTCCTGCAGAACAAAAGCGGACAGCCCCAACCCCACTCTCCCCTCCCTCCAACCCCCCCCCCCCCCCCCCCCCTCCTTGATTTAAAACATCTCTACCTGAGCAGCGGTCCCACACTTTGGAAGGGGGGAAGAAAAGAGGCGAGGAGGAGCCTGCATGGGCTGCCCCCGCGCGCACTACCACCGCCACTTAAGTCTGCCAATGAAAAAAAAAAAAAATACTAAATGACCGCCTCTCATCATCCCCATACTACGCAGCTGTGCTTGTGATGCATCTTCAGCAGTAACCTGGTGACCCTTGCCCCCCCCCCCTCCTCTCTGCCCCCGTGCCCGTTCATACTCTGCTCTTCCAGTTTGGGGATGCACGCACTGAGCTGCTCAGCTTTGTGTATTGCCAGAGCAAAGTGTGAGACATATTAAAAGGATTACAGGCGATTAGCGTTTTTACCCCCCCCCCCCCCCCCTTCATTTGGAAGAGAGAAAGGTTTAACTGAGCTGCAGAGACAAACAGGCTTTTTAAGACGTATCCATGGAACGCAGCAGCCTACGTGAATATCTGGAAGGCAAAGCTGCGGAAGATGACGGAGTGAAAGACGGATTCATTAAGACGGAGCAGACAGCGCTGTGGACCAGAGGGACATTCACACCTCAGAGCCTGGTTAATGACATGAAATAGCCCATTTTATTTTTTGACATAAGATATGCGCCACATTAATTATCCGCAAACCGCGCCCTTTTAGTGTAGAATAGCCGCATTGAACGTGATCATTATCACTTAGACTTTATTGATTGTCGGACCATTAATTAGACTGTTCAGTATCGGCAACAACAAGGACACAGAAACTCAGCACGGTGTGATTAATAAACATCATTTAAGGTGTCATTGAATTAGCTGGAAAGGCTTGGAGTGGTCCATTGACAACATGTGTAGTGTAGAAGAACAGTCTGCACAGTTAAGATTAGCCTACTCAAGGACCTAGAAGATGGAGGCCAGAGGATCTGGAGTCAGACAAACACGTTTTTATTTAGGGTAATTTGATAGGCTGCAGAATTATGAATACATAATGTGCATATTGGCTTTTTGGATAGGCTTTATTAGAGGAGAATATCCCAACCCAAATCTAACTGACGTCTGAAACAGCCCATGAGAGAAGACTGTCATACAGGCTACAGCCACCAGTGGGTGCTCCAGAGGAGGGGGGTTAAGTGGAGCCTGAGTCAGTTGCCACCCCCCCCCCCAGTGTCCTTGATGGTGTAATATGACAGAATTTGACACTGTGGAGATCTACGCTGTCTGCTGTATTACACGCCGGAGTCACTTCATGTGTTGTCTGCTCCACCGCTCACATGGTTTGTTTCTCTGTTTCCTCCTTCCTCCCATTAGCATCTGCTGCTCTGTGTCTGTGTGTGTGTGTGTGTGTGTGTGTGAGATGACACAAGTTAAACATGTAACCCCCATGTGAGACATGAAGTAGGTCTGTATGTGTAAGGTGATGGTGCATAAGAGTGTTGACGTTTGACTAAAAATTGTATCGAAAGCTTAGAGAGTGTGTGTGTGCGTGCATGTGTGTGTGTGTGTGTGTGAGATGATACAAGTTAAACATGTAACCCCCATGTGAGTCATGAAGTAGATCCGTGTAATGTGATGGTGCATAAGAGTGTTGACGTTTGACTAAAAATTGTATCGAAAGCTTTGTGTGCGTGTGTGTGTGTGTGTGTGTGTGTGTGTGTGTGTGTGTGTGTGTGATGAGCGGCAGGTAGCTGCCACTCTGTACCCTGGCTCAGGGCCTGGCTGCCCTCCCCTTAACCCCAGGAGCCCTGCATCCATCAGCAGCCCTGCAGGGGGCCAACACCCTTCCCCCTCTGCTCCTACTCTCCCTCTCTCTCTTTTCTGTTCCTACACTCAGGACCAGAGATCCACCAGTGTGGGGTTATGAAAAACATATTTTTACGCTGAAAACAAAACAAATAAATCATATATGTCATTTAACAAGCATTTGGACCATCATGGGGCACTGCCCCAAATACCTTTAAGCTTCCAGTGTTTTGCATGTTTTGGACTGTTACTACCAACTATTTATGCTTTACATTACCTAACATATTTCAATTTTAGTTTGTTGGCATCCATTGGTTTCCATTCATTTTATTATGCTCTAAAATCATCTTGCAGCAAATTGAAACTGTAAACATCTCATGTTTTCAAAGTTCCATGCAGGTTGTGTGGCAATGCAGTGCAACGTGGAGACTGATTTGAAAAGTCTGTACTGCAGTGCTACATAACAATAATATAAGTGATAGAAATAAAAGCGGACATCATTTTGACTGTGACTGTTGACTGTTGTAGTGAAATGAAATGAAACTGCCGGCTGCTCTGAGAGTGGATAAGCACATTTAGAGATCTGAACATGACAGCATCCTTTGACATGTCTGCCTCCGCCACAGTACAACAGGTGACTGGGATTTAGTTTGTGGTGCTCACAGTATTGGAAAATCAACAGCAGCATCTCTGTCTCTCTTGCTCTGGATATTCCATATTTAGAAATGTGTTCACATTGGAGTTTCACATTGCTCTCCTTTTTTTAAATACCATCCTCCTTTTCCTATCCAACCCCCCCCCCCCCCCCCCCCCGTCTTCAATTTACTACCTTGGTTACACTTCTCTCTCCCTCCATCATTCGCGCTCTGCATTCCAATGTGCAGCCATCTGCCATCTTCCCTCCTCCCTCTGCTCTCCCTCCTCCCTCCATCATTTCTCTCTCTTCCCTTAACCTCGTTAAGCTGAGGTGTGCTTTGGTGTCTCAGACAAAAATATGCTTGTGTTTAACCCTCCTGTTGTCCTCGGGTCGAATTTGACCCATTTTTAAAAAGTTTCTATATCAGAAATTTGGGTTTCTTTCCACCAAATTGTCAACCGTGGATTTAATTTTATAACATTTGTAAAAAAATTTACAAATTGACAAAAACGTAAAAAGAAACCGCTGAATAAAATCAACAAAGATATCAAAGAAATCGCTGAAAAAAATCGACAATAACATCAAATAGTGACAAAAAACAAGGGAAAAAAGTGACAAGTGTCGAACAAGAACAACAAAAGGTTGAAAAAAAAGTTTTCATTTAAAATTTTGACCCAGAAAAAACTAAAAGTTGCGTGGTTGACGGGAAGACAACACAAGGGTTTGTCTACGCCTCGCGTCCACACCACTCTGGCGTTTCTGAGCCCCTAAAACAGACGTACCGCATTCACCCCCATTTTGGTTAAAAAACTCTGGGATTCCTTTTGTAGTCTGGACGGGCAGAAAGAGAGACCTTTGGAAACAACAAAACACCTCAGTGGGTCTTATTGGTTACCTAGGCTTACATACCTTTTCAGTATAGCTCCAACTCGTTGTTGGTCCAAGTAAAAACATACCTGGTCTCAGTTGCTCAGGTGAAAAAAAGGGCACTTTTAAGACCTTTTTTAATATCACATTGAATGAAATGTAATACCCATTTCACAATCATATCGGTCAAAGAATGACACAACACCAGTAGGGACAATAAGGTAGAGCCTACAATTATTTAGTTAGTAGCTGCATAGTCTCACTTTGCCAGACCTTCCTCCACAGCGCTGCGGAGGAAGGTCTGTCGAGTCCACACAGCATTCCTGGATGGGAGAAAAAACGTGCTGTGGTTTATTGGCATTTCTTTAAACCAATCACAATCGTCTTGGGCGGTGCTAAGCTCCACACGGTGCCGCTGCAAACTTTACCCTGCAGAGATCTGAGGAGCAGTTAACCATAGTCCTCAGAAATAGTCCCCAGAGTTTAGAACGCCAACACAAAGAAAGAGGAAGGGAACGGACATCGGCGAAAAGACATGCATCCGGCGGAATTTCCTGCGGCCCCGGAGCAAACCTGGAAGTGAAACGTTGTGGATATAGACCAGGAGCAATTCTAGGATCAGACCTTTAATGAGAATGTGACACGGATACAGCACCTTGCAAAAGTGTTAACCCCCCCCCTGCTAAATCAGTAATTTCATTGGCCGATAATCTCTGAGCTATAAATCACAGTAATAATGACCAGCTTGCCACAGTGTTCTAACATTCAGAAAATTGAGTTGCTTAGGTTTCAATTTGGGTTCTAATCTGTGCCATGAAATGACCAACTTCTTCTCAGGGGACTACCAACGTTAAACTTCCCAACCGTCTCCTGCTCTCCCTCTGACAGATCAGATAGAGAATCAGCCAAAGACGGGAGTCTGGCACAAACTCCTCTGATTGGCCAAAACGACGTTTCTGTTAACCCTGTCCTTGACTAGGTTATAGGTGCATAGCATCGGTGACACAGGATTTTAAACCTGTTTCAAGCCTTTTGAATCTAACTGTTTGGCCTCTGTCACCAACAGACAAGTTCAAAAACTCTCACTTGAAGCACCAAAATTGATAAAAAAAAAAAAAAATGTTTTGGGGCTGAGATGAAATTTAGGGGAGCTTGAGCTCCCCCTAAAAAGGGTCTAAAGTCGCTCATGATATAGACTACTCTTTTATCCACCCTCATGCAAAGTGGTACTTCATACAAAGTTACTAAATAATCATCATTATGATTCCGAGGTAAATGGAACGCACTCCTACTCATGGTTTTCTGACAGGACGTTATCCGTTTTTCCACGGATTCATTTCTTACAGTGTACTACTGGTCAGCACTTCAGAGAAACAGCAACAACAGGATGGATGCTCTGCAGAATCATCTCCTGCAAACATGGCTTCACTGTCAGACTCAGGGTTGAACAGATCCAGGTGTTAGAGCAGAGGCAAACAGGAGTTGCTGCTGTAGCCTCTGTGCTGGGTTTAAGTGGTCATATGGAATGAGTTTTACTAGCATGTGTTCCATGAAGGAGGGTATATTTGGTCAAACCCAGCAGGGCAATCAAAGACGTCCTGGATTTGAGACTGGGAATGTCTGTGTGTTCATAAATGCCAATATCTCTCTCTCTCTCTCTCTCTCTCTCTCTCTCTCTCTCTCTCTCTCTCTCTCTCCAGATGGATAAACAGTTGAAGGCACACACACACACACACACACACACACACACACACACACACACACACACACACACACACACACACACACACACACACACACACACCTAATGACTGGGGCCTGAGAAAGTGACTAGAGGACCACAGAGTTACTTGAGACTTCTGGCTCAGTTGTGTCTATTATTTGGATGGTTGATTTTTTTTTGAGGCAAAGCAGAACAACAGCACTTCACCAAGTCAAGTGAGCTGACAGCGGCTCAGTGTAGTGTATTACTAATGAGACATAGTCACCCACAGAAAAGTACACAAAGTTAGACTGCATCAGTGTTGGTTTGAGACTAGTCTCGCATTGCCAGACCTTCCTCACACAGCATTCTGGGATGGGAGAAAAACGTGCTCTGGTTTATTGGCATTTCTTTAAACCAACAATCGGCTTGGGCGGAGAGCTAAGCGCCGTACAGAGCCACGGAGCCGCTGCAAAATAGCCACGGGAAGGAACTTGTTTTGGTGGAACATGTGTACGTTCAAAGGTTGTTTTAGTCGTGCAATAGAAAACTCAGATTGGACAGATAGGACCATAGTCCTCATGAATCGACCAGAGTTTAAAATGCCAACACAAAGGAAGCCCAAGGCAGCGGATATCAGGCGGAAATTCCGTTGGCAACGGAGCAATCCTGGAAGTGGAACGTCGTAGATATAGACTAGGCGAAAAGTAGCTCGTGAGAGACATGATAATACTGCTATCGCACCGGTTGTTATTTTACCATGTTGTATGTATCAAGTTTGCTGTCTGTCCATGCGGTGAGCTGCTGGCTGGATGGCATGGTCTGGTACCGAGGGGGTCAGCCATGTTTTCGTAAGGCAGAGGATGGTACAGTCCTGAATGTCTCTCTGGTACTCTGGCTCTAAGGTCATCCAGCCTGTTCTCTAGAGACTGGACATTGGCTAGTAGGATACTGGGCAAGGGTGGAAATGTGCCCTTGGTCAAGTCAAGTCAGGTTTATGTATATAGCCGAATATCACATATTTTCCTCAAGGGGCTGTACAATCTGTACAGCATACGGCACCCTCTGTCCTTCGACCCTCGCTTCAGATAAGAATTACCAACATCATAAAATTAAAGTATAGAGAATCCAAATGACAAAAACTATACATATAATGTAAAGTTATATGAAAATGTATCTGCAAACAGTTTTCAGGGGTCGCCAAACACCTAGAGACTGAGCCACACAACCTCCTCTCCACCATGTAACCTGGAAAGATGACATACTACACAAACACACAAGAAGCAAAACTGAACACATCATTCACTCAGATAGGAGAAAGAAACAAACACACAGAGAGAGAGAGAGAGAGAGATATTTGCTATACAAATAGATTTATATAATTAACATAAATCCATCCTAATATTGTGTTAATGTTCATATAACTGTTTATTGTATACTGTCCGAATATTTGGACAATTTAATGTTGATGCTTTGGCAACATTGCTGCAAGATGATATGGCATTAAGAGCGACAACAGTAGCGAGTAGTATTATAAAGACCGAACTTTCACCCAGGAGACCGTACATTTTGTAACCCCACCCACGATCTTTTACTAAACCTAACTGTCCCGTTCTTGTGCCGCGTGTCAGTTAAATGTAGATTTTAAATGACGACCAAATCGTCCCTGATCCAGAGCGGCCAAACGCGTCATATATCACAGCGGATGGGATTACGTTGAAATGAGTTGACAGCCCCACTGTGTCTGACTGAGTTATAGTAAAAATAAAAAAGTAATTTATAGTGTCCAATCATAAAAGACGTTATCTGAGGACACTGTAGGTCTAGACCACACTCTTAAAATTGTACAGAGACCCAACAAAGCATTTGGTGCAATCATCTGCAATCATCTGCTCTACACAGCCCTTTTACACAAATGCGAGAGTTCAACAACACGTTTGAACCCTTTTTCAGACTAAACTGTGTGACAGTGCCCAGGACCTATTCTAGACTGTGCTCAGAATTTTTCTGACTATCCTGACTGCGGCATCGGGAGAGCGCAGCTTTTCAAAGTTGAAATAAATCAAGAAATATTTGCATACATTGGTGTCTCAGGACAGCCTGTGTGGAATGGCTCTGGGTGAGAGTGGCTCTGCTTCTGCTTCACATCCACCACACACACACACACACACACACACACACACACACACACACACACACACACACACACACACACACACACACACACACACACACACACACACACACACACACACACACACACACTTACAGAGGTGAGGCAGTAAAATACCTGGCAACCTGTTACTGCTAAGAATTAGCTGAGCTTAGAGAACGTCTGAGAGCGCTGCAGCAGCCAGATTGTAGGCATATGCACACTGCATGCATACATGCTCACTAACACACACTTACATACATGAATGCCACAAATAGAAGCACATGTGTGGAGACAAATGAACATGCATTTATCAAAGACACCTAAAAACATTAACATGCACAGCCACACACAGACTAAAATGCAAAAAAACATGTAAACTATTATGTCATAATTATATAATATTCTACTATACTTCTAAATGTATACATGCACAAGGATGCATAATAGGCCTACACAATTTTCACACAAGTTGTACATTTTAACACACAAATGAGACATAATCAAACATTTTATATACACATGTTCAATAATTAATTAAAACACACACATACACATACTCAAATATAGAACTAAAAAACACAAATACACACATAGTACTACTCACCTACCCACCCACACACACATGTGCAGGCGTGGGCGAGGCGGTGAGGTCGACGAGTCTAAACCAGCGTGGGAAACTATTCCCACAGGTGGTGAGTAAAGGCGGAAGCTGCTTAGTTCACACTGATGGACACATGGTTTGAGGAGCGCACGTGCGCGTGTGTGTGTGTGTGTGTGTGTGTGTGTGTGTGTGTGTGTGTGTGTGTGTGTGTGTGTGAGAGGTGGGGTCTATCCAATTGATTTGAATCCCAACTGGTCCTAAATTTTCCCGCCATAGCTCCATGCATGTGTGTGTATGTGTTGTAGAGAGAGAAGGTGTTTCTGATCAACCACACCTCTGTTAGTGGAGTCAATTCAGTGAGTCTGTGTATGAGCAGGAGGTTGATAATTGGGTTACAGATCAAATTTGTCAGCTGCAACTAAACACCTTACTACCTGTCCTCTGTGCATAAAACGAGATTACAGCGTGTCCAGGAGAAAGTACACCTCGTGTGTGTGTGTGTATGACATCATACCCTAAGATCATAAAAGATTAGTGGGGAGGAGCTACAACAACCTATCAGTGAGGAAGAGGAGGATAGAGAGGGAGGTCCAATGGTTAATAGTTACAGGTTAAAGGTGCAATTTGTAATATATTTACTGTATTAAATCCAAAAATAACCACAATATGTCATCAGATATTAAGGAAACATGCTAATCTTTTCTGACATGCTAATGCCAGTATGTTCTCCTTTGAAATTTCCATTCCGTGGCAAAATGTCTGTTTGCGTTTTGGCCTTTGTGTTTGTATCAACTGCCCATTTTGACAGCCGGGCCGGGTTGTCAGATATACCTATAAAAACATGAACCCAACGCGCTACAGCTGTAACATTAGTACAGCCATGAAAGCAGCAATCAGCAAACAATCTAACGGGATAAATGGAGGTAGATTCTACCCGACCTAAAGAAATTCTGTTTCGTGTTCAGTCGCGTGACCAATAATGTAACAAAATAATATTGGAGATGTATTTGAAAGACGGAGACAGTTTAGAGCCCAAAAGGACGCAGAGTTGGCTAATTTCCTCCTGAACAGGTAAACATTGGCTTCAGGCTAATTCCTCACGGCTACAAGGGACGGACATTTTCAGTCATTTCAACATTTGTGTACTCACATTGAATTATATACAGTACTTAAGTTGGTTACTCTCAAAAACAATTGAGACACAGCCAGTGAAGTGATCCTGACCGGTCCTGGCTAACGCCGCCATGCTAACATGCGATAACTGCTAACGTTACAACCACCTTGATAGACCTATGACAGAAACCGCAAGTTTGACTTTCTCATAATGAAACATGCAATTTAACTTTGGCAAAACAACCGTGTAGCCTGTTCAGCGGCCATAGTCGACCAACGGTGAGTAGTTTTAAGCCAAGAAAGTGTGTCTGTCAGGTAGCGAGGATGGTGAGGTTGTGGTGTTTCAGTGGTTGTTGCAGTAATTTTTGTCAGTCAGGTACAGAGCTCTGTGTGAGCATGGGCTTTTATGACAGTCAACACAGCCTGCATCTAACGTTAGCTACTCCGATTCGCTGTGGAGCAATGTAAATGTAAATGGGCTGTATTTATATAGTGCTTTTCTAGTCTTAGAAAGGACTGACACTTTTGCATAGGAACCACTCACACACATTCATACAATGTGGCCAAAGCTGCCACCTGCTCATCAGTTAACCATTCACACTCCGATGTGCAGGGTCGGGGTTCAGTGTCTTGCCCAAGAACACTTCGACACGGGACTGCAGGACCAGGAGATCATACCACCGACTTTCCCATTGGTAGGCAACCGCTCTACCACCTGAGCCACAGCTGCCCCAATGTCTACCTATGTGAGACTAGCATCTAGCAACATTGTTGGATGCTGCGTTCCCAACCTGGTAACCTCCGTGAACTTCGAGTCTGGAGAGGAGGGGCCGGGGGAGACGACTCTTTCCAGTATTTTGAATTTGGACTGCAGTAACTATTTTAAACGCTAGCTGTCAGTATTAACGTTTGCACCTTTAAACTCAGGAGTCCTCTGCCTCCATTGGTCCATGGGATGGTCCATGGGATGGTCCATGGGTGGGACGAAATGAAGCATAGCGTAAGTTCTGGCAGGTCACGGAGTCAAGCTCGGCTATTATCTCAGCTCATAGATTATAGTTGAGCCAGCACACCAGCTGATGGCTCAGCTGATTCCCTCCTGAGCATATGATTGAATTTCCCAAAAAGAGTGCTCTTTTTAACTGTTTTTCCCAGCCTACCTTGCTGCATCTTTGCTAGCGCTTGCAAGCCACCTCCACGCCAGCTCCTCCTTTTAAATGTATGTTGTCTGACTTAATCAATGTCATGTCTGTTCTGTACCCTATAGGGATCCTGCACTGCTGCTCTCCCCGCTTAAGGCTGTCCATGTATGCACATGAGAGGGCAGGGAGGTGTGGTCCTGACTTAACTAATTCTGCTAAAAGTAGGCTACAGAAGATTTGAAAACTAATTCAGGGCCATTGTTGAAGGTAGAATATGAAATGAGCATGACTTTACCGTTTGTAAACACACCATTCAAACTTCTCCCCGGCTCAACAACCAGAGCGAAAGAGAGAGAGCAGCGCTGGTCGAGTGAGATAGACTCTCTCTGTCACTCTCTCTCTCTCAAACACACAGACCTTGGGGAGCGCCACGGTTCTCTGTCTCCTCTGTCCTCAGTCCTGACAATTGTGCTAAATAAGGCATTGCTGTACAAGTTGGTGGTTTGCTGGTTGGGTCGGGTTCAGGTGGTTGATTAACACATATTTTTGTTGGTTGGCTGGCTCTCAAAATGGGTCAGATGGGTGTGAAAAATAAAAATAAACCTGACCTGCGCATCACTAAACTCCACGTATTATTTCATGACAAAACACCTTAATATTAGCCTGATTGACACCAGACCCTTCTCATTTGTAACTCAGAGTGGGTCTGGGTAAGCTTCATTCACAGTTAATTTCTAAAGGGGCGTCACCAATGGACGCCGCTCAAATGCCTCTGGGCGCAATTGGATAGTCTTTCAACCAATCAGACCAAAGATCCGGGTGATGTAGCAACGACAGTGGCATCAACGGGTTGCTGCGCTTCGGTGGCCGTCATGTTGAATGTAAAGAAAAAGCTGCTTGCTGTCGCTGTGCTATCGTCATCGTGTAAAGCCCGCCTCAACGGTTGTGATTGGCGCATCGATTTGGAAAAATTGGAAATGCAGAGCAACAGCAAATCTCAAATTTGCTGGAAGTTCGTCAGGGTTTTCCCAGGCTACCTTAATATAACAACCATCTGCAACATTTCATGAAAAGCATATAGTCTTGAACTCCTAAGTGGCATAGGTTTGAGTAGTGTGTGTGAGTAAATCCATTAGCAGCGTGCTCGGGTGTATGTGTGTGTGTGTGTGTGTGTGTGTGTGTGTGCATGCCATGTGAGAATATGCCTGGGTGCTAGGTAGAGCTGGAAACATGTTGTGGAATTTCATTGATTTAGGCATTCTTGCAATTAGCAAGCTGATTGGATTTGATAATAAAGCACTGACACGGCGCTCTGAAAGGAGGCAGAGTGAATAGATAGATAGATAGATAGATAGATAGATAGATAGATAGATAGATAGATAGATAGATATTGATCCCAAAAATGGGAAATTAAATTGTCACAGCAGCCAAATATCAGTCACACAGCTCAGAATATACATAGGATAGACCGAAGCACTGATTTTCGACATTGTTAAAACATGGTAAAAGTGTGTGGGGGGTGGTGACTTGACCATCATAAAATAGCTGCGACGCCCATGGAATGGTCAATCTTTGCAAGCTCCATTTTTGATGATTTCCTGTTTATATTCACTCAAACACCCTGGCCTGCAACAATAAGACCAAAAACACCAGGTAATCTCCGATTGAGCCCATGTGTGAATAGAGCAGCTCATTGTGCAGCATATTCAAAGCAAGCTATCGGGTGTGTTGATGACATTTTACAAAACCGTAAGAAAATAAACAGATCAGAATCAGAGGATGGAGATGGGTGATATACACAAAGACGGGAATGGTAATGTCTAACTGGAGAGATGACGGAACTTTTGTCGGTAAGGGCAGATGCCGAAATCATCAGACAAATTTAAGGAACAGCAAGAGACTCCCTTGTTTATGACCTTATTATGAACTTGCTACATGATTGTGGTGTATACTTGATATACAATCCAAAAATATACAATTATGCAATCCATTATATTACATTACATTACATGTCATTTAGCTGATGCTTTTATCCGAAGGAACTTCATCACATTTAGTATAATCCTCAATGATAACATGTTTAGGCCTTGCATTACACTCTAGTTCAATAACTTTAGGTTTCAATATCAATATCTGAATCATCAGCATACATGATTGTACCTTGTAACACTTATTACTGGATTATAACAATAGCGTTACACTTTTCCTCAATTCAAAATTAGGAAGTAGACGCAGACGGGGTTGGGTTTAGGAAAAGAAGAACGGGACGGTTGGGTTTAGGAAATGTGACACGCAGGACACGATCCCTGGTCTCCTGGGTGAAAGTCCTGTCCCCAACCAACCTCCCTATGCGGATTTTCAGGCTTTCATACTACTCGCTACGGCATAAATTGACACGCAATCGCAAGGTTATGTAAGTCAATGGAGGCCAAACGGCGTTGATAAACACGCTAAAAAGCAAGTATGCGTCTTGATAACACGCCAAAATGGCATACGAATTGGCATGTCATACATACGCCACTTCATGAAATCAGTCTGCCCTGGTGAAGATCCCTGGTGAAGATCCCTGGTGTAAGTAAACACGAGTGTGCAATTTGTGCTTAGTGCAATAGTGTAATAAGTGAGGTAAGACAGTGTTATCTCACACTCAGCAGAGTTTTATGGCTTATGGTATGAATGATTTTCTGTGGCGGTCCTTTGACTGAGAATTATGATACTTGACCTTATAAGTCATTATAAGATGCTTTATAATGTGTTATGATTATTGTTATAAAGCATTATGATTATTCACAAGTGCTTATTACCATACTTATACATTGCTAGCAGATAAACTCATTATAAATGTGTTTATAATGCATTATAGACACAAAGTGACCAGCATTTATAGAGTATTATGATACTTGACCTTATAAGTCATTATAAAAAATGATTTATAATGTGTTATGATTTAAGTTATAAAGCATTATGATTATTCATGAGTGCTTATAAATATACTTATAGAGTATTATAAGCAGATTATAACACACATTGGAACTGTGTTTATAATGCATTATAGAGACTATACAGGCTTCGTAGAAAGTGTCAATACTTACATTTTTTAATGATTAACGATTGAATAATGTTACTTAGCATGGAAATGTGTAAATTCCAACACAGTAAACATCAACACAAACACGTGCACATTTTGCACTGATACAGACTCATCCTTATATTCGACACATATGTGTAACCTAATATTTTCATGACAATATTGCCATGACAATGACATCAGTGAGCACACAGGACAACATCAGTGGACTGCAGTCTTCACATTCCTGAGAGGATGACCACCAAATGGGTCTGATGCTGAGTGGAACAGCATGTGTGACATCTCTGACACTCTGTGTACACCCCACACAAACACACGCACGCGCACACGCACGAACGCACGCACGCACACACACACACACACACACACACACACACACACACACACACACACACACACACACACACACACACACACACACACACACACACACACACAAACACTGGAAATGATTGACATGACCAACAATAATCACTGGAAATGTGCTCTAAAGAAATAATCTTGATTGTGGCAGTGACTTAGCCGCTTCAGTCCAGTTCCAGCTTCTGTTCCAGTGCAATTGTAGGCACATGTGTAAAGTGTTCCATAGTGAACCTGTGAAGTGATTTTGTAGCACATGTAGTGAAAAATGTGACTCAGTGCAGCTTTTGCTATCAGAAAACAAATGATATGTGTGACCGGTGAGACAAAACTATGAGTATCAGTGTTAATAGGGTTAATATAGAAAGATACTGAGACAGTGAGTACAGAATCAAAAGGCAGGTTAGGGCTAAGTGTAATGAGTGAGAGGCAGAGTGGTAGGGAGAGATCAGGCAGCGAGCAAGAGGGAAAATAAATTGAAAAAGCAGAGAGTTATACAGGGTCTTGCAGGAATTCTTTCGAAGAGGAAAAAAAAAAAAAGGGCTGGTGGAAAGGGGAGACGCGGCATCGTGTTCAGAGCTGTTGTGTTTCTTTCGGTCCCCCTCTTCAAAGGGACGCTGGCCCTGATGGCTTTACCATACACTGTTCTGGGGGTTAGAGCTGAAGCACAGCACTGCACAGTACCTGCAGGACTGGAGCTGCAGGGAGTGGGGCTGACGGCCCAGACGGGGTTTAGCAGGCAGCTTCAGCTTGGCACTCCAGGTGAACCTGCAGACATACAGCACACTGATGGGTTGCCTGCTGATGACAGAGAGACTGAATGCCACTGGTCTGGATCGAGTGTGTGTTCAAAAATGATTTGAGCGAGTGTACAGTTTACACACTCATTTGAATGTTCAAATTACATTTCCTATGAGTTATTGTTGTTCATACTGGTTATTACCTTTTATAAAACCTTTTATTTTACTCTATATATACACATCACAGTATGCATATGCACATGCAGCTGTAATGTTACAATGTCAGCTGATCATATTAAATGTGAAGAAGGAGAAGATATAAAGGACCTGGCAGCCTGCTGGGAGGTTGCTGTTTTGTTAGTTTGATGTTATTTTGCCTCAGTTTAAATGAGTTTCTGTATTTCTCTGGGTTCAGTTTTTTTTTTCTTTTTTAATAAACAATACCGTTTATGCATGTCTCCAGCTTCCTGTCAGCTTCTTAAAAATCCCTTTTTAAAAGTTTCGGGCACCCCACCCCTTTATCAGCCTTGGCATGAGGTGGTGGTTTGACATTCGGTGGCAGTGGTGGGATTTTGTTTTCGTCTCTGAGGCTGGAGAACTTGAAGAAGCCAAGTCGACCACAACACCAAGAGCAGGAAGAAGGTCATGCAGAGTGACCAGGGTGCCATGGAGGACCAGACCTTGGGTGGAGACGATGGGGGTCATGAGGGTCCTGACCACGGAGGCTTCGACCAGCTGTACGCCTTGATTCTAGCAGATGCAAGTGGAGGAAAGAGAGGCCTACAAGCAGGAGCAGGGATGGATGAAGTGTCCAGATACCTGTACTACAAATCAAGATCAACATGCCCGGGATTTATTTCTGTTACCCAGCTTCGCAGTCCCGCATTAGCTGTGTCACGACAGTGATTAACAACTAGTTCAACAATCAACCCAGGGTTTCCCAATCCAGCTACGCGCGCATTCACATAAAAGAGCCGGTGTTACCACAGCACGACCAATTGCAAACATCTACCAGAGCCACATATTTAGGGAGAAGAAATGCAGGAAATCGTCACAGGTTGGATTCAAACCCTGGACCTCTGCATCGAGGAATAAACCTCTCAGTATATATGTGCCTGCTCTACCCACTGAACCAACCCAGCCACCTTGCTTTGCGATTAATCGCAAGTTCACTATGAACAATCATATCAAATATATATATATATATATATTTATATATAGTACAGCAACCTACAGGGACACATTTTTTTTGTGTGACCATTTCACGAACTGCCATGAGACTGGGCTTCAGCCTGCTCTGGGGGACACAACAACGGGTAAATGAAACGCCACACGCCAGCGACAACAACAGGACTGTTTTGGTTAGGAAAAGAAGAACGGGGAAAGGAACCGTCACACGCAGGAGACGGCGACAACAACCGGATGGTTGTGGTTAGGAAAAGAAGAACACGGAAAGGAACTGCAACATGCAGGACGCGATCCCCGGTCTCCTGGGTGAAAGTCCTGCGTTGTTTGACCCATCCACCACACCAACCAGCCTCCCTGTTCGGATTTTTGCCTTTTCAATACTACTCGCTACCGTAATTGTTCTGTGATCACGAAATATGCTTCCCATTGAAATACATTAGTTTAAAATTCATGCTTACCACCACGAAAACAATGACATGAATGTGTCCCTGTACACGAATCAATAGATTAAATAACGTGACCATTTCACAAACTGCCATGAGACTGGGCTGAGTACAGGCATATTTACAATAATTTTCCTCTTGCCTCTGATGTCCTCTTCAGTCCGTATTTAGGCAGCACTAGAGCCACAGTGGAATGTCCTGTGGTTGGCCTGGGTAGCTGGAGGGTGTGGAAGGTTCACCGGGCAGGAGGGCTGGAGTTGAGCGGGGGAAGACGAGGCTGTCAATCGCGTGCATTATCTCCGCTCCGCCCTGTCAGCGGGCCTATCACCCCTGGGTGGCGACGGAGAAGGTCGCTCATATCTCAGAAAGGCTGATAACCCCCGAGACCTACAGAGCAGAGACCTTCACTGTCCAGCTAGACGGACTGACAGCACATTCACTCCGCACACACCTTCTCGACTTTCTCTTCTTTTCACTGTGAGAGCACTCTAACTGAATGGAAGCCTATGCCGATACTAACTACAGTGTTTTGAAAGGTTCATAGAGATATTTCATATTTTGAAGGTGTGACGACTTTCATTCTGAAACTCCACCCACTCTACACACAATTATATTAATGCCAGATACAAGGTCGATATTGGATGATTCTGAAAAACTGTGGATTATGTTGAATGGCAATATTACTTTTTATGTCCACTGCTTTCAAAATAATTTCTAACTACAATATATTTGCATGGCATCTACAGTATGATTACCATTTGGGAAAGATTAGGTTATGGTAAAACACTCTTGGGGCCAGATGTACTAATTCTTTTGCGCCCACTTCAGGCGTATTTGTTTCGCAACTTGTTTGCGGTGAAAATTCTCTGCCTCTTAAAAGCAGGTGTAAACCTGGAAGCAGATTTCCTCGCATATGCCTCCTGGTGAAATGGCAGCAGTAATCCCAGCAAGACAAAGACATATTAGGCCAAGGAGACGAGCTGAAAGGACGTTACAGATTAAGCAGCCGTGCAATATTACAGTTACTGGAAGAAATCAAAGATGACATTGAGTCTCTGACTCAGCGTTCACATTCCATCCCAGCAGTTGTTAAACTCCTCGCTACATTACAAATATTGGCATCAGGATCATTTCAAACAGTCATAGCATCAGCAGTGGGAATATGGCAGTCTGCACTCAGCCGTATCATAGCACAAGTACTTAACACTTTAATACAGCGCAAGTTAAGGTATAGTGGGCGGAGAAAGGAGCTGATTACCCGATGAACTGCAGGTTTGATAAATACGATGTAAGCTGAAGTATCACAGCGTGTGCTTTCTGCGGGTTGGCCATGGCGCTGATAACGCTACATTCGCAAATGTACGTACATTTGGCCCTTGGTTTATAGAAGTTAGACATACTGCACACCCATCCACCACCTCCCCAACCACACCAAACATCGTCTCCCTGAAAACACGAGATGCAGTGCTTGTGGTTCGAAACACAGCCTTACTGTGGTACAGAGAATGCTCATATCAAATCACTCCTGGACATTTCATCTAGCGTCACCTTTTCATTTGTCCAACATTTTGGTTTATGACCACATATCCCAAAACTATTGACATTCCCATCAGCATCAGCTGTACTTTGTGTTTTGTGTTTATTGGCTTGTTAAACCTAAGATGGTAAACATGGGGTTTGTGGCCATGGGAGTTACCCAAGTAGTAGTCTAGCATTGCCAGACCTTCCTCCACAGCGCAACAGAAAACTCAGCTTGGACAGATAGTCTAGCTAGCTGTCTGGATTTACCCTGCAGAGATCTAAGTAGCAGTTAACCAGAGTCCTCAGAAATCCACCGCAGTTTAAAATTACAACACAAAGAAGGTAACGGGACATCTGGCAGAAATGAATGACATCCAACGGAATTTCCGACGGCACCGGAGCAATCCTGGAAGATGAACATTGTGGATATATACTACCCTATCATAATTGGGCCAATAGGTATTCCCTGGGCTTTCATAGATTTGCTACAGTTCCAGCAACCACATGAGATATGGGGTCGGATCCCTATGGAGTTTGTTAGAAGGTTGGTATTGCCAGGCTGTGGAATAGGTTAATTGATGTGGTTGACACCAGGCAATTCAAACACATATTTAAATAGGATATACAACCAAATGGGCCTTGGATAATGGATCTGTAATATATTTTATAAGTATGGGTTTGAAGGAGTTGCAGATAATTTATGTAGTATCCATAAAGGAGAGAAGGTGTTTAATGGATGTAAATATGACTGGGCAAACAAGATTTAGATTAAATCAAAGTTGCATACTTATTGTGAAATTGAAACTTATTATTTTACTGAAAACAATGTACTTTTTAGTTTATCAAAGAAAAACAACATCCATTTGTGTCCAAATGAGAGCTTCTTTTTGAAGCGAGTAGGCATGCTTTGGAAGAAGAAAGACCAATTTGTCCAGTCGGGGGGGGAGTCGAACCTGCTGGGCTTTCTGAAGTTTGTGTGCATGATAGGTTAAGTAGGGTTAATTGGTGACTCTAAATTGCCCGTAGGTGGGAATAACATGTCAGCGCTGTGATTGACTGGCGACCTGTCCAGGGTGTACCCCGCTTCTTGCCCAATGTCAGCTGGCATTGGCTCAAGCCCTCCGCGACCCTCCAAAAGTAAAAGCGGGACAGCTAATGGATGGGTGAAAATGGATGACTATGATTTTGGCATTATTATCCTTTGTACGGAAACCTTGGCATTTTTTGTTTAATGATAATATAAAGGAGGTGACTGAGATGACTGAATGTTTCACAATGACTAAAATGGGAGCCTTGTATCAGTAATGAGTGGGTGGTGATGATGATGATGGTGATGATGATGATGATGATGATGATGATGATGATGATGATGATGATGATTTATTCATAGATATGTTTACTCTTTTTAAAATGATTATTTTTAATTCATATGTGATCCCCCTGCTGGAAACTAAGTTTGATGTGAAGGTGTTTTATAATCCCATGAGGGATTGGCCATGAAATGGCATGATTTAATAAAAAAAAGTATTTGTTCCTAATAAACATTATCTTGGTAGCTTTGTCTTTACTGCTTTTCGCACAGGATTACCTAGTATTACCTGGTGACCTCTATTCATTTGTAATAATTACGGAGGTTGTCTGTAATCTTAATCCCGTGCTAAATGGCCAAGTCTGTGATTTGTAAAGTAAAAATTCCCCCGCAAATGACCTAGTCTG